>JACATO010001051.1:0-409347 GCA_018389105.1 Nautilus pompilius
GAACCTCAGCTTCATGCTTGCTGCCGAAAGCGGATATGTCCGCTCTGACATTTATAGCCATCTGATGCTGGAAGCAGATTTACCCCCACAGCTTCAAAAAACCTTTACCCTCCATTGTGATAAGTGAGAATACTCTCACCTCCTTGAAAGCCCCCACAACTTCTCCAATCAAATTCCTAATTTTTTTTTTTTTTTGGTGGATAAGTGAAACTTTTCAGCCTGAAATTTAATTGGGACTGAAAGGGTTAACTTGTGTTCCACGCGTACAAATATTACACACATGTTCACATTATATTTTATTTATACATTATCTTTTTTACATTGACAATCTTAAACGTTTTCTGGATTTAACGGAAAGATCAAAATAATTTTAGCAAATATAGTAATGATTAATGAAGTGGAAATCTAGAATAAATGGACAGATTAAATAAATGTTATGTAAATTTAGTTTTAATACCCATTTCCTTCTGAGGCAAGATTAAAGCATAGGTTAAGTAAGTTTTAGCTTTAAGACTTAACTCACAATGGACCTCATGTAGAAAAATTATTAAATAACATGAACTATGTCTGAATTACTATTTGTACCATTTCTAGTTTGAGCTTTTGGGGCACTCAAAAAGGAATTTGATTAAAGCCTCAGAATGCCTTAACAAAATTAACTTAAGCTTTTACAATGTCGGCACTGTGGAATGTTTGGGGTAGACCTGGGCTAGTTGTTTCAACACTGGTAATTCCTAATTAAATGTATAGATGAGGCTATAATCAACAGGGTCAAAACGGATGGTATATGTTTAATTAGGAATCAGTTGGGCTGGAACCGAGAAGTCAAACAAAACCTGAACCTGAACTGTGATCCGGTTCAAACTGCTATTTTTGTCTCAACCAGAACTGAACTGGAATGCAAAAAAATGAAATCCAATGGAGCCAGACCAATTAAAAACAATCAGTTCATCATTTGGCTGCTTCTGTTCGGAAGGCCTTTCAGCTTATTAATGGAAGACTCTGATCCAATTCCTGAAGGTTTATGTTGTAATGTTTGTGTTAACACTGAGTATATTAGGAAGGAAGTGTCGAGTGTCATCAGCAACATTTGCCAGTCCATCAAAAAAAGAGATGAAAAGTTGTCTTCTTTGTTTTAAGAATGACCATGCAGCATATTTTGGATTGCTCTATTTTTGGTATCAATGTCCAGTTTGTCAAAGATGGTGAGATTGCAGTGCGTACATTGGCAACGAAAGAAATTAGAGAAAGACATAAATGAATCGAAGCATCTCAAGAACCTGCTTCGATGAAAACATGATGTAGAGTGTTCAACATATAAATGACAACATTGAACGGGGAAAGTGAGGAGAACTTGGATACTGGAGAAGAAATATCTCATGCTGATGCAGAAGAGGAGGTTGGTCAAAAAGAACCAGATTCAGGTGAGATGCATGGACCTGAATATGAAACACTGACTGTACTTTATACTGGTGTTGCAGCAACAAGCATCTGCTGCTCGGCCCACACTCATCCTAGTTGAAAATTCAGATGTGTAAGGTTATTCGTAAAAAAACAAACTTAACAAGACCTATCATAGGCACTACCACACAAGATAGCACTCAACTTTTGACATGCTCGAGCACTGCCAGTGTATGGCAGCATCAAATTCTCAGCTTCAGGTCACACAAGCTGAGTGTAACATTAAGCAAATAGCTACTTCCCTCAAACCAGCAAAAATAGCAACAAAACAGCTCTAGTCAAAACAACTAACTATGGGAGACTTCTATAACATATGGCTGAAATTCCAGCTGGAAAACTCAAAAAAGGGAAAGATTTCTACTTGAAAATAACATTTCTCTTGCTGTGGTCTTTCGAGATCCACAGTACCAGCTGCTGTTATCCGAGGAAGGTAAAAGCTCACCTTACAAAACTATGCACCTGCAAAGAAATATTGTCTGCTAACAACCATCAAGCAAGGCAGGTAGGAAGGCTAATGAATGCTAAGGTGAGAGATGACAAACAAGCTTCTTCTGCAACAACAACAACAAGAGAATACAGTAAAATAAGAGGTTCTTTTTGTCATAAATTTGTGTTGAAAAATGACATTGGTACAATTCTAGATTTTTCAACTCATGAGCCTCGACTAAGCAAAAAATGAAAAAAATTCTGAAATACTGGCTGTTCTATCAACAGGTTACAAGTAAATGAGCTCTTTCTGGTCTAAAGTTTGTGTTATTGTCACAAAAAAACTAACACAGCAGAGAAGATCCTGGAGGCTGTGGTGATCTACTGCAGTAACATTTTCAAAGGACTTGTTTGTTTCCTTGGTCGGTCATGTTCACTGTTTTGTAAGACTGGATTGTGTATTGGTAGCAGTTCAGAATTTGTTTTTCCTGAACCGGAACTAAACCAGAGTGGATAATCTTGGCTGTAGCAACTTAGTTCTGCAACAACTAGCCCACTGTCTTCCCTACTTCCGGCAGATTTTGTACCACTCCACGAGGAACAAGCATAGATAAGGAGGTTGTCCTTGGTGGGTACCTCAGACAAATGTCCAAATGCTACTAGGACACGAAGGATCCTTTCCAAGTTTTCTTGTTTCTTCCTGATGACAGTTAAACCACTAGATCTAGCACTACATAAACTTATCAATCTTAGATAAAGGGAAAGAAAAGCTACTCTTTTTGTGTGAATGTGTGATGAATTTGTTTTAAACCCGGTAACAGAAGAGTGCGCTCAGTACAACAAGCATAATTGTCCTGAACTTTGATAAGAAGAATGTTGTCGAGTTGTATGCAATCCTAAGTTTGATGAAGCAAATTTAAGAGAAGAGAATTATTTCAACGTTGTTTATAAAACAAAAAAAATTTCAGATAACACTTGAATAGATAGTTAACTCATGTTTGGCTATTTTAAAATAAATATTCATTATTTTTTACCATGACCATAGGCAAAAAACTAAAGAAGTGCTGCTTACCAAATATTAGTGAATCTGAATGACTTCAGTCATTTCTTTAGATACAGGGAAAAAAGTGTCTACTGATGTCTTAACATTTAGAAACTTATAGGGAATATGCTATTACTTAGTTTCTTTTCAAGACCTAATTGTTTGTTGTATGATTGATTGGATTCATTCACAAGTGTCCAGAGACAACTCTCCTAGAAATATTTACAATAAATAAAATTATACAGAACTTGTGCAACCACCCAGATTCTCTGTAATCTGAGCTTGTGCCTGCAACACCAGCCACCAAGAATAATGCAGTTCTAATATCTTGGCAAGACAAATTTTAAAACTGAGTAGTGCATAACTTAAATTAAATATTATTCCTTACAGCCCACATTATTAAATCTTGACTCCCCATATGTAATTTAATTAAGAGAGAGTTTGATTTTTAAAAATCTTTACGCCTCCCTGTTCTAATCATAGTGACTGAGAGGTTATTTATGCTCCATGCTTTGTCATTTGTTAGGTGGCAGGCAATCTGATCGTGAGGTCAAACAGGGAAAACATCGGTGATTACACATGCTCTGCATAAAGGTTGAAAACAAACAAAACATCCCAAGGTGGGGCCAGGTGTTTAGACTCCTTACTTGAAACGTCAAGAAAGTGTAATGTGCTGTTTTTTTCCAGCATCTTGCATAATGCTTTGGCACCTCTGCTTTGTAAATTGTTGAGCCCCAAACTCTGTAATAATAAAAGGAAATGGATAGACGATTAATAAGCTAAACAAGATGGTGGTTCACAAGGCTGTTTGTTTACCTGGTCTGCATCGTGCCAGTTCATTAACTTTGTTAATGCAACAACAAAACAAGCCAGAGAAAAAGCAAAACCCCCCTCCAGTCCTCCACCATTACACTCTTTTGAGATTCCACCTGTGGTAACAATATAAAGAAGTACCCGAAGAAGCCTACCTGTATCGCTACCTCAATAAGATTCATTAGTTCAATTATAGACTATTACTTCTTCTTCTTTTTTTTATAAACAACTGCGGTGTGATATTATTATTTGTTTCCGTTTGTCTAATTCGTTTTCTTCTGCAGCAACCAGCCTCTTATCTCTGCGGGGCTGCTGTAATTATGAACATTACAAAGATGGCGATTCATCCGCGAAATACTTACAATGAAAGAAATGCAGTCATTTTCGCTCAGCAACGCAGCTATACACTCCGCTCCTCTGCCGCTTATGTCATTGTCCTCGATGTTCAGCGCTGTGGTTGAGGTATTTCCCTACAAATTATTTATTCATTTATTTATTTATTTTTTTAGAATTTCAGTGTATAAAGTTTTGATTTGAAAAAAAAAATAATAATAATCAAAGGACAGATTATCTGATTAACCTTTTTTTTTTTTTTTTACTAGTCTGAGATGGGGTTTTTTCTTGTTTTTTTATATCTGTTTTTTTGGTTGGCGGAGAGTTAAATGAAAATATTTAACTTCCGAAACTATTCATATTAAAATTAAACGAACGTTCGGGTGGGGAACCAAGGCTGGTGATGGCTGAAGTGTCTCGTTGTGAACGCTACCACTAATGGCGGTGAATCACACTGGTAACTTTTTTTTTTTAAAAAAATGGGAGAAAAAAAAGCAAAACAAAAAAAACGTGTACACCTGAGAAATGTGTAGTGTCTTTTTTTTAAAAAGAAACGAATTCCAGACGATCGAGGAAAGGCTCGTTAATTCAGGTGCTGTGAAGCTGGTGTGGGTAGCGTAATATTCACCTGCAGCGACACGGACAGGGCCTTTGTACCGTCGGGTCCCAGGCCGTAGTGGGATAAGTTGATGCTCACATCGAATATACACCTTACGTAGGATCTGACTGGTACAACGCCGATTAATTTGCACATACGGATGTAGTACTGGCGGCAGCGATCGGTGTAGGTATACTCTGCCAAAAAAAAAAAAACAAGCAGCGGATTTCACAGAAACGAAATAACCGAGGGTGGTGGGGGGGGGGTTAAACCTGAGAAATCGACCATAGTCGAAAACTCAAGCAAAGAGAAATAGTCTCACTGTCTGTCTGATGTTGTTTCCTTAGTGCAACATCAGTTTTCGGGATGCTCCTGTTGCATACATTTGGTTTGTTTATACTGTACGATCAAGCTTTATTGTTTCGGTCAAAGAACCATTGATTGACATTTTTTGTTAGTCGAGTTACCAATCCCATGAGAAGGCAGAACGTTAAAGAGAGAGAAAGAGGGGAAAGGACCAAGTATAAAGCCTTTTTCTAAAGATCAAGGTGAAAGATGGATAGTGTGTCTCCCCCCCCTTATTATAAGTAAGGGGCAGAAGACAACTGGAAAGATCGGAGGGGAAGTAGGTTCTCATCTAGAGATGCAAAGCATTATCAGAATACCCGAGAGAGAGAGAGAGATGGAGAGATGGGAAGAGAGAGAGAGAGACCATCAAGGTGGCTATGGCTTAGAAGGTTAAATACAGTGCCTACCTAACAATCACTGCCAGGCCACTATCTCGAGGGTCCTGTCAATGATGATAGATCGATAAGTGTATTTGAAGGTTTACTTGAAGATGAAGCAGTGTAAGCTTTCTGTCTAAATTTAATACCTTTTAAAATTATTATTATTATTATTATTATTATTATTATTATTATTATATTATATGCCTGTCGCCTTGGGAGTGTAAAAGACGAGTAACATGGGACATTAACTTAAACACCTTTTTTGTTGTTGCAGTAGCCGAGTGATAAGGCCCCTCCACAAGACCCTAGTCGAGAAAAGAAAAATTTTAAATTATATGTTTAACGTTTTAGAATTTATTTAAGATTTAGGTTGTGTCTTACCAAAATTTGATTTTAAAATTCTATAACATCAAATATTCTATTAATTTATTCTCTTGATCAAGAAAAATAGACTAAAGAGAACCTTGTCTCCTTTAATAATAATAATAATAATAATAATAATACTAATAATAATAATAATAATAATAATAATAATAATACTAATAATAATAATAATATCATACGTGTATAATTTTTCTTTTTTTTTTTAAGAAAAGACGTTGAATAACAACAAGCCTGTATCCTTTAAGCAAAATGCCTGGCAAAATATTTTCTGAATTTTCTCTTTCTAGATTTGTATTTAGTTTACATCGATTTTATTCTTTTTGAAGTTTGCCTTTTGGTCCGTATTCGGGTGTTTCTGTTTATCTCACCTGCAGCCGAATCCTCTTCGCCGACGAACGGTTCGAGGAAGGGTTTCCTGTGGTGAACAGAAAAAGAAGAGAAAAAAAATCAAAACAAAAGAGAGTTTAGATGATTCTTCGAGCAATTGCGGAGTCAGGGCAGAAAGTTACAGCTTCTCCATCATCAAAAAAACAAAACAAATAATAATAATAATAATAATAATAATAATAATAATAATAATAATAATAATAATAATAATAATAATCGGAAAGAAAATAGAAATGTTACACGGAGAAGCTGTGTTAGTTAGGGACAATCAACGGTATTGTTTACTATGGTTAGAGTTTGCTTGTGTTTTTTTTTAAAAAAAAGGACCTGATAACACCAAACCTATGCAAATATCACCGTGAGGCCGGCCGGTGGAGTTATCGTCCTTGCACACACACACACACACACCAGCCCTTTTCAAACCCACGGCACCCCGCCGTCTTGTTTTAAAACGACAAACAGAGAACGCATAACTTCAGTGTTACCAGCCTTCCTCCTCGGGACCATCACGGACCTGGCGATCTCCCCCGGTCTCTTCTGGAAGGACCCTCTAGCATCCTCGTCGTCGGTCCCCTCGCTGACCGTTGAGCCCCCTCCCCCGTTCCACTCTCCGGCAGAAGGGGCCGGTCTCCCCGCTCCCGTCCCCTCGCCAGCCACCGCTTCCCCGGAGACCGACTTCTCACTTCCCCCATAGCCTTCCTCCTCTGATATCTCGTTCGCCGCCTCCTCCACGCCTGCACTCGAAGGTTCGCCGCCTTCGTCAATGGTTCCGACTTTCGACATGGCTCTCCCCCCTGTCCCCTTGCGAACTAGCTACAGATGCCCCCCCTCTTTTTTTTTTTTTTTTTTTTAGCAAAACACCTCTCCCCCTCTTTCTTTTTTTAAAGATATTTCACTCGGGGGGGGGGGTCAGGTAAAAAAAAAAGAGGGGAGAAGACAGCGTCCGAGTAGGTTCAGCGTTCGTACACCGTCGGACGGGTCACGGCCCCTTACCTGTCGTTACGTGGACGTTCGTGCTGCCCTAGTATTATTACCGCTCACCTTTCAGCGAGGGGAGGGGGGCTGTTTTAGATCCTGCGTTGTTGTTGGGTATTCACGAAGGGGACGACATCTTCCCGTTGGGTTATTTTGAAATTGGGATTATTTCAGTAAACTTTTGATGTATCGACGTTTGTCGTGGGTATTTATCTGTTCTGTTTATAACAAACTATACATATTTATTTGCTAATGATAATAATAATAATAATAATAATAATAATAATAATAATATGGTGTGCGACAACTTTTCCATGAAAGACCCAATGGGGGGGGCAGGCATAACAAAATCCGTCGGAACTAGATAGCAAGATGGAGATTTGTTTGCGAGTGTAGAGTTATCTCCCTTGAAAGAACTCGTTCGACCCAGCGAAGTCTGTACAGCAGAGTACACGCGGCGGACAGTTTTCAAGCAAAGGAAGAAAATTTATACATTCAATGAGATTAGACGAGTAAATGGACGCATTTGTTTGAAATAAACGTACAATAATAGTCTAAAGGGGTATTGTTTTATTTAAAATAAAAAAAAAAAGAGAGAGAGAGAGAGGGAGGGAGTGGAGGTTTGGGTTATCTCCTCCTTAGGAATATGGCTGCCGAGACTTCCTTCTATGAAACCCGGCTGCTCTGAATTCGTTTTGAAGAAGATTGCAAAGTACGTTCATGCCATATTAATGCTGTCGGGAATGTTTCTGTGGACCCTTATTGCTATAATTTTTTTAGATATTGGGTGGTGGGGTGGGTGGGGGAGGGAGATGTGGGTCCGCCACTCACTGGCAGTAGAATGTGACTGTGCTGTCTTATCAGATAGATCCTGAGAAATAGGAGAGGAAGACACACACACACACACAGGTAGATGAAAGAATTCGACATTGTAACTGCGTCAGTACCCCTGCGATATCCAGAGTAGACCAGCCTTCGTTTGTGTTTGAATTGAATTGGAAATGGTGCGGGGTTTCTCCCTGGACTAATTAAATTTAAATTCTACATACTCTGTTGAGACCGCTGGCTTGGTTCTTTTGCTAGGCCTGCGGACGGGAATCGTGATTACTCTGGTGGTGGGGGGGGGAGAGGAATTTAAACACCAAAGGACGGAATTATAGTTAAACGTTGTAACTCAAGTTTGTTTTTAAATTTTCCTGTCTTTAGGGGTGGGGGGGGGGTGTGTGCTTAAAGAGCATTTTTTAGATTAAAAGTTTAATGAAGTAAAGGGAGCCAACTTTGACAGCCTCGAAGACTCCTTTAGTTCTTTAAATCTGTAAGCAAACTCGGTAAACAAAAAAAAAAAAAACATTTTAAAGTTATTACCTTTTTTTAGAAGTTAGTCTCATACATATCCAGATTGTTTATATGAATTACTTTTTTTTTTTTTTAACAATTAAAAAAATATTTTCTAAAGTCTTGCAATCTATAATAAAAGTAAATGCTTTTAATGCAAAATGTCGGTATATGTATGGGTGTTATGTATTAAGTGGTGTTTAGCCAAATAGATTAAAAACCTGAATCAAATAAAAATCAGCTAAAACTACATGTATTGTATTTAGACATCATCTAGCAATCAGATAGGTGAAGGGATCAGTTGGTTTTAAGAAGGAGAAACCTAACCAGTTTTTCAGTGTTATTAAAAAAATTCAAATTGAAATTTTCTTTTTATTGAAGGTTCCATTATGGAGGAGGAGAAATTGGAATGTATAAACTGTGGGACTAAAGCCAGTGAGCTGTATCGCAAACTCTCAAGTGGAGTGATCACTATCTCACATTGTGTAAGTGATGACTTATAGTTCACTTAAGAGTATATTTCATTTTTTGCTGTTTATTCCAGTTCTGCTATAGCAAACTTTAATTTCTGCATTCATATATCTTTGTGGTAAATAGAATGAAGCTAATTATATTTAAAGAATTTTTAAAACTTATCTTGAATATTATATCTATATATAATCTTTTCCTCTTTTGTTCATAAAGGAGAATTGTAATGAAGTTGTGGATAAATACATTGAATATGATCCTGTTTTGATTTTTCTGGATGCCCTTTTATTGAAAAAACATGCTTTCAGACACATACTGAGCAACAGTAAACTGAAGGTAAGTTGGTTTAGGTTCTTACTATGTTAATGTTTTTATTTAGATAGCTACAAATGATTCTTGCTTGTAACTACTCTGTAAATATTATTTTAAGTTACCTCCATTGGACCAGAGAGTTTTATTGGAGGACTTAAACAATATCAAAAACATCTAGGTTTTAAAATTCTTATTGTTCATTTTATTTTATTTCAAAATAAAAGGCCAGATATGTAATATCATCTGAGGCTTAAATTAAAGTTTTATCTGAACATCTATTAACTTTGCTTGCTTCATTTCAAATATATAAAAGAATGTTTGATAAAAATGCAGATATCACGGGATATTTATTCTATTTATTCATGTTATTCAAATTATCTTCTCTTGGATTGTCCTTATTCTAAACTTGTTCCAAGTTGTTTTCTTTTTCTTTTTACTTTAAAAAAAAAAAAAAAAAAACTACAAAAATAGTTGTGCTGCCACAATTTGTTTTAGTACAATTTTTTTTTTTTTTTCAAATTTACTAAGAGGTAGTTTTATGAATATAAATTGGTCCATGATCTCTTGTTTTGGCCAGGTATATCTCAGAAAGTTTAACAGTTGGTTTTATAATTAATTGTGTATTAATTCACATAAGTACATTTCCTTTTCCATGGAATTTTTAAAAAACAGAAGAAAAAATATAAAAGACTGCACATATTCTCTCTCTCTCTCTCCCTCCTCTCTCTCTCTCTCTCTCCTCTCTCTCTCTCTCTCCTCTCCCTCTCTCTCTCTCTCTCTCTCTCTCTATCTCCCTCTCTCTCTCTATCTTCCTCTCTCTCTCTCTATCTCTCTCTCTCTCTATCTCCTCTCTCTCTCTCTATCTTCCTCTCTCTCTCTCTCTCTCTCTATCTCCCTCTCTCTCTCTCTATCTCTCTCTCACACACACACACACACACACAATGCTGGGCATTAATATTCTTTATTATTCCTATTCAGAACTACAAGAAAATCATGTGCATTTGTTTTAATAAAGCCTAAATGCCATACTCTTCAGCAAAAATTTTGAAATACAAACTTGCAATTGCTCTTAAATATCTGATGTGCAATCTTGCTATTTTACCTATCAGACAACAATTATCTTTTCAATTTTTTGTTTTTAATGTAAAAAATAAGGTTAAAAAATCTTAGTACAGCTGAGGGAGAGAAGTAATTGTCATATATTGTTGTCCGCTGCTTTTCTTTTCAGTATCCATGGAAGCTGACAATAATATTTTTCTTTTTTGACACATATGGAAAACTAATGCAGAAAAAATCAGAAAACCAACAAGCTTTAGTCAGGCCTGATGGTGAAGTGATGATCTATTCTGCTTTAGAGAAGAATTTTTACCTGTTGTTTCTGTCTACTGTTGTAGGTAAGTAATCTAGCTTGTGGTTACCTCTTTGGATTTGCTTTATTGTTTTAGCTCTAGCATAGTTATTGTTTAGCATAGTTATTACCATTGTTACTTTATTATTATTATTATTATTATTATTAGTAGTAGTAGTAGTAGTATTTAAGCAGTTTTGTTTGAAATCTATGGGGGTTTTAAAAAGGAAAAGTTTGAAATGGATTAGTTGCTATAAAGACTGACTAAAGTCAGCGACAATAATATACTAGAGGTATAAAGGCAATTGCAGCACTTTGTAACAAACAATTTAAATGACTAACTGCATGAAATAAAACAACAAATCTCGAATTTCCCAAACGTTTACCATTTCTGGCCCCCTGTGGTTTAACTTAGAACGTGAAAAACTAGTGATTACATTGCTTGCCAGTGTGATCTCAGTTATTTCATATTTTGGTTAACATTGCTAGATAGATGAATCACTAATGAAAATCTGAGAAACTGTGCCTAGCTTTTTTCCTCATCAGTAAAGGGTTTTAAAGAAAGAAGAATTTGAAAAGATGAATGAATATAATTGCACAGTTGCTGTTCTAATTTAAAATTTGGAGCAAGGGAGGTAATTATGTCCATGCGGTGCACATGATTACTTTCTTTAAGTAATATTTTAAATTTAAAAACACAAAAAAGTTAGTATTAGTTTGCTTGGAGTTTGTAAATATTTAAATAAGTGCAGTATTTTAATTTAGCTAGTTGGTACAGTGATTTTAAAGAACCAAATATAATAGTAAACCAACCAACAATATTTTTTGAGTATATATAATTTAAATTTCATGACATTTAAAAAATGGCCCCAATTAAATTTTACTACAAACTGATTTATTTATTATTTTCATAAATAAATATACATTAAAAATTACAGTAACTAACAATTTACATTAAATAAAATAAATAGTGCTGGCAGAGAATATGAGGAAAATCTTCCATGAAGTTTCTTTGAACAAGCTACTGTGATGAGCAAGTTGTTGCGTATTTATTTTTGTTGAAATAAACATCTTCATTAAATTACCCTAACTTGAAGAAATAAATATTCCATCTATTTTGTAAGTAAGCTTCTTTTCTTTTTTTTAAAACCAAATATATCTGCAAAATATAGAGTGAACATTAAATAAACATGAGTTTATTTTCTCCAATTTGAGCCTATAGGTAATTTTTATCTAAGAGGCTCTAGAGTTACAAGAGGCAGATATGATAAACTGAATACTGCAATGATTAAGTAAAGTCAGATTTGGATTGTTTATTTGTTGTTATCATTTCTATTTCTTTAATTTTAATATTTATTTGATACTGAAAATCGAGATGGCCACAACTACTGAACCTACAAGAGGAAAATAATAGATAAAATAACACTTTCTTTTTTTATTTTGTCAGGTTATTATGGCATCTCCTACATTTTCATTCTTATACAATATCAAAGACATGAAATTCATGTATTAGATTATTTTAGACATTGCAAAATGCATTGTTATTTATCTTGACTTTTTAAAATATAAAACAATTTTTTTAATTTCTTTTTTTAATTACCACTGCTTGTTGAATTTTTGTGGAACACTGATTTTACAGTCTTATGTTTTTCTTGTTTTCGTGGTTTTCAAACATTGTAATTTTGACAGAATTATGTTCCAGCTTTTCAAACTCATTCCTCACCATTCGCGGAGGATACGGCTCCAGAGATTGCTGCAAATACTAATACTAAAGGCTTAGTGCTTTTTCCATCATTTCTATTATGGGACCACAAGTCACACGCAATACTTTGGCACTAGATGGGGCACTTGCTGCAACGCTGTCCCTTATCTTTTTCTCATTTTTCTTAACGTATCGCACAGTTGACTAATTTTTGCCATACAGCCCACCCACCGATGCTGCGCTTATGCCACTTGCAAGCTTATCCAGCAATTCAACTTTCTGGCTTGGCAACATCGCATTCTTCTCCATTTTTTGCTTTGGGTCCACTTGCTGCACCATCACCCACTTTTTTCGTCTAGAGGACATGGTGGATAGAATGACAAAATACGGTAATTTTAAAGGCTTTGTGCAGTAAATGCTACGCACAAAAGAGTGTCGCTAGCAGTGGTTCAACAAAGAGCAATGCAGGAGAGCGAGCATGGGTGGTGATGCTGTGGGTGTAGTACTATGCTCCTCAATCTATGGTACCTTGTAAACTGCGGTACGGACTAGTCTTTGTTCCCTATCACAGTCGGAATATGGAGTGCTGCACGCCATGAATACCCAAAAAACTGCGAATCATAAACCTGCAAATGGCAAGGTGTTTGAATTTATTATTCATGTACATTTGGACAATTAAAGTGAAACGTGAATAGTTTTGAAAGACATTCATTCATTTTCTATTAAAGTAAATTCTCTAAAGACTTTGTGTGTGACAAGCCTTTACTATTTGTTATGGGACATTTAGTATCTAGCCAGAATCCTTAATATTTCTGATAACGCTATGTTTCGAAGTCTTGTGGGCAGGGTTAGACTTTTATTGATACATGAAGTCTTGAATGCTGCTTACAATGTGCACCTGGAGAAATCTTGGACAGCTTCCTTTTGCTAGAAGTTTTAACTAAATCAAACATTCTTATTTTTTTTTGATGATTGAAATTCAGGGAAAAAAAAGTCTTTGAAGAGAAATGCATAGTTAAATGTGTTTCACTACTTGTGACACAGCTTGTATCAGTGGGAGTTATAAATATGAGGTAAAAGGAGGCACTTTTCATTGGACATAAGCAATCTTTGTTTTTGTTTTAGTATCTGCTACTTTGCCAAACCAAATAGTAGAAGCAGAAAGTGTGGGCCACTTTGAAGTAGACAAGCAACTCACCTGGTAAAGGCCCTCATGTGCTTATGTTAAATAAATCATACTGTTACAAGGGGTTTTAAGGTGGCAGCCTTGACACTGTCAGACAGACAAGTTCTTTAAAGCTGACCTCGCACCTACTGTGAATCTGTTAATGCAAAAGTATCCTTTAATAAGAGCACCCATGAACATACACCACTTTTTCTGAGTCAGCTTTATTTAAGGGAGCATAGAACAGTATTGATACTCAGAAGAGCAGGATGTCTTTTTAAAACACATGTGCAGCTCCTTTTGCCAAAAAAAAAAATATTGTGAATAAAATCTGTTTTTAAAAGTATTTGCACTTTCAGCTTCAACTACCTTTCTCAGCAAGGCATTATGGAAAGATTACTAAAGAGAAAAGAAAAACATTTTAACATTTTTTTAGCCAAGGATGCATTTTGTTTAATACATGCTTTTGACTTCTGGTGATATCTGAGATATCACTAGTATTGAAAAATCTGTCTAAATCTACATTTTCTTTGCCAGGAAAATTCTTGAATACTTTAATAATATCACCAAGAAAATGGCTGTAGATTAAACTATACAAGTGAAGTCTCTTCAATCTTTCTTCATAATTAAGGTAGTAAATACCACTAGTGGTTCTAGTAATTGTTCTCTGATTTTAAAATTGTCTTATCCTCCCTATTTGGAGGTTTCACACCTTATTTGCATATTCCAAAATAGGTCAGCTGATGATATGTCAAGAGGAACTGCAATGTCTAAAGTTTGAATATATAAAGTATTTAGCACACTCAAGACCTATTAGTTTTAAGTAGTTCTCACATTGCATCTGACGTTTTAGTATATCAACACTTATGACAGCTAAATTATTTTCGACCCATGTCCTTTTTGCTTTAATAAAGTAAAGTTTATCTACCTGTTGATAAAGGAGGCAAGAAACCTTTGCAGGTTCCTCTGGTTTACAAAAATTCATCCATCTGGTTCTTAAATTAATCACCACTCTTATTCCCCAGAAGTTTTCCAATAAACCTTGGTAACTTCATAGATTATTCATGTGACAATTTGATTTTGTAGATGACACCACAAGACTCTGGTCATGTTGCTGCTAATAAGCCAACAGTAATGATGTTAAACAAGAGTTCATAATTGTGAGGAAAGATAGAAGTCAGTTTTCCTTCTGTTCCCTCCCCTTCACACTCTCTCACACAATTCTGTCAAAGTTTTCAGTACTATGTATATCATGGCATCAAAATATTGCTGGGTTTTTTTTTACCAAACAGAATTCTCAAAAAAAAAATTGTCTTAATCAAATTATCTTAAAAGTAGGAATAAATATGAAGATATGGCTAATTCTCAATTCATATTTGATGATATTCACACTAAATAAATAATGAAGTGACACCAGTGTAATTGTGTGTTGCTACCGAAATGCCACAAAGTCGGTTTTCATGCAAGATTTATGTGCTGGAAGGCCACAAATACCCTTGATTACATATCACAGTACTGACTAGAATGTGATTTTGTTACTTTTAGTTCCATTTACTAATTATGTAGCAACTGCAAAAGTATTGCAACATACATCAGTTGTATATCTTAAAATGCTAGTGTACCTGTGAAAATTGTATGTTGCCCACCCATTCATTGGTGAAACTGCTTCAACGTTGTCCAAGTCAACAACACTGTTTCTAAGAAGTGATGTGAACCCAAACATTTCTCTAAGTCACGTGTCTTATCCATGATTTTTCTTGAAGAGATTGTTGATACAGAGATAATACATAACTTAAAACTAATTGCTGTTTATTTCCTGAGATGATAACACCACAAGAGTGTATTACATATAAACCTATACCCTTTGTAATTGGAGATTAATCTCTTCATGGAGTTTACAAATTCAGTTCTGCAGGAACCATTTCCCCTTATCAGTCTTCACTTTATGATGTTAATCAAAATCCCCTATAATCAGGCTTTTAGTACATTGATAAAGGTGAAATAATGTAATTTTCAGAAAAATCATATAGCTATATTTTAACCAAATATTAATTTTTTAATTAAAAAACGAGTAAGCAAGGATATTCCTTTAAAGATGTACAAGATTTTCATATTCCAAAGCAGAATTCATTATCAATACAAAAAAAAAAATTGGTAAAACTCCAAAGCACTCCTGTACTCTTAAGTAGACTGCACAGGCCTTTAAATAATTGTGATGTAGAAAGAAAAAATATTTTAAAAATGGTTATAGGGATGAATTTTGGTCAGCAGGGTAAGGTTTAAGACATCTGATACACAGTGATTCGATAATTTTCATTTAAAATCTGAATCAGACCTGTTATCTATCTCTCTCTGACTGTTCGTGGCCATATAATTGAGGAAAGTTGGATGATCTTGCAAACACATCAGATGGTCTTTGTGACGAACCAAAAGTCTTACGAAAACAAACGGTCATCCTGCTGTGGTTTTTATATCAATTCAAGACACCTCTGACAACCAATCCTGGCACTTTATCTTGTTAATTTATTATTTTATCTAAAAAAATATTTCCTAATATCTATTTTTCACAAATTCTTTACCAGTCTGTAGTTGTGAACCCCCCACCTCTAGTATTGCTAATTGTAGAAAACCAAAAACATTTGTTGCTTTCCACATGCTGAAAACCATTAATTATTTTAAACCTCCATTAGGTTCCTCTTCAAAGTCTGAAACCCCATCCAAGTTTCTGTTATCGCCATTGATTCTTAGCTGATGTTCATGCATCTTTCCAAACCAATAGAAGTTTATCTTAACTATTTCTTAGCAGTCTGGTAGTTTTACAATTTAGAACTATTATAATATACTTCTACTACTACTACTAATAATAATATAAAAGTTGCTTTCCATGTGTTGTGCTGGGAAAAGATTGAGAATTTATTATTTCATAATTTAAAATTAATTAATTGTTTTTATTGCATTTTGCCATTTTCTTTCAGAACAAATATTAAAAGTTCTGAGTATACTTGTATGCTCATATAGTTTTGCCCTTTTGAAAAGATTTCCACATCAAAGGTAAGCACAAGTTCTTGTTGAATATTAATTACTAAGTTTTAATAGAATCTAAACTGTTTTGTTTATGCTGAAATTGATAAAGAACCAGATTTGCTATTTTTGACAGTTTTTCCGCAGTGAAATAAGTCAGACGTGATAAATTCTAAGTTATAAAGGAATTATTGGAAATTTATGTGGAGAAATCGTATTATTGACTCAATCTTTACTGAGATGTATGATTTTTATAATATTTTATATACACATATAACTAACAAATTAGATTTTTATTTTAATGTAAAATTTAAGAGGGAAATGGTTTGTTGTTTTTAAAGAATCAATCTTTGTATTTCTGCTGTAATACATCTGTGCGTTATCCACCGTATAACCATAGTTTCTGGGTGGTTGCTTTAATTTGTTCATCACAAAATGTGTGTATAAAATGGAATTTTTTATCTTCAGGGTTATGGCATCAATTGTTTGCCAGACAGACACTGCCACCCCAAGTAGATTAATTTTCAAGTTTCTCATTTGTGTTTTAAGGTGCAAGTGCACTGAACATCAGTGTGGATTCATTAATTTATAAAGTCTAATGAATATCTTATGGGAGAATAAGCCAGATCTTCTGAACAGCTGGTTGGGGCAAACAGTCTTGATTGGCTTTATCAGTTGATGATTAATGCAGGAATGCTTCTGTTAATGAATGAATTGGAGTAGTTCCAAATTATACTTCTCCCAGGGGAGCCCTTACACTGACAGTTTACTGCTGGGCCTTGAAGGGGACTCTTTTTGCCAAGGTTTGATGAGAAAACCATGGCAGCTGCTTAAATTGACAATTGTTCAGGTCCCACTTGTTTGTGGATTTTGGTGTTTATTTTTTCTCTTGTTTTACCACACAACTTCTGTTAAATGTGAACTAAAATTTTCACAAGTAACAATTAAGGACAAAAAATTGTTATTTTATATAATTTTAGAAGTTATTTTTATAAATGACAATGTTTCCAAGTCTTAAGCATTTGAAATTCATCAGTCAATTGAGAATATTAGACTTAATTAGTTTGAATTTTAGATATTTAAAAGACCACATAATTGAAGTTTTAAAAATAATTAAGGATTGGAGTGAAGTTCACATACAATGGGACAGAGCTGACTTACTGGCATCAGTAAACACAATTACTTTGCATTGGCATAGTTCAACATTACAGATTTTGAACTAATTTTTATTTTCTCAGATTAGTCATGATTGATTTTAGAATTTTCTGATTTCAGGATCTAGGTTCATGCTGTCAATAGGAACAGTTTGTAGATGTATCAGACAGAATGACATTTAGATTTGGTGGCATGGTTTACTGTATGGATGCTAGTTTTTGTAGCCAGATAACAGTTCTGAACCAGAATAATCTGACGGCTAGTGGCTTGTAGTCTGAGCCTGTTCATATGGCAGAGATTGCACCAGATTTTTCTAGCAAGACAATTCCCGTTCCTTCATAGCAAGCTGATGTAAATTTTAAGGCAGAACAAAGTTTGTGTGTCTAACTGGAGTTGCATATCTCCAGATCTGAAGCCTCTGAAGCATATTTTGGATACAGAAATTGTACCACAGACATGTCATCAGGTTGCTACAGCATCTCAGGGGTGGAACAATATCCCCTCTAGCAGGATACACCACATATGCCCCAAGCTGTAGACCTTGAAGCAAAAGGTATCCATTTCAGGTATTGATTTGCTGGACTTCTATTATAATGTCATGTTATATCATTCAAAGATACAGATATCAAACCATGAACCTTATTTTCATAGAAGTTCAATAATGGTCAAACTCTATTTCTTTCATTCTGTTTACATGTGTCAATGTTTGTTATAATGCAGACAATGAACCAGATGGAGTGTAGTTTATGAGGCTTTTCCAAAAGTATGCACAAAGAAATGACCCCATGTTTATATACTCTTTCATCTGTGGAGGGTTTCTTTAGTTCATTGCTCACTGGGAAGATGTACTGCAGTGACACATTGAATGAAATTTATAGTACCTGTTGAGACAATTTTATTTTTTAACAGTAATTCTGTTCTTTCTTTATGGGTTAATTAATTATTGAGACTAGTGTAACTCAGCATTTTATTAATATCTGTGCTGGTTAGTTGAAAAGTAGTTTTCAGTTTAAGTTTTTGTAAAATAAGGATTTTCCCACTTTTAACCTTATCTAGATTGTTTGGGATAAAGATTCAATTTGTTACATGTTTAGATTTCTTTCTACATCCATAATATTTTAATTTTGAGGTAAAAGATGAACTATGCATTTACTTATTATTGTCTCTCTTCTTACAAACTATACGATCTTTTAAAATTCAGTTTAATTTCAAGATCAGAGAAGAGGCCCTCCTTCCTTTCTTTACTGTATTGTGGATCTGGCAATAAGCTAAACTGATTAAGTTGGTTTTTTTTTTTACACATGCTCTTCCATGCAAGGGTGCCATTATAATCTAGCTTATATAGTTGCAAGCATTTTTCATAAAGCTATCTTTCTATCCAACCATAGCATCTTCCGCCTTTACAAAAATACTAATGTTGAATTTAAGGAGCACGTCTTATTGCTAAGGTTTGATTACCATAACTTGGAAGTAATCACTTTAGATTTACTTATAGGCTTCATTCTACAGGAATTTGGAAAGATGAGAATTTCCATGTATCTTTTATATCTTTCTGACAAAACCAAACTTAGTTCTTGAATGCTTATATATATACTATTAGGTCGTTACAAAAGTTTAGTTGGTTTTTATATTATGCTAATTTGAGGTTCATTTTTATTCATGCTTGTGAAGGTGTATATAGATAAGTTATATATCGTTCTGTAGCATGTGCTCTGGCATACATTATGCAAAACCTACCTTTCTAAAAATCATAAAATGGATATTTGTTTCATGGTTCTGAGTGAAGCACGGATAGAAAAGATTTTCGTGCCATTTTGCTTCACGATTTCAAGTTAGGACACAAAACGAACGAGGCAACCCGTAACATGGGGCAATACACAGCAAATGAGTGCACAGTACAACGATGGTTTGCAAAGTTTCGATCAAGAGATGTGAATTTTGAAGATAAGGAATGTAGCAGACGTCCTTCCAGCTGTGATGCCGACTGTCTGAGAGCCTCATTTGAAGCCAATCAAAAAAAATCAGTGTGAAAAATTGCTGGAGAGTTTGACGTAAGCATCTGCAACTGTTTCCCTACATCTTGATGCGACCGGCCAGGTGGAAAAGCTTGATAAGTGGGTCTTCATGAGTTGGATGAACAACAACAACAAAATCATTGATTGGAAATCTGCTCTTCACTTGTCATAAGAAACAAAACCTGGCAAAACCATCACAGCTGAAAGGTACTGTCATGAATTAAACGTTATTCATCAGAAACACTCCCAACGACAGCCAGCATTGGTGAGTCAAAGAGGCCCAATCCTGCTCCATGACAATGCTTGTTTTCATGTTGCAAAAGTGACTCTTCAGAAACAGACCACATTGGGGTACCAAGTTCTCCCTCACCCAGCCTATTTACCAGACCTTTCTCCCACAGACTACCACCTTTTCAAACATCTCGACAGCTTCCTCCATACAAAATCCTTCTGCAACCAAGCAGCAATTTAAACTGCCTTCCAATAGTTTATTGACTCCCGAAATCCAAATTTTTCAGAATGGATTAATGCGCTTGTAACTCATTAGCAAAACCGTATTGATTGTAGTGAAACTAACTTTGATTAATAAACTTCACATTCAGCAACTATGTGAAGTCTCATTGTTGCGGTAAAAAAACTGACAAAATGTTTGTAGACACCTAATAGTAAATCAATTTTTAGGGCTTAGAGGACAGCCCATGGTTTTACAATACTGCATAGATGGCCATAGTTAGTTATCAACTTATAACTATCTGCCTGCCTTGATTATGGACATAATTAAAATCTTCAGCTGGATATGATTTTAGTTCACCTAGAATAGTTCTGAGCACTTAAAAAAAATTTTTTTTTTCAGTGTGTTGAGCATGTATAACAAACCGACAAGAATGTTTTAATCTTCTAGTTTGATATTAGCTAGGATTATACACCCTAAGTACATCTTTAACGTTTTATGGAATTCAAACTAACTGGCTTATAACCTTTTTTGCTATTAACATAGACTCTTATCTAAATCTGTTTAGATGAAATTTATCTTATTTTAGGTAAGATCAGTATAACCATATCAAAGGATTTTTTCATGTTTAAAAGATGCGAAGTGTTTCAAAATTGTGTAAGTGGATGATTATTTACATGTACTTTTTGCATTGACCTCACTTGGTCATCAACGGAGGGTGCTGCAGCTCCATTAACAGTTGGATTTCTCACAGCATCTTGATTCTTCATGTGACAGACAAAATTGCAAGGTCTGGGTGCAAAATAATCTTAGATTCAAACTTTAAAAGAAGCATAAGATGGCTTTGTATCTTAAACTTTGTAATGTTTAGAGTCATCCTTCTGCTTCTGTTACTGAATCACTTCTTTGAAGGTGCTATAGAAGGTTTGGCCAGTTTGGAAGAAGTTTCTTTACCTCTTTGTTCTTTTAGTCTTCATCTTTAAGATGCATGTTGTCTAAATGATTTTTTCCAGCATTTTGTGATTTAGTGTGTATGCAGTTAACAGAGACGGTTTTATTTTAAATACCAGAGTATTGGGGATAAGCTTAATAGAACTCTCCTTCCAAGATATTTGTAGCAAGTATTCAGGGTGTGATTCTTGACAATGTGCGTTTGTAAATCTTTGTACAAGAACTTAACCATAGTTTGGCAAGAGTTTATTTCTTGATATCCATCTTCCTAGGCAATGTAGCTCCTTAAACAATACCAGAACCTTGCTGCACCTCCCTGGAAAGTGTTTAGTCGCATGTTGCATTCCTGCAGCGAAGGTCAAAACTTGGCTGGGAAACATTCAAAGGGAAGACCTGGACAATACCTTTGAATGCTGCATAAATTAAGGATTTGAAAACATTGCTAACTGGAGCTTTTTTTTACACTCATGGGAATCACATTCATAGCCGGCCCAAGTCAGGAAGAAATAATCATTCCAACACAAATGTAACCATCTCAGCTAATGGTTCCTATTTTTGGCATTGAATTATCTTCCTCAATAAAAGCTATTATGCCCTTAAGCAGGCAGTGTCACCTTTATTTTTACAATTTTTTTTAAAAAATGTACTGTCAAAATTACTTCTTGCTTCAAATAAAGACCTTGTTGACTCCATCCTGATCTCTATCAGTAGTAAAATTTAAAAATGCCTCCTCTATGTCTATATTACCAAACTTAATACAAAGTTTAAACCTTCCATCTTTTAAGAGACTCTCTAAGTACTGCTGTGTTCCTTTTCTACTTGTCCAACAAATGCCAAAGGATACCTCTAGCATGAGAAATATTTTGAGTTCTGTCTTGCCAGTTTTTCCAACAGAAACAGTGGCATTTCCTAACAGCCAGTGATTAGAGCTTAATGTCAGTAGCTTAGTTTGCTTTTATTAGAATCTCAGCAATAATGTATACGCCACCAAAAAAACTGCATAGTGTGTCTATTGTATTCAATGAAGACAAGCAGTTTGCCATAACACACCATCTGTGAATCTTTGGTGGTTTACAAGCCAATCTTAGAGCCATAGATCCTGCCACATGATTGTTGTTGACAATGAACCAGCTCTGAATTTCCTGTCAGATCCATCTTTTTTCAGCAGTAGGTATAAATCAAGAAGCTAACTTCTGAAAGAACTCATTTGTGTTGGCAAATTGAAGGTTTCCCTTGTTAAAGTTTTTTATTGACTGATGTTCTTGATTTTTCTTAAAGTCATATTTGATTTTATAATGTGTAATTTTGAAACTTACTATACCCAAGGTTCGTACATTTACTGCAAATACTCTTAAATGAAGTCTATAATTTTGGGCATTTCTAGTTAAACTTTTTTTTTTTTTTTAAGAAACTCTGTTTGACTTTGGTTATGGATCTTAAAGTTTCTGAGAATGCTAAACCTGATATACATAAAATTGTATTCACAATAATTTTTTTATATATGCACATACTCTACTAATTCATTTCTGAAATGGTACAGTGCTTAAAATAGCTTGCTTGCTTGCTCTTTTTTATAAATGCATTGAATTTGATCTTCATTATCTATCTTTGTATAAACAGAAAGCTCAGTTTTCTTTGCACAGAGATAAGAATTTGTACCCCAGATAAGAATTGTCTGCTTGCTAATGTAAACCAGCCTTCATCCAGCAAGATATTGTTCCCTCAAAAAAAAACAGTTTGGGATATCAATAGTGAAGCATAACTTTGTGCATTCCTGGAACTCATTTTCAAAGTGACATTTTTCAAAATCACAGTAAATAAATACTTTTTCAGTAAGAGAGGTTCTTACAACTGCAAATCTCTAAATCCGCAATGTTTTTGTGTGTTTAGTATGTTTATACAATATGTGAAAGAGGGCAAATACTATACAAATTTTCCATAATTAGTTATATTATAAATACTGGTGTAAAGAAAAAGAAAAGCAATTTACATCAGGCAAATAGCTTTAATACAAATGAAATAATTTAAAAAATCTACAATAAAGAAAATATTGAATTTTTTACTTGTTTAACTAGAGATTATAAATTAATATTATGTAAAAGGACATATCCATGTATGTTAGAATGAAAGGTAGATTTTTTAACGTATGTACGAGGTCTGTCAAAAAAGTATCTGACTTTAGGCTGGGAAAAAAAAATTAAGTACTTGGTGGGGTTCAATTGCTAATCCCCTTCGAAGTGGACCTCTTGTGCCTCCACACACTTAGCCCAGCGATCCTTCCACTATTCGAAGCACGTCTGGAATGCTTCCGGAATGGCTCTCAGCTCCGCCGTCACATTCTGCATGATGTCCTCTCAGCTCTCAAAGCAGGAGTCTTTCAGTGGCATCTTCATTTTTGGGAACAACCAGAAGTCAGAAGGAGCCGTGTCTGGAGAGTAGGGAGCCTGGCGAATGAACGAAATGCCTTTGCCAAGAAACCTTGGATCAGCTGCAGCGAATGAGCTGGGGTGTTGTCATGATGCAACTGCCAGTTTTGCAAGGCACACAGATCCGGTCTCTTCTGCTGAGCTACATCATGAAGACGTTGGAGGACTTCCTGATAGTCCTCCTTTGTAACTGTTTGTCCTTCTGGTGTGTATTCGTGATGCACAACACCTCAGTAGTCGAAGAAAACAGTCAGCATCACCTTGATTTTGCTCTGGACCTGACGTTGAGTGCTTCCACTGTGATGACTGAGCTTTGGTTTCCTGGTCGTACCCATACACCCACGTCTCATCTCCAGTTATCACGGTGTTCTGGAACTCAGGATCCCTGTTTGCAGTATCACCTGAAGACGAAGTTGTTGTTGTTCCTGAGAAAGCAGCTTGGGCACAAATTTCGCTGCCACTCTGGGCAAGCCCAAATCATCCTTTAAAACTGCATGTGCATAATCTTTACTGATCCCAATCTCATCACCAATTTCCCGCACCGTCAAATGACGATTCTCCATTATCAGGATCCGCACTTTCTTGATAACAACTGCATTGCTGCTTGTTGACGGCCTCCAGAACGCTGGTCACTCTCTACCAATGTGTGGCCATCTTTGAACCTGTTGTACCATTCTTTTATTTGGGTAACATCCATGGCATTGTCACGAAAAGCCTGTCGAATTTTGTGAATTGTTTCCGCTTGGGTATCTCCAAGCTTTTGGCAAAACTTGATGCAAGATCGATACTCCACACATTCCATCATCACAGGCAAAATAAAAATGCGATGAGTAAGTAGTACAGCTCCTCACACTCTGGCTGCATGACAGCGACTGATGCATCCAGGAAGCCTGCCAAAAACCATGCATGCGCATGAAGGCATGCGGCTCCACCATGCACACTTTTGCCTCCCTAATGCCATTACTTCCCACAGGAAAAAAATAAAGTCGGATACTTTTTCGACAGACTTCGTATATTACTCTTTAATGACTTATTAAATCTGCATTTAATCTTAACCTTTGTTTCAAAAACACAATAGAATAACTGACAGAAAGTTAAATACAGAAGTTGCTCAAATATTTCTTATTGTTTTCGTTAATATTAACTGTTTTGTTGTTTCACTGGAATATTTTTTGAATACCATCAATTGTTTGTGTAGATGCATGCATGTACTTACTGGTGTTCAAAATTATGAGCACCATACAAAATCTGTTTTTTTAACAGTTTATTGTTAATGAAAATAAACTAAATAATCCAATAAATAAACTAAATATAAGAACATGCAAAACATTAATCTTAATGTTATTTCAAATCTCTCTCTCTCTCTCTACATTTATGGAATCCGGCGAGTTATTTATCTGAATGTTAAATTTAATTTCTAATAAAAGTATTTTGTTATCATATTCAGCTAATATCATTTCTTACTACTAATTTGAATAAATGGTAACTTATACTACACTTTTGTATAAATGCTAATAGACCTGTGGCTATTGTTTTATTTGGCACACATGAAAATTTCCTGTAAAACTGCTCTGATATTATCGTTCTTCATAACACTGGTTACTTTAGTGGAAAATTGTGGAGGAAGTTGGCATTAGTGATGTCATCCATTGATAGAATGAATTCATCTGTCAAGGGCTAAGGAAGATAGAGAAAAAGCAAAGAACGAGAAGACTGGGGTTGTGTTGGTTCAAAAGTTTGGAGAAAACCCTGACCATGTTTTTTTCCCCCCACACAAGCATGTCAACCTCTGCCTCCAGAAGGCGGTTAAAAGAGGTTGGACTGATTGGTCCTTACTGAAGTATGATAAAAGGAAAAGGTGGTTTTACCTGACAAACAACATTAGAACTAGACTTTGAAGCAAAGGTGCTGTGTATTGTAGCTGAAAGAGAGCAGGTTTTTAAGCATTTGTTTCTAAGCAGCAACAGTATGTTAGAAGAAAGGCTGGAGAGAAGTATGAGAGCTGTGTTTACCCTAAAGTTAAGCTTGTTGATGGAAATGTGAAAGTATAGAGTTGTTTTGTTAGTTATTTGGCTGGTGCCTTGATAAATATTGATGGAATTCGCATAAGAGAGAGAGAGAGAGATCAATATTGCGCAATGCCATGCAAGTCCAAGGCATCATTTGATAGGAGGTAGGTGTATACTGGAACCAGAAAATGATCTGAAGTATACTGAAAAACAATACCCTGCTAGAAAAGTAACAAAACAACTTGGTAAAACCATGGTTTGATTCTCGCCCTTCATTCTTTCCATCTCTCTCTCTCTCTCTCAAGACCTAAACCCCATTAGACATTTATGAGATGGACTAGGTCAGTCAGCTGTTGTGGGCTCATAATTTTGAATGTGGCCTCAGGCAGACAAGGTATGCCTCTCCTCTGAAAATCCTTTTACCATTGGCTTTTTATTCTTAAAAAAAAACAAAAGCACCATGAACCCACTCTCAACCTTCCTTCGTAAATGCAATAAGACTCTTTTATGTCCAGCTGAAAGCTAGAGACCTTGCATACAAACAATCAGTATCACTTTGGTGTTGTAATGGAGCCCACTGAATCTCCCTGTCAGAATTAGAAGAAAAATCTGAGACAGAAGTTAAACTGATGCTGATTTCAGGTTCTTGTTTTGCTTTTTCAATTCTTGAGATATCTAATTAACTACTATTTCGTTGTGTTGCTGAGTACAGTGTGTGTGTGTGTGTCAGTGTATAAAATAAGCGTGCAATGTTCCCAAAATGTGCAGTAATGAAGTGGTACTATCTAAAACTATGGAGTAAGGAGACGCTGTGCTCAAAAGTCGGAAGATTGGAGAATTTAGCGGTAATATTTCCGTAAAATTTATTTCTTAGCTAGGCAATCTAAATCATGAATTTAGATACAACTGTTTTGTGCCCTACGAGTATTTATTTGTGTCATTTTAGGTGGTTTTTTGTCTATATCTCATAGCTCCAGTTAGTCACTGTCACTCGAGTAACTAACCCTAATATTCTGGATATGAAATATATATATTAACCTTGTTAACAGATATAATTACTTAGTGTAGAATAATACCAGTGAAAGTATTCGAGCTTTTACACCTATTATCTGTAAAAAAAAATCTTCACAATAATAATTACTTGATGTAAGTTGCAAGTTAACTTATTAATTTTTCAGCCAAATGTCTGTAAATTGTAATGACATCTCTGATATTAGTGGAATTTTCCCTTAACTTTCAACAATAGTTTTGTGCCTTAGATAACCCCAACTTGTTGTCAATCATTTAAACACTATGAGTATTTTACTTACAACCAGTATATATGTTACAGTGAGAACGTAAAACCAGGTATTTCGTGAAATCACTGGCCCGAAGTTTCGCGGTCTCACTAGATCATTGAAGCAGGGAAATCACTTAACGCATATGATGGGTACTTCGTGTCTTTTTAAATGGCATTTAAGCAAAACCGTCAGTACCAATAAGTGAACCATTAATTTAGTCCGAAGAATTAGAGTAAAAGTTCAGTTCGGTTCAGTGGTTCTCAAAGTGAGGGTCGCGGTAAATTTTAACACCCACACATGGCAGTAGGGCTGATCGGAGTGGGGTGGGCCAGTTGGCATGGACCCACGATTTTGAGGGGGCCTGCTCCCCTCATTAGAGGCAAGCGGGGAACCCTTTTGTAAAGAATTGGAAATAGATTTTATGCTCCTCTGAATTGGAAAAATTCAAATCGCCGCCTTAAATATTTCGGTAACGGGGAAACGGGCCTTTTCGTTGTTTTTGTTCACCTCCGCTAATCGACAAGGGCAAAGTACCCGAGAGCAGTGTGAAAACAACACCCAGATAGAAACGAGCTGGCGTCAGAGAGAAGCGTCTCAGCACAGGAAGTGTATAATTAAAATAAACAAAGCGAACTTTTACGTTGCGATATATGCTTTTTTCTTTTCTAGCTGATAAGGACACATTGATCTTTTCTCCTGTTGTCATACAATTTTAAGTCTGGTCCGCTGTTGCTAAATCGTGTTGCGATCTTTTTCGGTCTTTTGCTGCTCCCACCACGTGGCTGGCAGAAAGTCCGACATCATTAGTCATAAAACGTTTAAGGGAGGATAACGAACTTATGTCAACTTTCTTTGATGTAAACTATGCGAAAGAAATAATGAAATTATTCTCAGTGGTCCATCTATCAAGAGAAGAGTGAGAAAACATCGGCAAGGGTACAGAATGTGGTCACCAAGTCAGAGTTAGTGTAAATTTTTATGTTATTTTATTTGTTTTCATTCGTAATGAAGTAATTTGTGCCCTTGAAAACTTCACGTCCAACCGGTTTGAACTTGCTATATCTGACCAGCTCACAGACAGCATGGCTGTCTTCTGCAAGCTGACCGCAACTGTTGAGCACATTCGTAATGTCGATGAAGGTGTCGGTCCTGACACAGATTTGGCAGAACCGGCAGATCAATACGAAACAATAAGACAAAAATATCAGGGTGCTGAAAAGTCATGCAAACAAGTTCTACAAATCATGTGTGGACGGGATGATTTTTCCACTTTATCAAAGATCTTGAGCAGAATTCTTGTATGCAAGCCATAGTCTGCTGACTGTGAACATCTGATATCCTCATACAATTTGTTAAAATCACCTGGCAGATCTCTTCTTTCAAAATTCTACAATTGCAAATTGTGTGTACATAAAAATGGATATGCCAGTGTTAGCCAGCTTTGACCCAATGCCTGCCACCTTATATTGGCTAAATAAAAAACAACGCAGACTTAGCAACCCAGAAAAGGGTTACAAACAAAGATGGTTTTCAAACACATTTGAATTAGACCAAAATGACCTGACAGAAAAAGCTGAGAAGAGCTACAAGAAAACTTTCTGAACTAAGATTTTTGCACTTTTCCTTCTAAGAAGTATGACATTTGACACTAATGATTAACTATACACAGGTGTTCTGTTTGTATTAGAAAGTTGCTGTTTATGGTTAAACTTGGATCAGCCATTGTATTGTAAGAAAAACCAGATAGTTTTTCTATGGATGGCACTTCTGATTAATATTTCGAAATACGTACCAATTTTTTTACCATTTAGAGCTAAAATCTTGTAATCTATGTGTAATCTACTTGTTAAACTATACCTTTTTACTGAAATATTTTGTTTTTTAATATTTTTTCAAATGCTAATCAAGTTTAATCCTTCACTGTCTTGTACAATTGGAAGATGCACACATCTAAGATTTAAGTGATAAAAGTAATCATTAATCATAATCATGGTTTTCTGTGGTAATCATTATATACTTTCGATCAGTAATAGACACATGCATGGTTGGTTAGAATAATTGTTGGAGCCAGCCACGGTCAGAACATAGGACGTGAAATTTTCTTATTTTATACCCTGGTGTGTTTGTGTTGACTGCTCATTGTTAACGACTGAGTTTGAAATCTGTGTCCCATAATCCCCTATTATTGTTGTTTTATTAGTAATACTGATGAGGTACTGTATTTGCATTATTACAGTCACCAAATGTACTGATATATTTTCTCTTACTATATATAAATTGTGCTGGTGTGTGAATGAACATATTACTACTTAATTCTGTACACTAAGCACTCTTGTACCGGACCAGCTATCAGTAGTGAGTAAAACTCTTATAAACTTCATAATACCCAATTTTTCTTCCTTAACTACTGAATGTAAGCAGGTGTTTATCTGTGGCCACACTGTAGATACTGTGAATTTTGAAAAAAGTAACTGGCCTTTTAACTGTATTGAATTGTTTTGATATTTTTGTCTCCCTTCCAAGACTGGTTAACAACCACTTCACATTGGCTTTGCTCTTCAGAAGTGAAAGCCATAAATATATCCGAAACCAAGATCTTGATTCATTACTGTAAGCTGGAAAGTTCCGTGATGTTAATAAAGAATATAAATTCTAATTAATTCAGCTGTATGTGTTTCCAGTACATTTTAATTCAGCATGAATAGAGTTAAAGCAAAATTAATGTTAGATGCAAGTGATGATTATGATGATGACACGTTTACTTAGAGTTAACTGAAATGCCTTTGATGCTAAATAGTATTCAGTTTGTTTTTTGAGTTATTTGATAATAATGCCAGGATGTCAGGAAATAGACACAAATAATGTTGACTTGATACTAAGTCTTGTTCGGGTGAAACCTTTTCTTATAGTCTTCATATATTGTCTGCCTCAATCTTTACTCTTGTGTTGGCAGAAAAACCCAATAGTAGTAAATCCTGCTTAGGGTTTTTAACATTTACTAACTCAACTTTTGCTTTAGTTTGCAACCTCTGTCATTGATTGGCTTCTGGTCTGTTTTATGAAAGATCAAACAGAGACTTTAAAAATCACCTGTTAGATGGCAAAGATCTTCCAACATAATTCTTCTATAGTAATAATAATAAATAAGTGTTCATGGAATTTATAATACATTCACCACATTAATATTTATTGCATTAAAAAAATTATTATTTTAGATTGTTAAATTGCTCTATACTACTGTAAACTAGTAGAATTTAAGTACAGTGCAGTATCAGTATTATCTGAAGTTACTATGGTTATAACTTTATTAGTTCTTTGTTTAGTTCTCCCTACTACTGCCACCATAGAAATACTATTATTACCATGATGGCAGCTTTAATTAAATTGATGTTTAAAAACCTGGGAAAATATTCTTGTTTGTCAACTAACATTTAACTTATTTGCTTGTGTTAAAGCATTTTTTAGTAGAATAATTAAAGTTGGACTGGTTTTTGATATTTTAAAACTAACTGTTAAAGAGGCTTCTAGCGGTATAAACATAAGCTTTGCAATTACTAGAATTTATCTTTTCATCCCTCCTTTGATAATGGCAAAATAAGAAGAGAGAGAGCAAGAGAAAATAATCCAGATACATTAAAAATCAATAATATATTGTTATAGTTGAAAGTCCTATGGACAAGATATGAAGAATCATTTAGTAGAGACATATCCATTACTTTGACAAATATGAGATTGAGACAGATGGACAGGCAGTCAGCTGAATTCATGTAATTTTGTGTTGTTGTGAAAACAAAATTTAAATTTGATTTACTCCAGCCATTTCCATGTGTTTACAACATTATCAGATTAGACAATTTTAATTGCCCTTTTGTGTGTTGTTGTTGTTTTTTTTAATGCACTAAACCCTAAAACCTGGCCGTGAAGTTCATACGAAACTACTCAGCAAACACCTTTTTTTTTCTGTAGGATCAGTGTCATTGTTCATTAAGGTTTCTCGATAACAAGCCACCTCCATCTTCATCCATTTTGATCTTAATTGCTTTCATGAAAACAACCTATTTATGTTCAAAATTCCACCTGTTTCATTGCATAGATCCTACACAGCAGCCTTTAAACTGGGAGTTGTAAAATTCACCAAGTAAAATGGAGGGACTATGGGTGCTTGCCACCAGTATGGTGTCAGTGAAAAGTGTGTCCACACAAAGCAAAGGATGCTCTATGCTCTGCGCATAAAAAAGAAAACTAAGAAGGCAGATCGTGGGCTCACCTCAACAGAAAAAAGTGAGGACAGGTTAGAAGAGTATGTATGACCACCACATGTTGTGTATCGCAGATTTAACACTGTCCAAACGAGATTAAAAGCAAATGAAATTGCCGCTGAATTGGGAGTGGAGAACTTTGTGGGTGGCCCATCATGGTGTTTCCGCTGTAGTTGTAGAAGACTGTATCAGGCAGTGCATGGCCATGTCACAGAAACTGCCTGCAGACTTCAATGAGAAGTTAGATAATTTTCAAAAATTTGTTATAACGATGGTAGTGGAAGATAATATTTGAACTGTCTAAAATCATCAACATAGATGAAGTACCATTAACATTTGATATTCCTATGAATAAAACTATAGACAACAAAGGAAAAGAAATGGTGACCATCAGAACAACAGGACGGGAAAAATTGAATTTTACAGTGGTGTTGGCGTGTAATGCCGATGGCAGGGAGTTACCAACCCATGGTAATATTTAAAATAAAGATGTTGCTGAAGAATTTATTGAGTGGCATTAAGCTGGAGGTGAATTGAAAACGCTGGATGGACAACCACATGATGAAAAAATGGCTGGATAAGTGCTACTAACATCAGGCTGGTGGATTTTTCCGGACAAAGAAATCTACACTAATCATAGACTCTATGCATGTGCACATTAGTGAAGAAACAAAAGTCAGAGGGGCTGGAGAGAAGACTGTCTTAGATATCATCCTTTTGGAGATAACAGAATTATTATGGCCATTGGATATTTGTCAGTAGATGCTCCAAGTCTAAGCTGCGACAGATGTGGGAAGCATAGATATCCAAGGGTAAACACAGTTTCACCAATGCAGGCTGTATGTGCTACGATACTATGACACAGCAGATCAAACACGGTGCTCGAGACAATGGCTTCATAAAAGCTGGAGGGACAACCAGGATGAAGACTACTGTAGAGAATAGAGGGGATGAGGAAAACTTCACACCTGGACTGTTCCCTGAGCTCACTGCTATACCTAGTCAGACACTGAAGATGAGGAATTTGAAGTGGAGTTGTGAGTGAGGCAGGGCTTAGTAAGTATTGAAAGAATAGAAATTGTGAACTAGTTTTATTCTGTATGTATGTCTGTATTCTATAAATGTTATGCTACTTGATTATCATGCACACCTGCATATTGACGTGTATTATATTATGAATTGAATATCTAAATTTAATGCTTCCAGGGAATTTCAAAGCAGTTTCCATGATTCAAAACGTGTCAGAAATTTATTCTAGCAATGAATTCAGAGGATTTACTACAAAGTAGTGCACTGCTTAGTTCAAAAGAGCTCATCAATATTCACGAGCATGGGAGCACCGTGCACAGTGTTTGGCTGCTACATCGTATCTGGCTTCGTCTTATTTACGAATGAAGTTAAGAAAAATGAGGAACTTGGCCCATTTGTCTTACAAACCGTAAATTACAGTGCCGTCGTTGCATATAAATTTTGGATGTCAAGAAATACTGAATAATTTCAATCTTTAAAAAATGTATTTATGATTAATATGAGATGCTGTGCTAGGAAGCCTTTTAGTCTCATCCCCCCCCCCCTGAATAATCCAAAGAAGAAGAAAACTCATGAAATTTGGAGCTTTAAAAGACGCACTTTTAAAGGAGAGGATTGTTGGTCATACATCAATTTGTTGATATATTGACAAATATTATCATACTGTAGTAATTAAGATTTGCTGGGCTTAGAATTCGCAGATCCTGTTTCTTCCTCCATATGTTAAAGATGCATCTAGAGAAAATATTTCCGAGAGTACTCCATACAACTGACAAGGTTAAGTGATTGATTGACTAGCCTTGCAGCCAGAGGACCCTGAAGATGGTGGCAGGGAAATTTCACTGAAATGCTGATAAGGACATAGTCGTTCTATTAAATTTGTGTAAGTATTACACTGTGTTAACGAGTAGGACCCTGCAAAATCTTTTAAAGCCGAAGTTTATTGTTGTTTTTTTTTTCCCATGTCTTTTCAGTTATTTGCTAGTGAAAGGGCTTCTCCTGTCTAATTTTGGCAAACTGTTTATCCTGCCCACTATTCTGTGGGGAGACAGCTACGTTGGCCTCTGTCTCGGTCTGACAGAAGTATTCATCATAGCATCAAACGTGCAGGTTCTTCGGGGTAAGTGGCACTTCTGTTAATGAAAGTAACAAAACTTATTTAAAATTAATAATATTCAGACTTAGGATCTTTTCTTTAAAAAAAAAAAATTGCTTTGTGATTTAGTGTCAGTGTAAGTTCATGTATCAGAAGTGCAAACTCCTCTGACATTACTGATGTAAGTTATAGTTATTACGTCTTTCCTTACTGAAATGCTCTTTGGTTTCAGTTGTGTGTGGATACAGTCTCCCTGCAGCTTCTTTTATTATAACCATTGGAGTCAGCTGCAGTTTGATTCCAGTGCCTTCAATATATGAACTGTTTGAAACCCACCTGTTGTCATGGTTATGACGGAGGAAATGCTCATGAAAGCCAACATCTCTCTGAAACAATTTGCCATAAAGACTTCAAGAACAAAGGTATTTGTTGTTTATTTTATCATTGTAAAAGATATTTGTTTACTGTGCGCTAAGTTAATAATTCTAAATATTCAGGAGCTCCTACATGCGCATTATCTACGAGTTTATTAACTTTGATCTCTCTGACAATTAGACCAAAAGTAATGTTGAGAGGGTGAAAAATCTGCCCCACTCTTGTCAATATTTCAGAACGTAGTTGAACCAACGTTTTGTTTTATTTTTTTTCTAACTATACTTTTTGATGAGAGACATTCTTTGGCATATATTTTTATTTCATTACCTATGACAAAGTAAAAAAAAAAAAACAGCAACTTCCAAATCAGACTTGAGGTTAGTGTTCAGGTTTTATTACATTTGATCTTAAGTTTTTAATTTCTGTTCTTGCGAGCTAGGGATAGAAATGGCCAGGCTACACTCTCTAGTATTTAATTCTATCACTAAAAAGAACTATTTCTTGATATCTAGTTTAGGGAATTAGTAATTCTTACCCACTTCCCCCCTAGTAAATGGCCAAAAATCATAGCCATCCAAATAACAGGATATTTTGCTCGTGTCACGTGAGCAGTTGCGCTTTCAAATGGTAAGTTCCTTTCTCCTATTTCAAACATTTGAAAATGCTTTGCCATAGGGAAACAGTACCACCATAGAAAAAAAAAAACCTGAATGTTTAAATTTAAAATATTACTGAAGGATGTGATTACCAATAGTTTTTAAAGGGTATCTAGAAGTTTGCTTTATATGAGGAGGAACTCATCTTTATACAGCGGTGTGCAAAAGTCTTGCATAAAATTAATTTTTCCTGTAAATTAGCTCGCATTTTGTCGAAAGCGGTTGTTATCGAATCTTGTTCATTAAAGTATTTCTATATTACTGTTGGGCATCTATTCCAATAATATCAAGCATATTGTTTCATTTTTAAAATCTAAACAGCTATCTAATCAATAATGAGTAGAATATCCAAAATTCTTGATAACTTTGGTAGCCAGCATGCCTCGTTGTTGTGAACAAACTTCGATTTTCCGGTACTAGTGCTGAGTTTAATCGAGTGGCAAATGCTTTTGATTGGACTGAGATTCGTCCAGTCGAGGAGGGGGATTCACAACTCTGCCATCAAGGCCTCGACACTCCTAGCTGTGTGGATTGGGGTGTTTGTTGTCCTGCTAATAGATGGCTGTCAGGGGCATTTGGTCAAACACATACGGTTCAACAATGTCTGCGACAATCTTAGCGACACCAGACGATTGAAAACAGCCCCAAACAATGGCCAAATCTCCCCCTGCCTGCAGAGTCGGTTGGTTCGAGTGCTCCTAAGATGGTATTTCTCAGACACCGATCACTGAATGTACACCCGACCTGTCCAGTGGAGATGGTTGCGAGCCAACTGCAGTCGCTTTCAACGATTGTCTAGACTGATGAACGGCTTCTTCTGTGTCGATCATCCGAACAGTCCCATGTGGATCAAACGCTGTCTGCTGGTCCTGTCGACCTGTTGTTTTCTGTGGTCTGCCAGCTCTGCGTTTCGAAATTAGGCTCCCATCGGCTTTCCAACGTTTCAAGGGTACGAGATATTGTCAACTGATGGTGCACAAGGCCAACTGGATCCCACAGTGCCTTGACAAGGCGATCGGATGATCCTGTCGACCTGTTGTTTTCTGTGGTCTGCCGGCTCCCATCGGCTTTCCAACGTTTCAGGGGTACGAGATATTGTCAACTGATGGTGCACAAGGCGATCGGATGATCCTGTCGACCTGTTGTTTTCTGTGGTCTGCCAGCTCTGCGGTTCGAAATTAGGCTCCCATCGGCTTTCCAACGTTTCAGGGGTACGAGATATTGTCAACTGATGGTGCACAAGGCGATCGGATGATCCTGTCGACCTGTTGTTTTCTGTGGTCTGCCAGCTCTGCGGTTCGAAATTAGGCTCCCATCGGCTTTCCAACGTTTCAGGGGTACGAGATATTGTCAACTGATGGTGCACAAGGCGATCGGATGATCCTGTCGACCTGTTGTTTTCTGTGGTCTGCCAACTCTGCGTTTCGAAATTAGGCTCCCATCGGCTTTCCAACGTTTCAGGGGTACGAGATATTGTCAACTGATGGTGCACAAGGCGATCGGATGATCCTGTCGACCTGTTGTTTTCTGTGGTCTGCCAGCTCTGCGTTTCGAAATTAGGCTCCCATCGGCTTTCCAACGTTTCAGGGGTACGAGATATTGTCAACTGATGGTGCACAAGGCGATCGGATGATCCTGTCGACCTGTTGTTTTCTGTGGTCTGCCAGCTCTGCGGTTCGAAATTAGGCTCCCATCGGCTTTCCAACGTTTCAGGGGTACGAGATATTGTCAACTGATGGTGCACAAGGCGATCGGATGATCCTGTCGACCTGTTGTTTTCTGTGGTCTGCCAACTCTGCGTTTCGAAATTAGGCTCCCATCGGCTTTCCAACGTTTCAGGGGTACGAGATATTGTCAACTGATGGTGCACAAGGCGATCGGATGATCCTGTCGACCTGTTGTTTTCTGTGGTCTGCCAGCTCTGCGTTTCGAATTAGGCTCCCATCGGCTTTCCAACGTTTCAGGGGTACGAGATATTGTCAACTGATGGTGCACAAGGCGATCGGATGATCCTGTCGACCTGTTGTTTTCTGTGGTCTGCCAGCTCTGCGTTTCGAAATTAGGCTCCCATCGGCTTTCCAACGTTTCAGGGGTACGAGATATTGTCAACTGATTGCAACGACCCACTCAGTTTTATCATCTTCTTTCATGTGAACAATTGTGGCCTGCTGGTCAAATATCGGGCTCTCGGCATCACTATATTGAACAAAAATGAATCAGAATAGTGGAAAATGTTCATATTTATATTCTACTATAGCACAATATATATATTCTAATTTTTTGTAGTTTATGCAACACTTTTGCACACACAAATCATTTAAAGACAGGGATACCTTTCAATTAAAACATACTAAGACGTCCTCCATCTGCTGTAGAGTATCAGCCAGAAATAAAACAAGCATTTACTTTACAAAATTGTTTTTATTTTGAAACATCATCTAGAATTATGACATGGTGGTTGATCCAATGTGATAATACTTAACACACACAAATGACATGTAAATGTACACATTGATCATCGAGGCAAGTTGTACTGCCAATCACTGACTGTACTGAAAGAAAAAATATTGAGTGCCTTCCCAGCATATAATAATAACAGTGAACAAGGAGTTCCTTTCCCTACCCCTCCCTGTAGCCATGATTTTAAGAAAAGATAATGGAACCTGTGAGACCCTGATTTACCTTTTGCTGTTAACAATAACAAATATCCATAAAATCTAAAGCTGCATTTTAAAATCTCTGGATAAACTTCATTGTCAGACAGCAAAGGGTAACTAATTTAGTTTATTATTATTATAAATTGTACGACAATAATTTTAGCAGGAGATCCATATCTCTAGAAACTGAACGAATGTAAATGGAAGCAGATTCTAGGAAATATTTGGGTCCATAGAGAGATGAGATGAGATGTTTTCTATAAGCTACTGTTACTGAAAACCAAATATTTGTAATGATATGGTTTCAACTCAATTGCTGCCTTCTTTCTATCAGGTTTAATGAAATAATGTCAGAATTGGTCCTTGAGTTCTTCATGGCAGTGCAGCATTTTACAAAAAATGGTTGTATTTATTTAGAGTAGAAGAAAAACAATCATCATCAGGATGTTACTCAATTGATTAATTACCAATTCATTATTAACCAGGCATACACCCACTGCACGGAAAAACAAACTATTAAATACAGCTGATATAAAAATCAATCCTTGAGATTTAACCGCTGTTACTGCACAGGTCCTGGTTCGAGTGACTGATTAACAACAAATTTAAAGATATATGAAAGGATCGTGTAGCGCACACACGAGGATAGTCTTTTAACCTAACCCAGACGTCAAATCGATTTTTCCCCTTTTCAGCCCTATATCAGTCATGATAGAACAGAAAGCGGTGTAATAATATGTCAACCACAAACACACTAAATAAGGTTTTCAATTAAGTTATGACGGACAAAGGAACCTGAACCAATACAAGAGACCGTTCTATAAATGCAAATAACTCTCTTTTTTTCGCCATCAGGTACAAAAAATGAAAAAAATCTACTGTAGTAATAGCAAATTATTCTCTGAAAGAAGAAAAAAGGTATTACTGCGCAGGGTCTCACAGGAGTTCACCAGAAATAATTGTTGTAAATCTCTCTACAAAATGTAAAAGGACAACATATTAAACAAAGAAGAAGAAATATCAAAATTGCATATTCTTATAAAAATCACAGAACCGGACTTCGGCGGTCCGCTGCCGACCACGAAGCCGGTCGGTCTAGCCTAAAATGATTTGCTAACTATTGTCTGATTATTTTACAAATTTAGCAAGATTTCGTTTGAATCAAAGAGTACCATCTTGCTCTCAAGTGACTAATGTCAGCGTTTGCTCAAAATATTGGATTCAACATTTTAATCCAATTAAAAGAGAAAAAAAAAAGGGGGGGTGGAAAAGTCAATGAATCCATTCAGCTGTACTGACTCTTCAGTGTGTACAAAACTGATTGTCTTTAGCTGTATGACAATAATAAATGTAATCACCATGACGACTAGAGGTCACTGAGCATGCTCGGTCTGCACAATAAATAATGTATCCCATAATCCCTCCAATAACAATATTTAAATAATCATAAATATAAGCAACAGCTGAACAGGAGCTAGCAAACACAAAAAATAAACAACTTTTTCTTTAAATTATGCTGAACATTAGTTTACTGTCAATAAATAAAAATCACTACCTTTATATATATATTAAATAAAGTTCTGAGAAACCACAAAAGAGATGAAGCCGACACACACACAACATAAGGAAGTAATTACCAGTTTGCAAAGTTCACACTAGATTAATGTTTCTATGTGGTTAGAAATAAACAAACTACAGTATTATATCAGTAGTTACAAATAGCTGCTTCTGCCAACAAAATAAGCATAATAAACTTGATTTAAAAAAAAAAAAAAAACCAGCAAGAAGAGATGTTTAAGGTGGAAACATTACACATGTTACTGTGAAAACTGTCCACAAAATCAACTCCCAGCAGAATTCCATGTAGATTTAAATATCAGTGAAGGACTTTTGTAATGATCTAATGGCTCTTTATATGTATAAACAAATCTGGGCAGAATTTTCTACCATAGCAGGTTTGTTATTTCTCATGCATGAAGACTAGCGCTGTTTACATCTCAGTACGTTGGGTATATTGCACTTGAGGTGAGGAAAGCCTTCCAAACCTTCATTAAAACTATTCATTCTTTTGTGGTTTCCCAGACTTCTATGAGCAGAGGCCAGCCTGGGTATTTGCTAGCCTTGCTTTTGAGTACTGTCAGGTTTACCTGTTATCTATGTCTAAACTACAATCTAAGAAACATTACTATCTTTACTAGAGACTTTCTAGTATGTGAGTGCACAGGTTTCTAATGGAATTTTAAAAAAAAAAAAGATTGGTCATAAATAATCATTGGTCATTTTAAATAAGGATATTATTACTTACTGCTTATATTAAATTAATCAAATATACATTAACACCAGTATTGATATGTACATATGTACATCTGGATCATTATGCTAATGACAAGGATTATCTTTGTTTTGCTTTTGCCACTGCTGTTGCGATGTGGATGAACAACCAACCACCTTCACATACACGGACTACAGTAAATGAAGTCATATGCTGACTGAGAACTGAAAACCAGGATGAGATCACTGACAATGAATTACCAATACTGACTATAAATGAACTACTGATCTCAATGAATGAGCAATGACGGGGGTGGACAAAGACAAGATAGCGCACGTCTGTGGGTGTGTCTGTCTGTCTGTCTGTCTCTCTTTTCTGTCATTTTTTTTTTTTTTGGGTTTTCTTCTTTTTTTTTTTAGAAAATGAAACTATTGATGAATGGTAAAAAATGAAGTCTAAAAACAATAGCTTTTCCACCATATAAAAATACAAATAAAAAGCTGGATGGCTGAATAGCTGCAGTCACCAATGTTGTCAGCTGCTCATGCTGGCCGGCACAGCATGAGATGGACGACTCTGCACCACAGGTAACCAGACAAGATAAGCAATGGCTGTGTGTGAGCGGTGGGCGGGCGGGCACTTTCTACCCAGTAAACACACTCCAATCTACCCTACACGATAATCTCTCTCTCAGACGCCGCTGCCGCCAAAGTCCTAGAAATTTCTATGTTGTCTTTTTTCTTTGTATATTTTTGGTGCAGAGTATTTTGCTTCAGATCTTCCAAGGAATCTGTCCGGCTGTTTAACAGCCTTTGAGAGCTTTTTTCGTATTTTTCTAAATTAATTTCATGCATTTCGGTGGTGAGGGACTTCCGAGATGTCCCCCCTCCTTTGTCTGTGCCGAACAAGGAGTTGCGTCGGAACCTGCGAAGGTTTTCCTCGTTCTCATTATTCGTTCTCGTTTCCAGGGCCTGCGCGGTAGCTGCATGGCGGCCGTACCGGCCCCGCCGTCGCTTCGTGTGCCAGAACACCAACAGGATGATGGTGATCACTCCGAGAAGTCCAACGATGGCGCACAGTATCGGGATGAGCGGTGTGTAGCTGTTACCTGGGCAAGAAAAACAACAGAGGCATTAGATTTCATCAAGAGCAGGGCACCAGCAGATTACAGGTAATGCAATCAACATGGATCTGTAGGAAAGCACATTTACCTCCTCGTTTCCCAGATCACATACATGACACTAAATTTACAAGGCAGAGAGAATATGAATTTATTTATTGACCTTTATACTAAACTTGGAAATAATAAAAAGTCCCCAGAATTCCCACTTGGTAAAGTAGAACTGTTTTTCCACAGTACATGGGCATGAAGGCCAGAAAAGTTATGTTTTTAGCCAGCCTCCATGGCAAAAAACACAAGACAGACTTTCTATGACATAGCTTATTGCCAGGAGAATTGTGCAAATCTTCATTAGTTTCACAGAGAAATTCCCTTATGCAGCAAAGTGTGAATATGCCATCTGCATCCAACCTTTCAAACCTGGTAATTTTAATGGCAGTTCACATGTGGCATTTAAAACCACAGCTGTTCCTAGTGACTGAATTCCCAGCAAGAGATCTAAAACTCTATTCTCGACATTAAGTTGTTGGATATCTCTTTAATGTAGTGTTGATTGGACATACTTAAGTTAGAACTTGAACTCAGGGTTGTTTCAACACGGACTTCGAAAACGGCTGCCAAAGCTGTATTGTTGATCAACTTTTGACTGACTGCATCAGCTATTTGTTGGACAGCTTTCTTTAAGATCTCATTGTTGGGGCTTCCACCACCTGTGGTCTGTAAAATAGACAAACAAGTCCTCATTATATCATGTTTTGTTCCCTTTCCTCTCATCTGCCACGAGGAACTCAACTATTCATTTTATTTATCCAAAACTTTTACTGAAGACAGACAGACAGATTTATTTAATCAGAGTATGCTAACAGCAGCCAATGTCTTGGATAACATAATTACAGTTGTTGATAGTTAAAAGGCCCAGCCCAAATGCCATTGCAATTTTAGTTTTACTGCTTCTGTCTGGTACACAATTAAAGCAATACACCTGGTAAGAGTTACTTCTCATGCCACAATCCCAAGTATCCCAGAACTCTGTTTATCACTTAGTGCGAATATACAGCGGTATGCAAAAGTCATGCATAAAAATGACTAGACATAGAAAATGGGTTCTTATTTTGTAGAAATTAGTATGTTTTCTGTTTTAATTGAAAGGTATCGGTGTCTTTAAACGATCAAAACACTAAGATCCATTTTGTAATTGCACAGTCCAAATCTAAATATTAATAAAATAATTTGCATGAAATCATCGTGAGGAAAAGTGGTGCATAACTACAGAAAATTAGGATATATATTTTGTGCTATAATAGTTTAGGAAAGTAGAATATAAATATGAAAACTGTCATTTTCCACTATTCTGATTAATTTTTGTTCAATATAGTGATGCCAATAGCCCGATATTTGACCCCTGAACAGCGGGCCACAATCGTTCACATGAAAGAAGATGGTGAAACTGGGTGGGTCATTGCGGATTGTATCGGTTGCAATCAGTTGACAATATCTTGCACCCCTGAAACGTTGGAAAGCTGATGGGAGCCCAATTTCGAAACGCAGAACCAGCAGGCTGCGGAAAACAACAGCTTGACAGGATCGTCCGCACTTTCACCGACATCCAGTTGGCCTCGTGCACCATCAGACAGCGTTTGATCCACATGGGACTGTTCGGTCAATCAGCACAGAAGAAGCCATTCATCGGTCTGGACAGTCATCGAAAGCGACTGCAGTGGGCTCACGACCATCTCCACTGGACCGTGGCCCAGTGGTTCCGAGAGTTGTTTTTCGACAAAAGCAACTTTGTGAGGGTCGGGTGTACGTACAACGATCGGTGTCCGAGAAATACCATCTTAGTTGCACTTGACCGACTCTGCAGGCAGGGGGAGATTTGGCCATGGTCTGGGGCTATTTTCAATCGTCCGGTGTCGGTCCAAATGAATGCTCATGACTATGCTAAGATCGTTTCGGACATTGTCGAACCGTATGTGTGTGACCACATGCCCCTGATGGCCATCTATCAGCAGGACAACGCCCCCATCCACACAACTAGCAGTGTCAAGGCCTTGATGGCAGAGTTGCAAATCCCCTTCCTCGACTGGCCGGCTCAAACTCAGTGTTAGAGCCAAAAAACCGAAAAATAAAACCGATTTGAAACAGAAAATCGAGGAAGCCTGATCGGAGTTCAGTAGTGACAATTGTCAGTGTTTGGTAGCCAGCATGCCTTGTCGTTGTGAACAAGTTATCAAGAATTTCGGATATTCTACTCATTATTGATAGATCTGATCAAATTGATTTGTATGCAACACTTTTGCACACGTTGATCTGATGCAAGTGATTTTCTAAAAATGAAACAATATTATTGGAATAGATATAGAAATACTTTAATGAACAAGATTCGATGCGAGCTAATTTACAGGAAAAATTATTTTTATGCAAGACTTTTGCACACCGCTGTAAGACGAACTTACTTATTAAAACTGCAGTAACATAATAGAGCAAAATTCTAATAATTCTCCAGTTTCACCCCACCCTTTTAAATTATCAGTCAAACATGACTGTTAATTCTTTGAATAAAATAAAAGGGAAGAAATACTTCCTTTTCTTAAAAAATAAGGTAATTGTCAGGATGTGGTCCTAATGATGTAGCAATGTCAAGTAACCATGGTGCTTGTCTCTTAGTTTCTCCTGCAGATGTTTTGGAGTCATAAAAATAAGCCGAAGTAACGCACTGGGAGGTTTAACCCTATTGGGATAGAAACAACGCCTGAATACTTCATCCTTAACTCTAAAAATGCAATACTACTATTTAAAATCCAATTCCATCCTTTACCTGGATTTTTTCAAAAAAAAAAAATACAACACAAGTAAAACTGCTGATAATGTACGTAGGATAGGGAAGAGCAGCATTTCTCAGATCCAGAGATGTTGGAACAAAGCAGAACTTACCAATGTGACTTCAATGGAATCCAACCGCCCTGCCTGGATGGCACACAGTAGAATTATTGTCTGTTTTTCAGCATGACTCCTGACCTGAGGCATCGTTCTAAGCGCGGTGCAAATCATTTCCACAGACACGCCCTTTTAGAATAAAACAAAAGGAAATTTATTACGACGGTGAAGCTAAACTGACATGCATTGAGGAGGGGGGAAGGGGGCGCTTCCACCCAATCTACTGCAGGGCTGAGCTCCGTGGAGACAACCGCCAAGAACTAAGCTGAAGTTCCTGATCGCAAGACAATCTGCAAGCCGGGGTCTCGAGAAGTGTAGCCACACTGGTATTGGGATGTTTCCTTACTTATTGACAAACAGAACTCCCAATAATCAGTTGTAAAGAATTTTTTTTTTGTTTTAAGCATTTTTAGAAATATATAGAACCTCTTAGAGGTTGTGTTGGAATTTACAGTCCAAGTTGTCAAATGCTCTCTATACACATTTTCTATAATTTTTTTGTTTCTGTCTGTTTCCCATGTTGTTCTCTTTCTCTCTACATAATTTGGTGTAAAAGCAAGTCAGAAGTCTTGGATGGGTGGGGGATTTTTTACCCTTACACTGGCCAAAGTAATGAAAATCAGGTGTCAGAGCCACAAGCAGCAGGATTCTCACCTTTTTTCGCAAAACATTTTCTTTTTTTAAAAAATTTAATTTGTTTTGAAATCTATGAGACTTTTCCAGCATTCTTTGGCTTCTTTGCCCAAGGTGGACAGCCATGGCTTGTGAGTGTGACAGAGCCGGTCGAAAAACGTATATTTCACAGGAATAGAACGATGTTTTAATGTGGTACAGCATGTGTCAGATATACTTGCTCTCTTTTTTAATTTGTGTTAGAAAAGATCTGCGTTTTTGCTCTTCAGCAAACGTAGCTACTTACTGTTGGCATTTTGGATTTGTCAAACATCAGATCGATTTTCACACAGTTATTTCCCAGGTTGGCAGAGTTGGGGAGGCAGTTCGTGGAAATTCCGTCTGGGGCTGGATTTTCTACCCTGGTCACATGCTTACACTGACCCCAGGGAAGGCACGGTGGGGTGAAGCAGGTCTGCTCTGTTTCCAGCACACACGTTTGGTCGTGACCGCAGGTTGCAAGTGGTTCGGTCACGTTTGGATGACTGAGACAGTTCTGTGGCCCACACCAAACCTGTGCAGAGCAGGGCAATAAATAAGCAGACAGACAGAATCAACAATGATGAATGATCACCGTCACATAAGAAAACAGGCAGATTAGTTGAGTTTGACGTATTTATATTCTAAACAGATCTTTCTTCACTGTACATTTCACCCTTGAAATTCATATAATCTTGGTGTACCACAAGTGGGAACACAACAGGAGGAAGAGATGGAATCTCAAATGTGAGAGTAAAAGAGGGTTATCACAATTTTTTAACAAAACAAGATCAGAAGATTACATTTGCTGCATATAAAATGAACAAAATTATTATTGATGTCCTAATGTCTGGGAAACCTTTGTGTAGGCTGCTGCTGTCTTTGTGTTAAATGATCTTCAAGGATGTGACAAATGAGGGAGGTACTGTATAAAAAATCTAGGTAGTAACAAACCTACCAGAAAGTGTTGTGCAGACAAGAGGAGGAAACAGTTTTGATGATAAAAATTATGGAAAGCTTTTTTGTTAAAAAGTAAAGTTTATCCTGGGCCTGGTTCCATAAGTGCAAACAAATTTGGCGATGGGTGTGGCTCAGGATTCCAGACACCCACTGTTTCATTACAAAAGAGCATTAAAATCTCTGTTTCTCAGCATCACAACAGATAAAGGAACTCACCTTTGTACACTTAACCTGGCCGCTGCTACAGGTGCAGGAATTGCACTCGTGCTGCCAGGAAGAGCTATCCGAGTAAATACGCCGGTTAAACGCGCAAGATCTTGGTGATGGCGACTGTCCGACAACTGCGGAGAAAACGGGTACAGACTGTGGTAACATTTCAAACACAGTCCAGAGAAATAAGAACGCACCCAGAAATCTATACACAACATACATCTTGATCCATCCATTAATCACCAAAACAAACCTGAAGTAAACGATGAGTTTTGCTGTTGGGTTTTTGTCATTTTTTTCTTCCACCAAAGCAAAAAAGCGAATAAGGGAAACAGCAAACGGGTTTACGATGACTTTGGGCTGCTCTCTCGAGTGTGTGGGTCTTACCCAAAGAGGTAAAAAAAGGGGAGAGAAGGCCCGGTACATTTCTAAATCGTATCTCGATCCCTGCTTAAGCAACAAAGGGTAATTTCACAAACACCGCCCCCCCCTTTTTTCCCTTTCCTTGAACCAAACGAAAATGTTCACCAGTCTCCGTCAAATCTGGATTTTACCAAATAATCGGACCGATTCACTTACATGTCCAGTAAACTAAGCATGTTAGTGATCTTTCTTGTGTAGAACCATTCACAGAAAGTGAAGTGGGAAAAACACCTTGTTACAAGCAGCCTAGTAAGGCACCACCTCACACCAGCTCTCGTTAATTAAAGGTGAGTCACTCCCATTTATTCATATGTAAAGCTATCCAAGGATTCATAAGTTACTCCAAAAAAATAATTATGAGTTCGCTGCTTCCTTTATTATTTATTAGACTATATTTTCATTTTTAAAATAATAATAATAATAACCTTCCTGACAATTTTCTCCTGTCCGATCTGGGGGACAGATGCATCGGTACTTTCCAATTCCATCAATACACGTGCTGCCAAAGGTACAAGGGCTCGAAGTGCATTCATTTATATCTACAAACAAACAAACAGCAGGCGAGCTAAATTAAGGCTTAGAAATATGCATTAAAAGAACACACTTCATTTTAAACAATGTGTTTATTTGTTTATAGAAGATTTTGGTGGAAAGTTCAGCATCACAAGATTTGTTAGACTTTAACTTATTTGGTGTTACCACTTTTCTGAAATTAGAGAAACCCAAGGCACACGAACCATTTCAGGAAGTTCGGGGAGCCCCTGTTACCAGGGCGCTGGCAAATGTGAACAGCAAACATAAAATGGGTCAGTATTTTTAAAAAGTTCATCTCAAAAACCATGAATTACGTCTAAGGCAGCAACTTTTGTTCCAGATAAATTCTCATAAAGACCTGGTATAGTACCGGTCCCTTCTGAAGCGGATGTAAACTGCTTTATATGACAGTATTTAGGATTTTTAATATACAATAACTTACTTATTCTGCAGTCAGGTCCAGCAAAGCCCTTAGCGCAGTCACACACATACCAATCCAATCCATCGATACAGCGAGCCCCATTATAGCTGGAGAGACCAAAAAAAAAAAAACCCTCGTTCTTGTAAATCACAATTATGTTCTGAACAAATTTATACAGGTTTCCACTCGCATCCTATCGGAAAACTTCTGAAGCAAGAACAAGCAACTTTAATTGTTGAAACATCTATTTCATGCAAGGAAACGAATGACGACAAATTTAAAAGCTGGATGTTCAGAACATGAAGCATCGACGCCTGTGATGTGCTAACAGCTGTTTGGTTTTTGTAAACGATTCATTGTGTGACCATATCTATTACACCACCACATGCAGAAATTATGGTCAAATTCAGAATGTCTGTTTTTAATAAAATTAAGGTGATTTTTCCCACCCACCATTCTGCCATAGAGCCCAGTCAGAACTATTAAGCTTTAGTAACCAACCAAGTATCTCATCTTGTTCAACAAACAACAGTCAGAGGTTTATGTTTTACTTGGTGCTGAAGCAAGGGTGGATGCACAAGAAATCACTTACCAAGGAAAAGGATTACAGTCGTTTACATTCGTCTGACAGGTCACTCCTTCGTATCCCTCCTTACACAGACAGGTGAAGCTATCTCCACTGTTTACACAAGTCCCATCATTCTGACATGGCAAAGAATCACAGCTGTGCACAGTAGCTGCATACAAAAAAAAAAGAAGTTATCATAGCAGGAATGGTGATATTGCATTTAAAAATGCCCACAAGTGGCACTGCATTAAATAAGTTATATCACACACATACACACGATGATATTTAATGACTCCTTTAGCTAAAGACGGGCTTTATATCTTATCTCCAGACTTTTTGTAAAGCTTGTGAATTAACTCATTTCATTCCAGATCTTTACTAGTGCTTGCTATAGTGGCAACAGTCCCCATTATGTATTCTCCTACTGTATGCAACCATCGTATTAATGTCAGGGTTTTTAGGAGACCATTCCGGTTTTGAAAATGCTCCCCATTCTTGCGTTCAATGTAGTCTTGTCAGGGTGTATAAAATGCCTGCCCATTAATCTTGTTCCAGACAGAACAATGTTTGTAATCCTCAGTAGTCATTTTATTTTTAATTTCTAATGGATTTCAAGCTTCATTTTTGCTCAAAAAAAAATGCAAACTTGTACAGAGCAACTCCAAGCTCGGCTGTTGCTGTTATTGCACTGGTTAATATCTTTCTCTGGCCCCGCGTACAAATTGCCTTCATTTGCTTCCAGAAATTTTGATTCACCAGTAATATTACCTTGCTCCAATCGTCAGACATTTCTTTCTGTTTTCCTCTTTGTTGTAGACCATGTTCACTTAGCCTGCTCTGTCCTATAGGAATGCAACTTTAAGTACTGCTTCCAGCCTCTTCCCTTTTGGTTATTTACACCGCTCAGGATGTTTCAATTTGAGTCAACACGCTGAACAGAAACGCCCTTATTGTGCAAGCACGCAGTCTTTATTCAAATAGCTTCAGCCATCTCTTTTACAGGTACCATTAGCTATGTAACAGAGGCATGTCTGCACCTATCTTTCGTACATAGCAAAAATTCTGTGAAAAGGATGAAGACGAGAGTTAAATAAAGACCCTGTCTTCAGCTAAGGGGAGCGGGGAAGTCACAACAAATAGTAAATATACATATGTATGTGCAGTCTAAAAATACAAAATACTCATATAATAATTTCTGTGTATTCCAATACTCTCTAGATGTCTCCACATTCATGTCCACTTCACTGATTGTACAAGGGTCGGTTGGATGTTAAACATGGGGTTAGAGAACCTTTCCAGTAAAATAAGGCTAACTTCTGTTGAACCCAAAACCGCTTTCTTTAGTATTTCATACAGCGTTAGTAAGATGAACAGGTTAGTCCCTTCAGGGTAGCAACATTAATGATTCATAACACCACCTGGCACATCTATAGCTGATTATAAAGTGTCTCGTTGTCCTCTAGGTTATTTACAGTGGTTCCTGTTTTATTACCATCATTAACTGTGCCTGGAATGAATTGCTTTGTTTCCTTTTTCCCATGGAGGTTTGGTCTCCAATTCCCCCTCCTCCCATCACCAAGTAGATGATCCTTAAATTTTAGGCAAATTAATGTTTCGTTTGCTCTGCCACATTGTCCAGCAAGGCTCCACTCTTCTCGTGATTTATCAATTCTCAGACTTACCACATTTCCCACAATTCCATGCTCAAAATTCAGTGTAGTTGAATAAATTCCTGAGCAGCAAGCATTGGATAGAGCAGACTAAAGCATTTGGAAGATATAATCAAGATCGTCTTGTACTTCTTCATCATCCCCCATCTGAGTCTGTGACCAATTTTCAGTCAATGGACATTTTCAACTAACAGAAACTAAAATTGTATTAGAAGGTTAGATACATCTCCATAAAGGTGTTTTTAATTTAATGAAAAGTGTTTACTGAATGGATAAATAAATCAGATAGATAATTTCAAATTTGGGATTATCCAGAACAAAACCTTTAAAATATTAAACATGATATAGTACCTTAATAAATTTTAAATATATATATCCCAGTCCTGTATATAAGATATTGAATTAACACTATGATCTTTTCTTTCCTGGTAGTCACATGACCTACATCAGCAACAGCTGTCTCGTAGATTATCTTCCACGTTTTAAAAATGTAAAATACAATTTTTCTCCACTTTTTTTTTTGCCAGCATCCAATTAATTTCAGCACACAGGTGTAAGCTCATCCTTCAGGGAAACACCGGCAGTGACTCCAACCTGCCCGTGGCCGGCTGGATGCAGTTGAATTCAATAAATAGCAATTCCAACATTTTATTTGGATGTTCGTTTAATTTCCAAATCTTGAGTAACCTGTAAAACTGTTTAAACTGAGGCAGTGAAGGCAGAGGTCCGGGTTCAGCCAACCTAATGTACGAGGAGGAGGAAGAACAGCTGACTCACTTCCAGACACAGCCAATATTTGTTGATCTGATATCATCTTCGCACTCTGCCTCTTCTCGAGAGCAGGCTACAGTTTGGCCATAAGAAAAACAAAAACAGCTTATCATCAGCTTAGCAGTTTTCCAAGCCGTCTTGTGCCAACATCCACTGATGTGTTTTCTGTCAACACTTCACCTGCCCCACTCATTTCCTTCATTGTCGTCTCCATACTGCGCAGCTGGCAATGGAAGTGGGCGGATTTAGCCAGTTCCCTGACTAGAGATCAAAGGTTCAGAGACAGGAGTAGGACCCTGACTTATATAATTTAAAATGTGCTCTTGAACCAACCCTTTTATCTCCCAATGATTTCACCATCTTAATAAATCACTACTTCCTTTATACCCCCCCCCCAAACTCTGGCACACACTTTTATCTTTAGCAGCGCACCAAGGCTCCAGACACCGGAATTTAAGTAAATAAATAACCCTTAAATTAAATATCTTACACTAAATAAACAACAACAAATTGTCTGTAAACTGCTACTAAAATAGGATTTAGGAAATATGTAATGGAATACCACTGACCAATTTGACAGGTGCTGCCTTCAAATCCCTCTGGACACTGGCAGGAAAATGTGGAGCCGACGTCTATACAGGTCCCACTATTGGCGCACGTCAGTCCTTCACAGTGGCTCTTCCCTGCAGCGACAAACAAAACACAAACTGACAGAAACCGAAAACCTGGTTATTAGGGTAGACAAAAAAGAGAGAGAGAGTTGATTAACGCCTGCATTTTTAATGGCATCTCTCGTTTCGCTCATTCTGAACAGTCCCAGAGTCAAGATGCTTAAGTTATTGGGAGTCATGCTAGTGAATAAGACGAAGTTAGCCAGCAATAGAAAAGGGTCCCAGACTGGCTTAATCTTTTTTGGTGCTCTGCAGAAATACTGGGAACAGGAATACAGCCAAGCAGAGAGCTGTGCCGGGTCTTTTGGCTCAGCTTGGTAAAGATACAACCTGTTTCTTGTCAATAAATTCCGTATGAGACTGCCTGTCAGAAGTTGTGGGGCTGGCTAGATAAACAAGGATACAAAAACGTGCGCCTGAAGGGCGGACATTGCTACTCACGAAAGTTGCACGTTTTTCCTTTCCATCCATCCACGCAGGAACATATAAAATCGTTAACCATGTCGGTACAGCCTCCAGCGTGTCGACAGGGGTTCGGTCGACAGTCGTTTCTATCTAAAAAGGAAGTTTTGTAAAAGACAAAAAAGAAAAAGCAGCAGCAGCAAACCTAGAATAAGCCATTCCGTTAAGTCAAAGAATATCCATCAATGGGGGTGGGAATCTGCTAAGGTTCCTCTTCTCTGGTAGAGAAATCGGCCTGTTTAGTTTTTTAAAACAAATGTCTACATATCTGTTTTATCCCAGCATTTTACTGGATAAGCAAAGTATAAGAGGTCTGCTTCTTGCTTTCGTAATCTCCGTTTTTCCTCACAATAATTTTATCTTTATTAAAGTAAAAACAAAAATTAAGTTAGTAGACTTTTGTAAGAGCGGGCACACGCATTATAGTTGTTTTACAATCAATTTATATGTCATTTTTAATTAGCGTACAGCTGTTACAAAATCCACGTGTGACCAAATACACTACATTTGTCAGAATATCCTTCTGCGATATCTCTTTGGGGGACTTCACAGCTATGGTAGCTACTGTATAGTATATATAGAAAATACCAAGTGGTGCAACAATCTCTGACCTCAAGAAAAAGGTCAGACAAGAGAATGAAGTACAAGAGTATTTTTTTTTTGCAAATAGCCAAACAGGAAGATGAGAGTCCTCGTGGACGGAACCAGTGATGTATAGCATCGATTTCCAAAGCTCTGGTTCTGTTAATCACACGACCAGCAGGTGCTCGGATACACAAGTTTGTTCAGTGGAAAGTGTCTTTCCAGAGCAGAGAAACATGGCAAACTGCAGGCACACAAACCCTAACCCTGCTGTATACTTTTTTATACTATAATGTAAACAGCAGGACATCATCCCAAACTATTTCTACCTTTTGTGCAATGGTACAAAGCTGCCTTTATTAGTCTTCAGAATTCCCAAGTCTCATATTCCGAACATAAACATTAATAGTACAGCAGTGCCCAAAGTTACTGCATGACACAGTTTCTAAACAAAATACCGAGTGCACGGTGTTAACATAACGAAGCCAATTAATGGGCGGTGTCGTGATACTTAAAGGACCTCTTTCTAGACAGTAATATCTTGCACAGATGCAACTGCGGATTAATAGAGCAGGTTGTTTTGAATAACGAATATTATTCAGTCAAAAGAATTACCTACAATATTGAATCAGAAACACAGTGTGCGCAAGGGGTTAGTGCTTGTCATGTGGTGAAATTGGGGTTAGTGGAAGGACCAGTTCATTCATCTGCCTCACCCTGTTTTAGGCTCTATCAGAAAAGGGCTGAGGTTGTCAGGAGGCAAAAAATGCAGCTAAGGATGCCTGCTTTGCGTGGGGCAGCTCCCTGTAGCAGTTTATTGTAACTTTAAGGCGACGTTCACAAGAGAGTTTTGACATTTGCTTCATAGTCAAATGGCGTGGAGTGGGTGGAACTTCTACACTTTTCTTCTTTCCTGCAGCTCATTCTTGCTCCAGCATCAGCAAATCTTCATTTGGCAGATCTCCATGGGATTGTAGCAACTCAACCGCATCAGCTGCTACGTCTTCAAAGCCTGAAGCGTCTCGGTGTTTTGCTGAAATTTTCCAATGCTTTCTGCCCTCAAGATCGCACTCTGGATCATTCATAGTTGATGGCTTGACTCAGCAATGTTGTCCGCACCATCCATAATGTTGAGCTTTTTCCATAAGTCCAAAAATGTTTGTTTATCCTCCACATCAACTGCTTTTCTAAGTCAGCAAAAAAAGTTGTTCTTAGATAGTAAACCTAAATGGCGATCACGCCCTGATCCATCAGCTGGAGCTGATGTTTTTGGTGAATGATATACTCCGCTCTCACATTGCCATTTAAACTGACTGGGCGGCCTGGCCCACTGTCTAAGAGCAGCAATGCCTTGATAGAAATATTGGGCTAGGTGAGTACCTTTCAACAGCGGAGCAAAGTAAAAATTTGCAAACCGGTTTCTAAAAATGCTCATAGTCCTACAAGTCTTGTTTAATTACCAGATCACAGTTAGACGAGGCTTGGCATAGTCCTTCAGGGTCCAGAGGTTTTCAGAAATGTACACTGGTAATTTACCTTACAATTTCCTTCCAGAAACAGCATTAGAATCTTTGGAGACTTTAAACCCAACTGACAACTTCCCCTCAGAAATAAATGTCCTGGCAGGTGTGCGCTTCCAAAAAACAGGCCTGTTTCATCCGCATTAAATGCCTGCTATCGTGTGTAACCACCTCCACCAACAACTTTCTTCAGCTCGGGATATTTATGAGCCGCTTCTGTATCGGCACCAGCAGCTTCACCACACATCTTAATGTTGTGCACGTTGTTGCCTGCCAATCCAACCTTTACTAGCGGCTAAAAGTTTTTGCTTCTCACCTTCCGAGTAACCATAGTGCGTGCTTGCTCAATTATCGGCACATCTCGCAGAGTCCGATCTTTGATCCACACCCTCACCGGCCGTTCCACATTTACCATCACACCATAACTCCCAGCCTCTTGCAGGCGTAGCTGTTCGAGCACTTGGCATCCTTTTTAATCTTCACCGTCACCAGCCGTTCCCAACCGCAGATGCAGCTCCCACTTCGCTGGCAGACAGCCCTATGTAGTATGACGAACCACACAGTACGAGTACAGCATGTAAACTGCTATATCAACAAAAAAAATAAAAAAACCGTGTGCATCTGCACTGCTGTGACCAATTTAGCTTTTATGGAAGAAGTCTTAGGTTTTCCACCATTTAACAGGTTGGTGTCTGAATTCCGACGGCAACAGGGCTTCTGCCCGCAACCATTTTTCTTAACCAGTTCTAACACCACTGGTTCTCTAACTTATAGCAAAATTACTGCAGATCCATCTCAGTGGCATAAAGGTGAATGCTTTGTGCTTCTCGTTCATCCAATTCTGATACAGTAGTTCACATGGAAAGGGAAAAAGGAACGATTCACAGACGACCAAGAATTTTGTTCTGGTGCCGGCAGACAAAGCCCTCCACACAAGCAACAAAATGCTTGTGGTAGCAGAAAACTACCTGTTGATAAGTAATAGCTGTTTTACTCTCTCTTTGGTAGTTGTGAACTATTAAGTGTGGAATTAATTTAAATTATCCCTTTCTGCAGACAAGAGCCTCAGACTGAATTAGCATCGGAAAGAAAGCCGCGTGTGAAGTGACAGCTGCAGAAACTGGCAGAACTTCAGCTTAATTTTAATGAATTATTAAAAGGCGAAAGAAGGGTTATGTTTACCTGTCGAAGGAAGGCCTTCGTGAAGTTCAGGTTAAGAAACTCTTACTCTGATCTTAATTTTTCTGATAACAAAGTCATCTTCACATAAATATTTGAAGAAAAAAAAAGAATTCACAGCTCATCACACAGTAAAGTCTTCGATGGGGTTAGGGTTTTCTAGTTTCCGCCCCACTTAATGTACAGCAAATATTACATTTTTAAATAACTAAAAAGGACAAACCAGTCTGTTTTCTTAGCTGAATTTTAAGAATTTTTCGTTAAATGAAAGTAATAAATCAAATGTACTGTTTGTTAGTGATTGCAACATAAATTTGCATACCTACTACAGTCACTGTTGTAACTTTCAACGAGAGTTATCATCACGGGTGCCATGCAGCCCAAACTAACGTGGCAGTACTCCGCCTCTATTGTCTCCTTCATCAACCCTGATACTCCAAGCACTCACCCACCACCGCTTCTGAATAAACTCCTTGCTAGTATGTCACGTGTCTTGAACAAGAAGTCAGCTAGCTATCTCTAAAAAACAATTTTATCTTAATTTAATATTTTGATAACATTTACCGTAATATTCATTTAAAAAAAAAAAAACTATAAAATGGTGTGTCGTTCCAGGGAAAACATGATAGCCCAAAGCCAGCAGCGGTTACTTACTAATATTGCACACGGTGCCCTCCCAGCCCTCGGAACAGATACACTGGAAGGAATTTACCCCATCCACGCATGTCCCCTGATTCTGGCACGGGTTGCTGGCGCAGTCATTTGTGTCTGAAATAAAAACAGGTTTACTATATCCTAAAAATAAAAAAAAAACACGTTAATGTAGAAGGAAAAAAGAAAAACAAACAGCGAATATTGTTAAATAAAAAGCAGCAAACGGGCCACCAGGAGAGACGTGGAATCGAGCTGAATAAATACAATCTACGAAGGTTTCTTCTGTTTTTTTCTTTTCTTTTCTTTTCTTAACTCATAATCCCTTCCGGAATAGAGACTGGCTGGGTCTTACCAACAGGTGGTTTTCTTTATTCCAATATTAACATCGGAAACTACTCACTATCTTCCTGAAGCAGTCAGTCGGGTGTAGATTAAATGCCAGTTTTTAGCAGGTTTTCTTTCCCCAGGGCTTCATTAAAGACAAACCCCTGACCCTGGCAGATGAGCAGTTTGATACCTGGCGCCAAACCACATTACCACTACTGAATGCTTGCAAAACTGGATTTTTAACTTACTACATTTTAAATTGAACACTAGGAATGCCTATAATTTATTACAATTTTATATTATTTTAAATAAAATATTTTACATATTTCAAGATTTGAATTTAATGAGTTATCTCCCATTAGATTGCAAGGCATTAAAATCAATTTGGGGGGGGGTTGATGTTTTTGTTTACATGCTGTTGTCCGGGTTCCTTCCCATCAAATTATCACCAGGCTCCGCCCAACTTCTTCGTGGACCATCAATCAGGGAAAACTTTACCGATGTTCCATTATGAATTGTACTATGGCGACTCGGAACAATTAGATTCCCCAATTTCTCTTCCTGCCCGTCCGCTTTTCCGTAACTACTCCATCCTTGCGGCCGGATCTCTGCCTGGGTGTCATAGAAGTGCTTACTTTCGTGACAGTAGGTCCCCGTGTACCCCATTTGGCAAGAGCAGGAATAGCCCCCATCCGGCTGGCTGATGCAGATTCCGTGCTTCCCACAAACGTTGGACGACATCAACTGAAGCCCGCCAGCCGACTGGTTTGAAGGTACAGAGATGGTGCAGCTGTCAATATCTGCAGAAAAAGATGAAAACACTAACAGAATATTCAGTACTTTTTTTTTTTTAATTAAAATAAATATATAACAAAAATAAACCAAATTAAGCATCTTCAGCCTTAAAATAAGTAATAATAATAATAATAAAAAAAAACAAAAACAACTCATCTTCAGCCAGTTGCCCAAGAACAGCAGCTGGTCTCAGGCTGCAATGAATTGACTAAAATCGCCCTCTGACAAAACCAGGTTAACTTTCACGACAAAGTTCAGAAGCTGGTTATATTTAACTGGATTGGTGGTGATAACAATTCCTTTAAAGGGGCAGGCGCCACTGGTCTGCACTTAAGCTTCAGGGGTTTTGGACACCAAGCCAGGAGTAACAGCTGGAAGAAACAACAGGTGAGAAACAGACGCTAGGTTCTGGAAACGTTCCGACTTACATTCGCACGACCCGTGCCGGCACTCCAACTTCGCTGTCTGGCACTGCTTCCCTTTGAACCCCTCTGGGCAGTAACAATAGAAATCACCATGCACATCAAAGCAGCTGGCGCCATTTTCGCAGGGATCAGGGTCACAGGGGTCAATGTCGATCTGAAATTATTTCGGCTCAGTTACGTCTGGATCATTAGAAACAGGCCAGAAGCCAGTACACTTAATACAAAGCTCCCGAGGGAGAAAAAACCTTTCCAATTCTCTCTCTCTCTTTTTTTTTTTTTTATCTGAACTGATTTACAACTACCAATAGTATCAGCCATAAAGCGATTTTCTCCTTTGCTTACAGCTCAGTTTCTAAAAACTGGTTTTATAACATCGCCATGATTACTGAAAACATAGAGAACGATAGTTGTTATTTCAACCCCACATCTTTGTCTCTAACCAATAATGACTGCTGACACCAGAAAGCAAGATGATTTATTCTTCTACCCGATACAAATTATATTAAACGGGTTTTCGCTTTAACTGTCCTCATAAAGGAATGCAAATAAAGCAGACAGAAGTTTGATGGGCGAGTGGTCTTGTTCGTTACCTGACATTGACCACCAGTGAATCCTGGTCGACAGATACATTTGTAACTGGCGTGTAAATCCTGACACGTGGCGCCGTTCTGGCATGGATTGCTGTCGCACTCGTTGATCTCACGTTCGCAGTGCCTGCCGGCATAACCAGGACGACAGCCGCAATGATAGTCATTGACGAGATCCTGCGGACAAAGAAACGCAAGATAACAGCATGCAGCCCTTTGGCACATGCAAGAATCGCGAATCACACACCAGACCAAAACATCTTCACATCTCATCCTTAATGACCAGCATAAAGACAAAAAAAGAAAATACCTGCAGAAAACAATCAATTTTGCCTTCTATTTACATGATTATTATCGTTCATATTTAATTTAGTCCAAATGCCAAAGCCATGAAAGATGAAGTAGGGGAGACTGACAGACATACTGGCATTTTTAACAGTTTGTTACAAGATGGTTTCCAGATCGGGTTGTTGGCTTCCTGAAGCAGGCAGAAGATTTTGGTGGAAGACATTAATAAATTTACTTTCATTAAACATGTCCAGAGCCAGTCAAGCATGCAACAATTAGCCTTAAGAATATACACCATTTGTACCAAGGTACATCCTAAAAAGAAAATCAGCATTTATACGAAAAGTAATTTGTATCTTCATCTTTTTTTTGGCCAGTTGATATTTACAGTGTTTTCTTTGATACTTACAATACACGTAGCACCATTCTGACACTGATCGGTACAGTCATTGATATCTGAGAGAGAGAGAGAGAGAGAGAGAAAAAAAACAGAAAGAAAAAAATCAAACCAATAAAAAGTTATAACAGTAGCACTTTCGAGAAACAGCACCTGTCTTTCTGGTGAGCTCTCTTCACACGACACCCGAGAGAGAACGCTTGGCTTCTCAGCCGCCCCTCTTTAAACAACATCTTTGTTGTTATCATCCAAACAGCCAGCCCAGGAATGAGCACCAAGAACTTGGCCAACTTCTGACATCCTGGGGGCCCAGCCCTCACACCGATGGAGGGAACTAGCGTGGGTTACAGTCCCATGCTTCTTAACCAGTGCCAACTTTAGAAATAAGGGTCCCCCACTACAACCAAATGAGAGCTATTTTTTGGAAAATTCCAAGTGCAAAGAACCTACAGTTATGGCGGAGCGGTCTCCGGGGACTAATGAACTGAAGTCCCTGAAGACAGACTGCACTTAGTTCTGGTTAAGTAAGCAGGCCAAATCTAGCTTAAAACCAACCTCATTAAGGAAACAACCACAACAGACTTTTTATTTTTCTTTTTTTAATCATTAGGAATGGAAAGGGTACAAAAGCAAAGGCATCCAACCATGTAGCTTTTATGCTACAGTGATGGTCAAAATTACAGCTCCACCTCATGTTTCTGAACAAAATTTTGACTGTTTGCTGTCTGTGTTACAGTGTTAAATGTAAAAAAAATGTATTTTCCCACAATAAAGTCAATCAAGTAATTTCACATCCTTAGGGGGCCTCTGCCCTAAACATCCTCGATGTAGCTAAAAGCCGTCAACAACAACAAATCACAATTATTTCCAGTAATTAAATAGTTCTGGCCGCCACTGAACGCTGATCGTGACAAAGGTGGCACTGAAACAGAATTAACCACTTACTGATATCGCAATCCAGTCCGATCCACCCAGCCTGGCAGTGGCACTGATATCCACCCTGCAGGTTCTGGCAGGCGTGCGCATTGACACACGGACTTCCGCTGCACTCGTCCGCGTCGAGCTGACAGTGGGGGCCCTGCCAGCCCCGGGGACACACGCACTCATAGCCGTTATTCTGGTCGATGCAGCGCCCGCTGTTCTGGCAAGGATTGGATGAGCACTCGTCAATATCTACGGTGAAAGGGTGGAACACACAAACAAACACGTTAAAACGGGCAGAACGCAAAACCAATGCTGGCAATATCTGCTACGCCCAAAACAGCAGCATCTAAAAAAATCTGAGACGCCGCCAAGTGCCGAGATTTCAAAATAGAAAGTAAAAGTTGGAAAATTATTGGTCTTGGCTGTAACGAGGCTGTGATTCTCTCTCTCACTTTCAAAATTTTTACTTTATTAAATCGACTTTTACATATTTTTCACGGTCTTAGTTTCAGCCGTCTTAACCCTTCAAAACCCCAGTAACTACTTGTCAATACTTGAAAACATATGGACCAATTAATTTTCTTTCAGTTTTAACATCATGTCAATAAAACCTGCCCCCCCCCAAACTAAACAACAAGGCTAATGGAAACCAACTAAAAATGGCCAGTGGTTTGCCATACCATGCATGCATTACTGAGAACTGACCACTTCACAAGTTGTCGGAATAATGCACTGACGTCTTTAAAATGTTGCTGATGGTTTCCCTTCTCCTTTCAACCGCGAGCAGTGACTTACTAAAGAAACAAGCCATTATTAAAGACAACGGGAAACACTACTGTTCAGAAACAGTGAGAGATGATCCCAATACCGTTATTAGACTTGAGGACAAGGCCAATTGTTAGAGACACCAGACCAGCCCCCATCATCTATCACCAAGGCAAGTTGTAAAAACATTCTAAATAGAGGTTAAGGTAACATTATAATCAGAGATATCTTGAAAATTTGAACAGTGGTTATTAAAAAAAAAAAAAAAAAGTACAGATTTTTCTGCTTAGATTATTCAAAATTTAAGAGAGTCGACTCAACACAATAGGACTTTAGTTCAAACGATTACTCGCTAAATGTCGTGTAAGACAAGTGATACACGAACTAGCACATTTCTTCAATCTGTACAACAAATACTTTGCTGCTAACAAAGTCGATTTTTTCCTGGCTTTTTCTTTACGCATGGATGCTGATGAGACAGCAGCAGCAGCAACAAAAAAAAAAAAAATTGCTTAGATAGGTAGACTTTTTTTTAGTTTGGATTCCCTTTTTACTCTCTCCTTACCTTGCTGTGGTTAGACGTATGGGTACTTACTGATGTGACAGGTGCTGCCATTCCAGCCAGGGGCGCAGCTGCACACATAGCCACTATGCACATCCAGGCACGTTCCCCCATTACTACAAGGGCCGGATGAGCAAGCCTGGTTCGCTGAAACGAGAAGCAAGCCGTTTGTTACTGTACTGCCCGCGAGAGACACGGCAGAGAGAGAAAACTGGTCGGCACACAACTGAAACAGAGACTGATTTCGGTCTCTACCGAAGACTGACTCGGTCTGGAAAAAAGTTCCCCCTCCCACTGCGGTGCCAGGGAACTTCCCGCAGTCAGAAAGACCAGCCAAAGGCTCGCAAGAACACCCGACAAGGGCCAGGTATTGTATAAAGTGTAAATCCAGTCTTACCTCGTTCACAATTGCGACCGGAATACCCATCTAAACAAGTACACGCATACTGGTCCGGAGCTGTATTTCTGCAAATGCCACCATTTTGACAGGGATGATGTCTGCCACAGTAATTCAGATCTGAATAAATATAAATGTTTATGTATAGCACACACACACACACATACCACATATTCTGATAAAAAATGTGAAAGCAATAACAGGACAGAGTACTCTTTAGGCAGGTACATCAAGAACTAGAGAAAGGAGGAAGAAAGAAAGAAAAGAATAAAAAGGATGAGTTCCGGATCGTCAAAAAGGGTCGGATTTAAGTTTTCTCACAAATAAAAATTCGTTAACTTTTAATTCAGTGTTGCACTGGGACTTGGCTAATATCCATCAAAACTAAACCTGGGCTCGATGGTCAAGTGAAGCCGTGTCCTCCTCATGCCATATGAATGTGAAATCCATGAAGCGGACAGGTGAGTTTTCCAACGAAGCCTGAACAGTTCCGGTGTTCTACATAATTACAACAACAACAAAAGACAAGTTTCCCACCCGAGACTGTAAGTTGGTCAGCGTCACCAATGTTTTGCTCAAAAATCCTACTTCAAGAGAGAGTTAAAAAGAATCCTTTAAAAATAATAATAATTTGGTTTAGCAAGTAATCTGGAAACATCAAAGGAAAGGAACTAATTTCCGTAGACATCGGTGATTGTTTGTTTTCTTCCTCGAAGCAAAAGAACGCTTCAGTGGTAGGTTAATTCAGCTAATATGGTTGATGCTGTGTTCAACCTTTAACCAGAACAACATTGCAAATGGCATATTTATTGAGGCATACTGCTTCATTGGTCTACAGATGAATCGCCAAAAGGACACTGAGACCTCCTTTGCGTTGCACGGTCCAGGTATAGCGTTCACCTGGCAAACGTAGCAGAGCTACAAGTGGCCTGCACACCAGCATAACACTTGTGGAGTTTGTCAGTTCAGAATTCTCCGGCTTCACATACTCGGCCTACGCGTTGCGCTGACTCTTTCCGTGTTCTTCTGAGGCCTCAGAAAATGCCGATATGGCTTTCCTTCTCGTCTTGTCAGTAGATTCGAAGAAAGAAAAAAAACACACAATCTCAAACACTTTCCTGTTACCATGACCGGTATTTCCATGGATGGATATCTCATTGACAGCTATCTGCAAACTATGGTGTTTATCCTCTATCAATTCAGCACCTTCAGCTGACTAACGTGCTTCTTTTGCTGCTCTATTCAAGTGTCTACGTCCCTTCCTTCCAGCTGCATGAATTCCAGTTCTGCTGTTAGTCCACATTGGTGTTGGGGATATGGGCGAGCCTTGCTCGCACTACCACAAAACTATTCACACACACACACCCCCTCCCTAACCCTGACATTCCACCGGAAGTCGCACTGCTCACACCACGTTTCGGTGCCGGTGTATCCGTTAATGGAGCCCGACAGCTAAATCAGGGCTGCGAAACAACAAACATGCATCTTTCTCCAAATTCTCAGCTTCACGGATTTTATACCAATTTTACGCGCTTCCGGCTTAAAAACCTAAGGTTGTCTTTGGAATGTTTCATTAAAGTGGAAAAGTCTGTTAGTAAATGAACCCCCCCTTTTTTGTTTTTAATTAACCAAAAATACTTACAATAAAAATCTAGTCTCATGACTACATAAATTCCAAGTACACACGTAGGCGCCCACCACCCCCCTCCCCTTTCTTTCCAGGTTTTACTAATTTTTGGGAGGTAGCGTAACCTTGAACGAGAGCGACACAAGGTTGGTTATGGAAAAGCTCAGCTCTCACTCTCGTTGCACTCAGCCATAAGACGAAAACAGAAAAAATATTTTATTTTCATTTAAAAGACTACACAAATTAAGGATGTACAATAAAAGGGCCCCATGAATAACGCCACTAAGCTTTAACTGGCTTCATTAACGAATTTGCACTGTAATGTACACAGCGAACATTCATTACTGTGTTTAAAATCACCTGGTGGCGCGATAGTTTTGGCCGCCAGGGTACGCATTGCTCAAACAAATTATGCTGAACCAATATATCTTCAAAAATGGCCGCCGATTAAAAACAAAGTATTAGTTTAAACAAGATGGTCAGAAGATGTGCAGCTAATGTAATAATAAAAACAACTTAAGAAAGAAAGAAAAACAAAAATCCAGTACATAGTTTTAAAAAAAAAAATGTACTTGGGTCAATAAAGGGTTAAGTATTTTAAGACTCGGTGGTTTTTATTTACATCACGCTCAGGGAGGGGGGACGGTGACCTGGCTTTCTGCAGACAGAAATGTGTTTTCACACACAACAGACTTCTCGTTAAAAACAAGCAAACAACCTGCCCCGTCTCAAAGGGATACGGCCATAAAGACACCCGGGCTTAGAAAACAGGGGGGACAGAAAGGGCCGAGGACTGCCGCTGAGTTAGATTTTTTTAAAAAAAGAGATTTTACTTGTGATCAGCTTTTAAGTTTCTTTGATCTTTTCCTCTCACCTTTAGTGGAGTTTAGTTCTAAAAAAAAAAGACGCTGCCTTTTGAGTACAAGAGCATTATTATTAATGATCTGTTCTTATCCCAGCAGCTCCACTTCCTCCTACATCAGTTATGTTCGTGCCAAACGCGTGTGTTCAGCCTAAGAAAACTGCCATTGTCCATCAGTCCGAACATCGGTAAACAGAGGGGCCCAGTTCTGTCCCGAGAAAATTTGTTCGCATAGATAAACCGAGAGACAGACATCAGCGCAAGAAAATTCCACCTAACGTCCACAGTCCACGTAGCCTTTAAATTACGATCTGGTGGATCTGTTTGTAGTGCGCTATGCAATCCACCTTAATAGAAACTCATCCGCATTAATTATAATGAATTATGCTAATTAAATATTCTAACTATTGACAAAATCCTATGCCTTTCTGGTATGTGATGGAAAGCAGTACTGCTAAGTAAAATTTTTTCAAAAAAAAAAAAAACAAAAGATGATGATAATCAAATAAATTAATTAATTAGCAGCAATCGGCCAAAACTAAGAGCATTTTTCAATCCTGAATGTAAATCTTCAGTCCCCCTGTTTAATTGGAAAGGCACGAATGTGTTTCTTCTAAAGAGGTGGACGGGTGGGTTATTCTGACACTTAGCCTAAAACAATAAACACAGATGATGGCATCAGCATGACTGACAGATGGATAAAAATTTCCACAAAAACAGAGATTTGCAGTGGCAACAAACAGCACCCCTGCCAGAATTCTTAGCGATCCTTGAAGTCCACTTCAAACAAACAGGCGCTGTGAGTGGCTCCTGAGACAGGGGGGGGCTAGTAAAACGCTTAGCAAGCCTAACAAAGAACCCGTAATAGCATTTCCAATTCTCTCTCAAAGTGATTCACACCAAAGATTCTTTAAGAAGCTAAACAGACAGAAAGTTGATGGGGAATTAAAGCCGAATGATCTCTGAAGGCCATATTCTGGCAGAAATTTATTGCCTTTAAATAATGAGCTTGCTTTCTCTTTTAAACAGTTTCTGTAAGAAAGGGGAGCAGCGGCCCGTAAGAGAGTCCATGTGTCTCAAACCGGCGGCATCTCAAGCGACAATTGTGGTTTGTTAATTAGACAGAAATGCGAACATCTAAAACCGATTCTTTTCTGGCTTTCAAATGGAACGAAATTTGTTTGGTCAGAAATCCATCATAAAGAGATACGTTAAACTGCTGCCAAAGAGAGGAACCGGACAAAACAGAAAGGGCCCTTCCATCATTCTCTAAAGGGACAGCATCTCCATTTGTGATCCTATGCTCAATCAAGAGCACTGGGCACACCCCCTTAAATCCACTGGGAGCTGAAGCGAGCGGTATATTCCCAAAATTACCGGATCAAAGGAGTTTTTTCTTTTCTTTTCCAAAGCTTGAGGGGCTAATAACAATAATGTGTAAAGAAAGAACAATATACTTAACCGCGCGTAGTATTAAAGGTTAATAGGCAGGAAAATGTGGAGTAACATCCGCTGGTCGTCGTCTTTCTTTTCCCATAGTGCACTACTTCCTACACGAGCTTACCCTGTCCTCAGGGGCCGGGGCACGGTTGTTGTTCTTCTGAAACTGCAGAAGCAATCCAGAAGTTTTCTTGCCAGGCGCCGCTTACTGAAGTAAACACCAGAAGGGAAAAGCACACAGTTTCTGTAGCAGCCGCTGTTTAACTTGTTATGTTGTGCCGTATCCTAAAACAGGAAAACGTCCGGCAAGTCGGTACACCAGTGACAGCAGGAACATCTGATTGCAGGTTGAGCTTCTTTTCACTAACAGTTATCTTTTGAAAAAGAAAAACCTGATAATCTCAATAATGTCTATGGACAGTGGCTAAACCAAGCTTGTCATCAGCCGGATGTCTTCGGGGTGATGACTCTCTGCCCGTCTGTCTACAGTGACTCATTTGAATGGATTTTCTAGCATTTCACAGATCAAACAAATAGGGTCTTTTCCCCGGCCAAGTCAGACCTGTTTCAAAAAGTCATGCAAAATATACTCTGGAACAGCTGAATGATTCTAATGAATTCAGTGGCGGTTAGAGTAGCTTCCAGGGGAGCAGCATCAATCAGGGTTGATGAGGAAGATGATCCAACCTTATCGTCTGATAACGACACTGTTGTAGACAGCCAGAACGATCATCATAGCAGCATACAGATTCCTTGTATTTTAAAGAGATTTAAATTCTATTAAAAATAAAATAATTAATTTAATCTGTTTTGGTGAATTGAAAAATTTACTAATATTAGTTTTAACTGATAGCAAAAAAACTAGAAAAACTATCCATTTCAGTTTTGTCATGGCAAACTGACTAGCCAGGCTGCCTTTACATTACACCACCTCTATGGCAGCTATTACAAAAAACTTCCATTGATGCATGATGAACTGTGAACAGACAGACAATTCATTAATCTGCATGTCTGAGAGTGTGTGCGTGTGAGAGACACAGACTGAGAGAGAGACAGACAGAGAGTGAGTGTGAGAGAGAGAGAGAGGGGGGGGACAGATAGACTGTGAGAGAGAGAGTTTCTTCTTTATTATGAGCAAAGTACTCATTTTTACTGTGAAAATAATGAAAGCTGGCCCTTTGTTATCTAATTATTATTATTATTATTTTATATTCCATATATAATTTTTTTTTGGCTTTGAACTGTGATAATAAAGAAATGCTTCTTTTCATCTGCTGTTATTTATTTTTGTTTACATAATAAAATGAAAAATGAGTCCTTACATGTATACTTAATAGAACTGATTGCAGATAGTAGTATACTTCAAATTTAACTTCAGTAAACCATAGAAAAATTATCACCTTTTTCACTTTGTTCGCGCAACCTCGAACTATTCAATACCCAGCCATAATCTACAGTAGCAGAACTCGTTTGGTGTTACAAGTCTGCAACCGCGAACTATTCAATACCCAGCCATAATCTACAGTAGCAGAACTCGTTTGGTGTTACAAGTCTGCAACCGCGAACTATTCAATACCCAGCCATAATCTACAGTAGCAGAACTCGTTTGGTGTTACAAGTCTGCAACCGCGAACTATTCAATACCCAGCCATAATCTACAGTAGCAGAACTCGTTTGGCGTTACAAGTCTTCTAAACACCAAACCCAGTCTTCTCTCTGAAGTTAAACAGATGCAATGCTCAAGTTTACCAAAAAAGTATACTTTCAATAATTTCTCTCCTAATAATTTATAAACAAACAAATGCTACCGATAAGCCTGCCATCTTTAACATCCAAAACATGTATCGTATGTTGCCATAGGAATTTAAATAAGGATCATAAATAATTCAATATAAAGCAAAGAGAGAATATTAAACCTTTAAAAAATTTTTTCATATGCTTGTATGTCAGACATCTTGCCTAATGAAAACATTACATATCTCTGCTGCAAACCAATTATTTTTATAGTGATTAATTCGCCAGATAACCTGGTCACAATTGACACAATCCCATTCAACTAAGTCGGGGTACTTATGAAATATATCCCCGTCATTAAGCACTAAAATGTTCAAACTAAAGAATGCATGGAGTTAAGGTGGTGAAGAAAAACTTGATGCATTCTAGAGAGAGATACTTTGATTTTCTCTGAAAAACACAATGATGGATTATTAACATACTGAATAATCACCACCTAAACCTAGAGCAACAGGGGAATGTTGCTCTTCTGTTTTTATTTAGTTATATATACAAGGAAAACACTCAACGCCGACATATCTACATTCAAACGAATATAGTTTCTTACTTCTTACAACAGATGGGTAAATCAAGTAGATTCCATAAACCTGGACATGAAGTGGGTTTTTTTTTTAAAGAGATTGTCCAAGAAGCCATGATTACCAACTTCATCAGTTGGTTCCAGGGTCGAGAGTTCACCTCAATAATAATTAAAATTAAACCACCATGTGCAGATATGGTGGTCAGTCGGAGTCTGCTCGGTTTGGCATACCTCCCTGCTCTTCTTCACCAGATGGAAGTGGGAGTTTCCTCCCATACCTAAAAATGAGGTGGTCTAGTAGGGATTTCCGTACCAAAGATGGCGATGCATCCTCGCCAGGGTAGTCTCCCTTATTGAGACTGTAAACAAGTTTTTTAAAACTCAAACCTACATTAAAAAAAAAAAAATGCTAAGGCTACTGGTTAGACTGGAAAATACAAGTGGATCATGGTTTTCATTTTTTTAAAAATCATACAGGCGGCAATGAGTAGTTTTTTAACTGTCATTAAAGCACACAGCAGCATAATTGAGTTTTTACGAACAATCCCCATAGGGGCTACTCCAGCAAAAGCCCTCCCTCTATGGGAGTTGAAAAGGTTTGGTTTTGTTTTGAATACCATTACAGTCCATCACCACCCATATTATCACTGATACAGAACTCTTGAATTAGCAATACACCAGTACTGTCACCTTAACCCTTTGGGTCATGCTAATAAAATACATAGTAGCAAGATGAAGAACACATACACAGCATCCCACTAATGACATATAAGAACCATACTGAATACAACACACTGATGATGTAAATACAATGTAAATGTTGAACATCTGTGACAGATGCATGCAGCCACTGGAAAACGTTAAATAGAAGCCTCTTGCTATTTTACAGGCACTCAAAAAATCTGAAATCCTACATTTTTATCACTAATATTTTTCATGAAAATCTGGCATTCCTTTAGTCTCACATTAAAATTACTTTCCATTTCTAATTCTTCGGGAAATCTCTCTTTTAAAATGTCAGCAGGGAGGGGAAGCTGATCCACACACCAGCTTACATAAGCGCGTGCACGCACAAACACACACACACAAAAACTTATAGTGCTAAGACAATGAAATGTCATTGCAGAACACACATTAATGTTCGGCACCCACAATGTCAACAACAACAGAAGGTGCCACAGTAGAGTTGCCACTGACCTTTGTCGCAGAGAATTCCACCCCAGTTCAGGTTACACGTGCACCCCCAGGGAGAATCTTGGCAGGACCCGTGTTTACAACTTGGGTAAGGAATGCACTGATCACAGAGAACACCCTGCCAACCAAAGGCACATCTGTTGTAGAAAAATAAAGAAATGTAACATTTAAAAATCACAACTAAACTAGAAATGCTGATTTGTGAGAGATGTGTAACTCCAAACACTACAATTGTGCTATTTAATAAATGACCATAACATAGATTAAATTTAATTAAGCAAACAAGAGAGACAGGTAACAAAATTGCTTTGTCTTCCACTTGGAAAGGGAAGCAACTTGAAGACAACACATTGGTAATTAATATTTTGTTTTTGTTGTTGTTGTTGTTGTTTTTAAACAAATTATCTCCCCTTTTGCATTTGAAAATAAATTAAAAAATTATAGTAAACACTTCTGTTCAATTCAGAGCAGGTAACACCAAGCCTGGCTGATTTCTATTCCTCCTTACTTATATTTCTTTTAACTACAGACATTTTCATGTGTTCTCTGAATAAACAGCGATGGATTCAAGTTTAAATGCTTTTCTAATTAACCCTCGACAGGTCGGAGATGAAAGAAATTCCACAGAGAACTGGTTCAAGAAATCCAACAACAAAATAGTTTTAAATAGGATTACGGGAGTCAACCCAGTGAAACTATCCCCGCGGTGATCCAATGGGAGAATACAGATCAGGCGGATCACTGAGATGCAGCAGCACAAGCGCATGACTTTAACAGCCCTGACAAATTTTACACGGTCGAAAATGAGCCCCCCCCCCCACAACCGTAACTTCTTTAAAGGATTTGCTGGACTGTTACCGAGAGTGGGCAGCACGGGAGACTCACTCCCAGCGCCCCTTTATATCTGCAATAAAATCCGGCCTGCTTGGGCCCCGATAAACAGCAAGGCTGCACGGGTTTCAAAGCAAAAACTCAGCTGACGACAAACTGACTAGCTGACGAAAAGATCGTTTCTGTATGTTCCCCAAGACGTCATCCTGCCATGTTTACAGGTACACTCTTCATTAGCTCTGTGTTCTGAAGCTTTCTTTTTGCTATTTCTGAAGCCGTGACAGATGTCTAAGCAAGTGCATCAGCATATCATCTGCCTGTTCAGGCAGTCATCACAAGGCAAGACTAAAAATAGCACATGATGAACGATGTGTCTGGGGAATCCTATTGTATGCATGGATACATACCTGAAAAGATATGACCCATCAAAACAGCAACAGGTAATCCAACAAAAAAATGCTTACAAAACTTTTCATAACAACATTAAATCAATTATTAGTTAAATTACACGTTAGGCATTAAACGGATACATGGCCTCTGAAGGGCAAGTGGAAACAAAAAGGTGCCGATGCCATTTGGGTCACCCAACAAATTTTCCCACGAGAAATCATTTTACCACAAAAGCTCCCCAAGGCAAGTATCTTACTGTCTTAACTATATTTGGCCACCTATGACCAAAAAAGAGCTCCTTCTATTATTATTATTTCAGCTTTCTCCGCATTTCTTTCTTTCTTCACCCTTCCTTTAGCCCAACTAGCACCTGAGGAGCAGGGAACCCAACATAACTAGCCAGCCGCGAGCGCGATTTCCATCTCTATGACCCGAGACACGTTCCATGATGACTAGATTCACACCGGGCCAGAAAGAAAAGTCAAGTACCATCTTTCAGATTTCGCATAAAAAGTTCCTTTTCAACCTTTGAAAACATATTGTGCCCCCACCTCCCCTTTTTAGATACCCCTAGTTTGCTGGCAAATAAAGGTGTTCTGATGTCATCCTAAAAAAAAAGGGGGAGGTGCCAATGAATGCAAAAATCCTTCCCACAGAAAACCCATTTTTTATTGCTTTTTTGTTATTCTCACTTTTGCTTTGGGGAGTGAGAAGGAAATACTTTCAACTGTAACCAACAGTTAAAAACCACTTGTAGAACTTAAAGGTAACAAACATACCCTTACAAATCGACAAAGAACTAGATGTCCCATAACAGTTACGCCCAGCCCTTTAGACCACCAAACAAAAAGGTACTGCTTTAATAATACTATTTACTGTCCACCCATCTAAAACTTTAATTGTTGCTTAGTGTATTTTTCAAACGTGATAGCAAACATTCACCTCTTTTGAAACCTTTAGAAGCTTAAAACACAAATGGACAGGAATCCCTTTTCTGGGAACTTCTGTTATTTCACTTATTCAGTTTCTCTTATCCTTTTTCACAATCAGCCCCACGTGTTTTTTTATCTCTGGATAAAACATCAGTTTCAGGTCAGGACCTGTCCATTACACTGCTACCATAAGTCCAAATACAACTGAATAAGTCTGAAAACCAGCTGCCAAGTTTTAATGAAATATTTTCATTTTTACCATAAACCGAGCCTTAATTGGATGCTGATGCCAGATTATTAGTTATTATGAAAAAAACAGCAAGAGAGAGAGAGAGAGAAATAGTGCGCACGCAAAAATTCATTTTTCAACAGTAGCAAAAGCATATTTCATACTTTCCTAATTACAGCCGTATTCATAGGATAATGACCCAGCAGGCAAAATGATCAAGCTGCCAGAAGAATATTCCCAGAAATGCCATATTGGAGCCAAATAGTAATACTTCTAAATATTACAGGGCGGGCAGGCATAACAACAAAACACGGCAGAACCATTAACATCTTACAGTGTGGTTCATGTTAAACAATCCATCACCTAGCCCCTAACCCTCAAAACTACATATTCCTCCAATACATTTGAATTGCACAATACACACAATCGAACCTTAAGAGACACGAGCTCGAGTTGATACTTAATATTATGCGTATGAATGCAAACAATTTTGCCAGGGTCCTGGTGGATATCCTTTGAGGCCCTGCCTACAGAAGCCCTGGCCCCTGGCCTAATGTACACAGGGACTAGGACATTTCAGCTCTGAAAAGTTTTGTCTGTCCTCTATCTAATGGCCGCTGTTTTTATTTCCAGGGGTCTGATAGGAAACTGGAGGTGGGTATATCTTTACCTTCCCACTCAGATTTATTGCTTTTTATTTACTTTTCCAAATAATTTAGGGTTTTTAGAGAATTATACCATATTTGAAATGTGATAAGGCTGGGTTGGCTTATACAGAGTAATGCAGTTTTAGATAAAACTTCAGGGCATTAGTCAAAATATTTCTTTCTATATACACAGTTGCATAGCTTCTATCCAGTTATCTCCCTTGCTACAAAAAAAAAAAAAAAATAAAAATGTATAGCTTCACGTTTCAATGTTTGCCAACTGGCACCCAGAAGGTTGCTGCTGATATGATTCTGCAAAAGATAGCGATGAATCGTGAAAATACTAGTAATACATCCCTATAGGACAACCCTTCCAGTTGCAACATCGAGTAGCATCGACTGTAGAGTCTTAAATGCTTGCAGTTCTTCTAAATAACAACAGAATAGAATAGAAGCTTTCAAATTTAATTTTAGCTTCAATAACCTTAAAAAAAAAAAAAACCAGCAACGTTAAAGTATGAAAACACAAGTTTAAATATTCATCGCTGCTGTCTGAGATTTGCTTTCAATGCTGGACTTTCTGACCACAAAGTGTCAGATCTATGTGAGCAGCAACTAATTCACCATCCTCAAGAGAGTTGGAAAACCCAGCCCAACACACAAGTGATAGCGAGGCCCCCACCAACTCTGATACCACATGCACAGTAATAACAAACCTCCAAAGAAGAGTTGTGGCTTCATCGCAAAAAAGATAGTTTAAACTCAAACTTGACTTATTACACACACACACACAAGAGAGAGTAGGAAGTCAGTATTTCTTTCTTTAAATGTGACTACCTCCAGCCTGGTTCCCTCTGCTGATAATGTTGAGCTTGACAATAACCGATGATCAGAATGCACCATGAAGCAGGATATGTTATCTTCGTACACTTTGCTCATAAGACATCTGTAGCACATTTCCAGTTAAGCTACAGCCAACGCAGAAATACCAACCACCCCGTCAGTCTCTGCCACCTGACAGGTTTCTCCAGTCATTCAGCAGGCATCATCTAGGATGAAACTGCCATCAACATAACAATTTGAGGGGCCAAAATCATTTTTAAAAGATAACCAGCAACTGTTGATAAACACCAGGACAGACAAGATGACTAGTAGTCAGTTCACCTGATAAACGAAACTCTTTGAATCAAGAGGTAAAACTGAACATGGAATATTAATTTTTTTTTAAAAAAAAACACTTTGCTGATACCCACCCCCCTTGATTTTCTTTTATTTTTTCATTTTTAGAAAATGTATTTTTCAAAGTGAAACCTGGTTTAGACATCTCTAGGGTGAGAGTCACACATAACAATGCACACAAAGTGAAACTAGTTTAGACCTCTCTAGGGTGAGAGTCACACATAACAATGCACACAAAGTGAAACTAGTTTAGACCTCTCTAGGGTGAGAGTCACACATAACAATGCACACAAAGTGAAACTAGTTTAGACCTCTCTAGGGTGAGAGTCACACACAATGCACACAAAGTGAAACTAGTTTAGAGCTCTCTAGGGTGAGAGTCACACATAACAATGCACACAAAGTGAAACTAGTTTAGACCTCTCTAGGGTGAGAGTCACACATAACAATGCACACAAAGTGAAACTAGTTTAGACCTCTCTAGGGTGAGAGTCACACATAACAATGCACACAAAGTGAAACTAGTTTAGACCTCTCTAGGGTGAGAGTCACACACAATGCACACAAAGTGAAACTAGTTTAGAGCTCTCTAGGGTGAGAGTCACACATAACAATGCACACAAAGTGAAACTAGTTTAGACCTCTCTAGGGTGAGAGTCACACATAACAATGCACACAAAGTGAAACTAGTTTAGACCTCTCTAGGGTGAGAGTCACACATAATGCACACAAAGTGAAACTAGTTTAGACCTCTCTAGGGTGAGAGTCACACATAACAATGCACACAAAGTGAAACTAGTTTAGACCTCTCTAGGGTGAGAGTCACACATAACAATGCACACAAAGTGAAACTAGTTTAGACCTCTCTAGGGTGAGAGTCACACATAACAATGCACACAAAGTGAAACTAATTTGGACCTCTCTAGGGTGAAAGTCACACATAACAATGCACACAAAGTGAAACTAGTTTAGACCTCTTTAGGGTAAGAGTCACACATAACAATGCACACAAAGTGAAACTAGTTTGGACCTCTCTAGGGTGAGAGTCACACATAACAATGCACACAAAGTGAAACTAGTTTAGACCTCTTTAGGGTAAGAGTCACACATAACAATGCACACAAAGTGAAACTAGTTTGGACCTCTCTAGGGTGAGAGTCACACATAATGCACACAAAGTGAAACTAGTTTAGACCTCTCTAGGGTGAGAGTCACACATAATGCACACAAAGTGAAACTAATTTGGACCTCTCTAGGGTGAGAGTCACACATAACAATGCACACAAAGTGAAACTAGTTTAGACCTCTCTAGGGTGAGAGTCACACATAACAATGCACACAAAGTGAAACTAGTTCAGACCTCTCTAGGGTGAGAGTCACACATAACAATGCACACAAAGTGAAACTAGTTCAGACCTCTCTAGGGTGAGAGTCACACATAACAATGCACACAAAGTGAAACTAATTTGGACCTCTCTAGGGTGAGAGTCACACATAACAATGCACACAAAGTGAAACTAGTTTAGACCTCTCTAGGGTGAGAGTCACACATAACAATGCACACAAAGTGAAACTAGTTTAGACCTCTCTAGGGTGAGAGTCACACATAACAATGCACACAAAGTGAAACTAGTTTAGACATCTCTAGGGTGAGAGTCACACACAGAAAAATGCACAGGATGTGTGTGAAGTACGGGCAGTTGTTTTTGATTTGAACTAGTTGCAAACCAGGCTGGGAGTGATACGACCCTGGTTAATTCCCTAGCTACAACTAAACAGCTAATTGTAGCTAGGTTTCCCTGGCTAGAATACACAGGGTCGTCGTGTCACGGTTTCACCATAACTACAGTGGAGGCGTTTAACTCAACCCCCACACACACACCACACCAGCACCCTAAGTGGTAGCTCATTCTGCAAACAATTGCTGGGAAAGCTGGGACAAAACCAAAAAAAAATTTTCAGCAGGCAATTATGTTGGATTTTTCTTTTTTGGATCAATGCCTGCAATTATGATTATTCCCAGGTAACTAACCTAACCTTAAACAAACACAAATATCTTTTTTCTTCTCTTTTTCATTATTTAATATTTCCTTTGATACCAAATTGTGAAGTTTTGCCAATTCATTCACAAGACACCAATTTAAGATGCTTTGTGGATGCGTAATTCTTCTAATCAGACTTCACAATTTTTTAAAGGTCGCGGTTTTCTTAAAGCCCATACTGCAATTTGCCTTGGAATGTAACTTTCAATGCAACGACGTCTATAGATGATCCACAGAACAGCTGTACTTTACAAACGAGAGGAAAAACTGGGTGTTGTATTTGCTCAGAATCATGGCTCAACTGTTCACCACAAATATAAGACAAATACCACGTTGGTTCTAATTGCTATCAAGGAAGTCAAAAGTTTGCTGAAAGCTAAAAAAATGGAGCCCAAACTTTCCTATAGTCAGCAGTTGTCAAAGCAATGCCCTGTAGGAACTAAATGAAAAATATCTCAAAATGATGATACAAGCCGAGTAGCACCTGACAAACAGCACATTACTTAAATACAAAGCATCATGTGATCAGTGATGCGGGCCACATTCCCAAAACAAGCAACACTTTTCAAAAGTAATATTAAACAAGGGAATGTTCCATAGACACTACAGGTGGGGGGGGCACAAAATAAGTAATGTGAATGGGAAGGTGCATCGACAAGTAATAATCAGACAACTTTGGAGTAGCCTACAAATGATTTTTTACTGAGATGGCTAATTTTTATTTAGTATGTATAAATGCAAATGATCAAGTATCATCATGTCTTCAAAGTAAATTTTCCTACAGACGGTATTTACGTGCTGGAGTATCCCTGAAGAAATGGGGGGACATTAACTAGAGATATTTATAAATGCAATGGTTGAAGTGAGAGGTGAGCATTTATTAGAGATGACAATTAGAACCATGGTAACTCCTTCACATTGTTTCAGTGTTTTCTTTTATTGTTGATTCTTTTTCGACGGGGCACGCCATTATGCCGAAAGTCCAGAAAAAAAAACACCTGTCATCTTGAATAATGCTACGTGTTGCAAATATGCTTTGATTCAGTGCCATAAGTGTAAAGGTGCGCACATACATTCGTCATAAGTAGAGCCCGGATGTTTAGGCACTAAAAAACTCCGAAATAGGCAAAGGGGCATAATAAAATTACAAGGCACGAAAAGAGCATTTATTGACAAAAAAAGGCATTGAAAGGCACGTATTTCCACCACCAAAATATGGTTCAAATGATAATATAAAGGTATACTACATTAAACTACGCCATCTGTCAGACAGAAGTTTTTCACAATTACCTCAGCTGAGGTCACAGGTGCATACCCGAAACAAGCTACAAACTCTGTATTCACGTCGATATCTTGTGCATCACAACCACCTTTGAGAGCTTTAGCTGTGTTTCGTATTTCTTCAAGATCTTTGCTACCTAAAATCACTCTCCTCGTATGTCGTTACCTACATCGCCAGGGACTTTATGTATGTCGTCAGTTACTTTGTTGAAAACCTGCGAGTTATTCACCAATGTATCAGCCATGTTTCCTCAAGGGAGTTGACTGCCTGTGGAGGGACTTTCTGTCTGCGTGATTTCACTGACGATCCTGGCTGCAGCAGACATTCTTCTTCTTCGAAACAGTTGGCGATTTTCTTTTATCTTTTCAAAATTTGCAGCATGGTAGAGTACAGCAGAGAGCCACGTACCCAACCCAGTCAAACCGGGCCGAGGTGGCAGCGGAATCTCGGGTGCCATTTCCCTGAACAACTGCACGCGTGACGGTGCTTTGAGAAAGATTTTCTTGACATTGGAAACTAGGCGATCGACGTTCGGAAACAAGCTACGTATGTGCGCGGCAATCATATGGAGTCTGTGAGCTAAGCACAACATCTTGGGGAATAAAACTTTAAGAGCACGAGCAGCTTTTTTCATGTACGGAGCTGCATCAGTCACAAACAGAAGAACATTCTTGTGTTTCATACCTTCTGGCCAAGGTACAGCAAGTGAAGATGTAAACAACTGAGCAATAGTTGAGCTGTTTGACATCTCCAATACTTCCAGTGTCAACAAATACTCCTTTGATGGTTGACCTTCCTCCAGTGTACCGATGACCACATTGGCAACATATCTCCCCCACAGCATCGGTTGTCTCGTCTATTGAGATCCATATTTTGTTGCATGCAACTTCATCTCTAATTTTCTGCACAACAATGTTGAAGTTGCTGTCAACAATTTTTCCGTAATGACGACTCGCTCGGTATATGCTCCTTTGTGTATTTCTCTAAAAAAAAAACCTGAGACAGATTTGTTTTCCAATTTCCACAGTGGAATTCCAGCATCAATGAATGCCTTGCACAGATGAATCGAAAACTCAGATTTGTGACTGGAGCCAGCAGTAAATGTAGTGAGGAGACAAGCTTGCGTATTTCCCACCTTCAGTTTCTCTGCCGCCGACTTGTGCTTAGCTGTCTGCACATGCTAGGAGATGAAATATTTCTTCTCATGATTCACTGCTTTCTCACATGCTTTTTTTACAATGCGACCTGACTTTAAGCATTTTGACGCTTGCAGGGGCAGATCTTGGAGAAGACTGAACCAGCGGTACAGCTGAATGAATGACCGACGGTGGCGCCCCCAGTGGTGGAAATTTGAACTAGCTGACAGGTGTCAACGCTGGCTATTCGCCTGTTAAATTAGCCCATCATACCGTCTTATTTTTTATTAATGTAATGTTTTTTTTTTGAAAAAATTTTCTTGTAAGTTATTATTAATAAGTAATATCATTAATAATTTATTAATATTAACGTGTTAACATAGAAAACGTCATTGTAATCAGGTACAACTAGAGAAAATAGCACGACCTTTTAGCAAAATGGCAAAAAAGGGGGGCAGATTTAGGCACTCGATCGTGAAAAGGGCATTTATCTTGGTGAAATCATCAAAAAAGGCATGAAAAGGCACTTATGGCAAAATCTGGGCTATAGTCATAAGCATGTATCAAAGCCATTGTGAGAAGTTGGGGGTATCTAATTACTTTAGAATAAATGCACAGTTATCTGTAATGGTTTAGTTAACCATACAGCCCCTGCCTTTTTCTTTTTTTTTTTGTATGAGCATGCCTGGACCTGAACCACAAGGTATCAAAGACCGGTTACAAAATACTCATTAGTAATTTTCTTCCTCCCCTGTTTTGCATACTTCATTAAAATCCAGATCAAATCAAAATTTAATTATGTTATCATTATCAAACCAGATGGACTAACTGGATAATTAGCTCTTAACATAGAACTAAATATTTCTCTAGCTACAGTCCTTTGCCAAGCAATCCAAAATTGAAGCTTCCACTTCCTGCTCTTAACAATTTTAAATGAATTGAGCAAATCAAACCAGATGGTTCATTTTTTTGTATTAATCAGTGTGTAGTATATATATATATATATATCTGCAGCCAGCCAACTACAGTAAGTGAAAAGTTCTAACCTATAGAAAAACAAATGCTTGAACAGTGCGTCGTTAGCTGCAGTACTGTCACAATTAAACAGAGGTGTTAGAAGATACAATAATTTTGGCCGTCGTCTCTGACATGCACACAGCACTTTGATAGTACGGAAACATACACAAAGAGGAAGTGATGTCTAAAATATGCCTTATAGACAAAATTATTTCAAGAGCATCAGATTTGAAGCAATTAAGAATTTTGAAGTCTGACCTGCAAGACTTTATGGGTTAATCATGTGACCCTGAGAGGAACTCATTACTAATTATTCTCATAATGGCAATTTCTTATGAAGATATGACTATATAGAAAGAAAGAGTGGTAAGCTTCAACAAATATAAATATTGCTTCACCTATTTTAGCCAAAAAAAAAAAAAAAACTCAGACAATACGCAACAGATTTGTATGGAAAAAATAGTAACCAGACTAGATAAGCCAACTAATTCTGCTTCAGTATGCACAAACAATGACAGGGGAGGGGGAGAAGAAACAAGGCAACAGTCTTTTGTTTTCTCTATCCAATTTTTTTATAGATAGATTTATTTAGTGTCAGGAAGTTTACAAGTTGTATAGACCCCTTGCGTAAAAACACAAAAGCCTTTAGGCATCTAAAATATTTCTAAAAACTTACATATAACCAGCTTAAGAACCGTAATCAGTAGAACATTTCATAAATCCACAATATGCATTGGCTTGATATTTGACTGAATCTAGTTTCTAAAGTTCTAGCCACTGACCCCATGTGGCATTAATTTTCTTTTTTTAACACGGAAGATAACCTTTTCTGTCCCCCCCTCCTCTCTTCCATTACACCCATACAACTTTAAGTTCTGTCATGATCTCTCCAAAATATATATATATATATAAGCTAAGTAGATTTAAATGGCTAAATCATTCTTCTAAACCAAATTTATTTGTATTTTTAATAGTAATTTCTTGTAACAAAAACTATATGAGTAATGAAGTTGTATATTCAATAAATGCACATTGTGCAATACATTTTTTAAAATTTAAAATAGTATTTTTAACAAAAGAAATACATAAAGGATGTCAGAAGCAAAACGAAAGCTTAAACAATGCACTAACCAAAAATTGGATAATTATAGCTACCACTGTTCCCTTCCAGATTACCGACTAAGCATACTTCTTCCTCAAGTTTACCTAATAAACATGTTATGCAGGTGTAAGTTATCTGATGACTTGCCAATAATAGTCCAAACATGCCCCCTTTTCTGTCACTACTTTTGACACTGTACTATTATCTAAGTCATAGCTGTAGCCAGTTCTGTTGTGACAAAGATTAATTAACGCACTTCTCTTAACAGCGGGTGTTCTATTTCAGCTGCTGCTTAAACATCTAACTATTTATGTAAATGATTAAGATCAGCTGTTAAGCTTTTTACTCTACAATTATCAGCTTCATTTTGATATCATGTTACACGTTTTAGAAAGCAGATTTTGGAATTCAATGTCAGCATTATTTGCGTGGTTTGAGAATAGCAAAAGAATTAAGTCCAGGAGATAACCAGAGATGCCATTCCTTAACATAGGGTTCTTCTAAATAAAAAAAAAAAAGGGTAAGAAACTTTCTACCATTCTTAATAACTTCAAAATCCTTCACTATATTGATGTGCTTGACGAGAAATTTTAACATATTTCCTTCCACTGAAGACAGATAACTCAGCCTGCTTCATACCAAAACCAGATATACTCCTTAGTGGGATATTAAATACACTGGTTTCCAAAAGTTAAGCAACAATTAACAAAAATGGTTCCAACATGAACTTCTCCTCACTTGACAACTTTTATGACAGAAATGTGTAAATTACAAATAAATTCAGGGGTGTAATGGGAAGCAAGCGGAACCAAATCAGGAAACAAGAAGGAATTCAAACAAAGAATGTAAAAAAGAAACAAAAAACAAGCCGGAGTACGGGTAGTTTAAAGGGGATATTGTCCCCACTCCTCCACTGATTGCCATATATGACTCAGTGGCGGTAACTGCTGCTTACAACAAACACTACTGACGAGAGCAGTGAAGTCCATTGCCTTACCAGAGATGTTTTCAGTTCTTGGAGGAAGTTGGAAGAACATATAGAGTATTCAAAACATTCTCAATAAGATTTAGCTCAGCAGAATATGCTGGCCATATCATGCAGCACGGTGGTCCAGGTACGAGCCCCATGGGCCCGAGAGGATGTTTTTTTGTAGCCCATGGATGAAATTTAAAATTGGAGGGAGTTTATAGTACAAAATCCCTAAACGATCATTCGTTTCACATAAAAATCCCCCGAGCAGAGACTTTATAATGAAATAATATGAAAGTTTATTGAGGAATTGCCATTTACACGAAACATTTGCTACATGTTCACTAAGAGGTATCGTCCCGTGTGATTTTAGTTTTACAGTCAGCACGTACACCAAACCATGTCTGGTTAATTGAATGGCTTGTAATTTGAACCCCAGGATGAGTGTTGGCAAAAAAAAAGGGGGGGTGGGTGGGTGGTAGTTATAGAGGAAAACAAATGAGTTTAATTCAGATTGGGGGGGAGACACTTGATGCACATACAGCCGAAATTCGGTATAACTATATTATGTGCAGCCTGTGAACTCTGTTACAATAGTTTTGTGGCTCAAGGCATTAGGGAAGTTGGACCACCATCACATGGGTAGTGATTTGATTTTTGAAAATATCAGATGATTACAAATTAAAATGAAGTTATTTCCATTTGCAGATGCAAATGGTTTGACATAGAGATCCAGAATCTAGTTCCTGTACTTTATTGCAGTCAGGGTACCTTCCTGAAACACGTGCATGTCTGCACGCCTATCCAATTAAATTCCCGCCCAGGCCATCACAGTGATATCCCCTCACGTTTGTTGGCTGATTGTGTGTTTCACATTCCCACCAGATGAGTACACACCTAAAATCATGCTGAGGATAGATCAATCTTGAGTTATCGGTGCAGAGAACATGGCTCCAGTCATGTGCTGTCCAAAAGACATGTTTACAGCACCAGTCCAACCGTTTCTGCTTATGGTGGCGAGTCAATGGAAGGACACGCACCATGGATTGTCTTGCATTGAGCCCTCTCTCATGCAGCCTCCTCTATCTCTGTGTGTGTGTGTGTGTCTGAAGCTGATAGCAGAGAGATCACAGAAAGTAAGTTTGGCCAGTGATGAGGTTCTGCTTCACTGAGCCAAAAATGACATATCAACCACAGTTGACTTTGATCTGATCTTCAGACAATATCTCCATACACTCAGAATTGTCTCTATAGCCAAAAAATAAAACCACATTACTGTTACATTTAGCCATTCTGCCACTATCCGGCCTCTAATCCATCAACAGTTTTCTCCCTTTAGAGAATCTTCCAAATGAGTACAGCTACCCAATTTGTAACAGTGCTCTTCAAAACAAATATCTTAACAAAGTCAAAACTTATATAATAATCCAAAGCCAGTTATTTTCTTCTCTCAATGTCAAAAATACCAAGGCTAAATCTGCCTGTTTCTGCTAGAACTCATCTGCATATTCTCTGTTAAAAGTTGTGTCACATGACAAAGAAGTTTGTGTTGAGCATTTGCTGAATAAAACTTTAACCATTTTAGAAATTTGTTTGTTTGTTTGTTTGACTCTTATAACAAATGGTCCCTAAACAAATTTAAGGTAGATGTGTCCTTCTGAGTTGTCAAGATTAAATCTGGTTAATGTTGTTCTCACTTAGCCTCCAGGAACATTGACAACAACTGACCACCCAAATTCTTCCTACCCTAAACATTATAATGGAAAAAACAGAATCAATAGCAGCTAATCTGGGGTTCGCTAATCTCAGGTACTCGCTGACAGGTTGTTTATTACCTTATTTTTTCACTCACAAGTCTACGAAAATCTATTTAATAAATTACAGTGGTAGCCAAAAAAATATTGCTCGCATTATCTGAAATAATTCTGATTTCTTTCCTCCTCTTATATCTCAAGTGTATTCACGCCATGAATAATGCAATGTTTAGACATTTTTGTTTTGTTTGTTCATAACAACAGAATAATACTCTTTAGTCGGGTCAATATTTCAGCGGTTTATTAGAGTTGAGGCCTGGATGCCTTTAATGGCACTATAATCTTTAATGGGAATAAACTCTATTAGTCGTAAAACACAAATAATCTTGTATCAAGCTTCAAACCAATAAAACAAAAACAAAATAATAGAAAAAATATCCATAGAAAATAAAAAGGTTACAAAATTGGCCCAAATGGGGAGAGAGAAAACAGAATTTTTTAAAACTATGGTGTGGACCTTGTCATAACTCAAGTACAAAATGTTTATTTTGCTAAAGAAATGCAAACAAGTGTCAATTCTCCAGCCCTTATTTCTGGTAGTTACATTATAATGCAAGGAAATGAGAATAGGTTTTTTCTTTCTTTCTTTAAAAAAAATAAAAAATGGGATATGTCCGTCTGGGGTAGGAATTTTCTGTCAGACAAAATGGAAGAACTGTTATGATTTACAGTTAACATACGTGAAGTAAATGCAGATTTGAGATAAGTAAGCACCCTCACAGATCTTGGGTACTTTAAGATATGTAATATTTTACCTGTTCGTAATTACGTGGAAAGGAACAAACACCAGGGATACATCTGGTATCTATAGGGTTATTTACATGCACGGATGGAGATCTCAAACTTTGAGGCTTCAAAAGAAAAAAAAATTGTCAAATGAATACTTCAGAGATTTCACCAGTAATTCCAAGGAATAGATGGAATGGAATGGGAGTTCATTTTCCTTAGTACAGCCTGGTATAGCCTTATTTAAAATTTGTTAATTATTTCATCAAAATCACAAATTTGATTCGTTTAGTGGCAGAAGAATGATTGCTGTATTTATTTATTCATGTGTGTAATCTTTCCTTTAAAAAAATCTTCAGCTTTTTGTAATTTGCAAATCCACCAAAAAGGTGAATTATTAACTTCTTATTCCACAGTAAATTATATGGAAGACTTGATGGAATTAGAATAGGAGAGAAAACTGAAAAAATTCATCTTGTGGCCACATCGTGTGTGTGTGTGTGTCGCCATTTGGGTTTAAGCGAAATTTATAGCTAATTCTTCAGAAAACTCATGTATATAAGTTGGCTAATACTGGTGATAGAGAGGATGCCATAGCTACTGCTGAAGAGAGTATTATCAGAACAAAACATGGCGAAGAGAACTTGATAAGCTTCGTCAGTGAAAGATGCTAGTGAATGAAGTATCATCACAACTCACAAGGGTCTCGGAAGAATATAGATGTATATTTTTTTAATTTTGATTTTTTAAAAGGTAAACAAACTATTTTAACAAAAGGATCAGTGCAACCGAGAGGAACTGATGGAAACCTCTTCTTTTAAAGATATTAGTAATTCTGACAGTAACCTTGGAAGTCAGATCTTGGTTTACCCGTTTATAAGCATGATGTTTATAGCAACAGTAAAAATTCCCTTTATCAGCAGGAAGAAACAAATGCTGGAATCAGAATTCATTTGCTTAGTGACTACGTTTGACTTTGGGTAAGCTAAGGGGAAGTAATTCTGATCTGATCTACAGTGTGTGTTAACTTGACTTGGAATTGGTGGAAGAATCCATGCTAGTCAAATAAGCCTCAATATTAGCAACGATATCCAGAACTGGGAAATAATTTTTTTTTTTTTTTTAACAGCAAATTTCAGGCCTTTACTAAGAACAGAAGGTTAGGCAACAAAACTTTACCCCTTGTGATGCCAGGACTGAAAGGAGTTGATTTCTTTTTACGGTAGAAGCCCCGATGATGACTGAAACAAACACAGGCAGTTAGACTCCATGATTTTGTCTGTTTCTAGTGGGAAGAAAGACTTTCTTAAAAAGTCAGTTGGAGGCCAACCACCCCCCAAACCCTGCAACAATGTGTGACTGGGAAAGATTAAAAACCCAATGGTTGTGCTGACAACCATAACTAAAGAAAATAACCAATATTCCAAACATTAATCAACTCACTAGCATACTGTAAGCATAAAAGCTTATTCTTCACTTTCTGCCACATCGTTTTTTCTTTCAATATCTTCCATCATACCTAATAAATTATCATGTTGGTGACTCCACTTTTGACTCTCTGCCTGTCTGCCTCTGTATCAGTGTGTCGTGACAAGCATTTCCACATTTTTCAATCTGGAACTACGGGGCCCTGCCATGCCAACTCCATCACCCCCAAATAAATGAATGTATCAACCAAACATACACATTTCACACATGTTTATGTATATACTGGGCATTTAGGGAAGATAATCTGTTCGCTATCACCGTGCCACACAAGGTCATATAACTGGTCATTTAAAGCGGGTCCCGAGTCAATGACAGTTTTCCAAAGATCTCAAAATTTTTCATGGATCTTTTGCAGGCCTTCACCAAGATTGGGACATTACTTATACTTGTCCATGCAACAGAAATGAGCCAAAATTGATCCAGTGTAATTTCCACCAACTTAGCAAGAGGGCTCTGTCCAATACAATAAAATGCTTTGAAAGCTCTGGTCAGAGAAAACCTCTGCAAAGACTCTCAGGTGTTGTTGATGTACACTCTTCTCCAATCAGTCCAGGATTCAGCAATTCGTGTCTGGAAGAGGTGCCAGAGACCTTCAACCCTAATGTATTCAGCCCATGGAGATTGTAGTGTCTTAGTATAGGCTGCAATCTGGCATCTTGTAAAGTCAGTAATGGTAAGGACATCTGTTGAGTAACATCTCACTTCTGCTGGGTACTTTACTGTTTTAAAGATACATCTACTACCTTTGTACCAACAAACCATAATGCACATATTTTTTCAGAAAAAAATGGCACTAAATGCCATACTTTACATATGACCACAGTCTGGAAAAAAAAAAAATCAAGACATTCAACTTCCCTGGGTATCCCCAAGCCTTCATATGAATGTGATCAAGCACCTGTTTTTGCAAGCATCTGCATCATCAGCTGAGAGAAACCTGGACATGTCCCACAATGTGATAAAATTGAAGCAAGCTCTCACATGGATATGCAAAGAGAGGGGGTGGGGTAACCTGAACCAGACAGCATTACACAACTTCATTTACTCAATGCCAAACTTCATAAGAGGCTTTTCATGCAGCAAAAAGAAGCCTGACCAAGTGCCAACAAAGAATTTAACTGGTTGTCTTTATTTTCCTTTTTCCACAACAAGCTAACATAAAGTAACAACAACAGGTTGCCTGCCAGGTTATCATGGCAAAGCACTGTAGTTAGCAATTATTAATAGCTACCGAGTCCTTTAGACCTGCCGTTGTTGTCTGATGTGCAGGACTTTAGAAAGATAGCATCCAGTTATATGTACTTATTTAGTACTATTCTCTACTAAAGGGGGGGAGGTAGATGACTATTTTAGGCAACATACACACCATATTTCTATGAGCAATAACTGTTCAAATGTTGTTTTTTATATAATGGTGTATAAATGCATTAATTTCATTTGAATGACTCACAAAAAGGAACATCATTTCTGCTTCTTTTTAACCATTTGTAAAGTAACAGCAATAAAGGGAAGAAAAATGACGGTTTATGCAAAAAGAATGGAAACTTATTTGCCTTGAAACATTTTTTTAAACCATCGGAGCATTACTGAGAATTTAAATCAACTGTTATCAAGAATAAATGTGGTCTCACATGCAGATGAAAGCACAAAATATACACATAAAACATCTATCTTTACCGAGTACCCATCTAAATCGCGCTTACACAACAATTTCAAGAAAACAAACTATCCTAAAACTCGACACGCGTGTGATGGATAAATGTTGAAGCGTTTCCCCTTGTATTTTGAGAGGGGGGGTTTAAACAAAAAACCGACTCTTCTACCTTCTTCCTTATCTTTTAGGGGACAGTAATTTCTCTATTAGATCCTCACATGACCTGTAATAAACAAGAGCAGAAAGTTTCTTTTGCTAAATGTTCTGAACAACTAAAATCTTTCATTCCCCAAATCATTCAATATCTAAAAAAAAGACATTGGGCATTCTACCTTTACTAAACATAAAGTAAGTTTTAAATATGGGAGCCAGCACATCTGGTGGTGCCCTTAATCCTTTCCAGGGGGGGCAACTTGGTCAAAACCGACCAGGACCTTATGGAGTAACTCAGCCAAAACCAGCCAGGAAAGTCAGGTGGGTTTCAGCTGGACTGTAATGAATCATTTAATGATCAATTCCACATTATACTAAATATAGCAGATGCAGGAGGATGCTGGTCCACATTATCACTTCCTCTATCTATTTTTATCACTTCATTTTTGCCACATAAGTTTACTACCTATGCAAGCACTGACGTAGTGATCATATTTCATTTACAGCATGCAGTCTGACAATGAATCTCAAGCACGCATGCATACCTGGGACCTCTTATCATTTAGCTGGTCTGACAGTGATTCATACAAATTGAAGAATTTGTCTTATATCCACAGGGACCCACCAGAGAAAGATTGTGAAAAGAGAGTGGAGTGGAGTGGAGTTCAGATTATCTGTGACCAGTCAGTAATCCAGCATTTTCCCAGCCCAAGGGTCTGAAGATTAATGTTGCTGTTGATGTCACCAAGCCAGTCAACTTATTTTGGCAGCTTGTAAGATTTTTTTCTGCCAAATGGCAAAGGAAACCAACCGGTAAGCTGCACAAATGCAAAGAGGGGCAGCAATCCCAGACAACACTGAGGAGATGAAGGCTTTCATACTGATAAACATTACCATGGGCCCTCATTCCATTCTATCCATCAACGATTTTAGAAGCGCAGACAAGAAACTAAATGTGACAAAGGTGTAAAAGGTCGCGACACCGAAAAAATTCAAGAAATTAAATCAGTATTAGCTCCTCTGTGAAAACAGTCAATCTCTCCTCGATGCGGCCATCAGGAACTTTCAGGCAAATCACCACCCACACAAGGAGATCAGCAATGATGAAGTCACCGTGACAGACTTCAAAGTCAGGAGCCATGTGAAGCAATACCTTCTCATGAAACCAACCAAGTGAGACCTTGAGATCTGGGCAGCAGCTGATGCCAACAATGGGCACAATATCATTAACTTTTACGTTCACACTGGTTGGGGGGGGTGTGTGACAGAAAGTCACCAAAGCCTAGCACACCTGATAAGTAAACTATCTGCAGGGGAAAAACATCACCTCTGCTTCAACAACTTTTCCAGCTCTCAGGACCTGTTGGAGAGTTTTATTGAAGAAGGGGTTTGCATGCCTGCTCTGCTGTTTCAAAGAACAGAAACAGTCTCTCTTCTTGCTGCAGACTGCAAGCTAAATCAAAGTCGGAGAGCATCATGTGGAAAATTGGTGATCTCCTGACCATGAAAGTGGCATGATAAGCAGGATATGACATTACTGAACATCAAATGCAGCAAAGAGAAAGTCATCATCCAAAGGCACATAAGAACTCCTGCACAGACCCAAATTTCTAGTCCATTCTCTGTGCAGCTATACAAGTATTGTGTGTGGGATAGACCTTGCTGATCAACACAGGGTATAAAGTATTGAAAGTATTTCACATGGTTTGAGCTCAATATAGCACAGCCAATGTCAATGCTTCCATACTCTGCAGATCCAGGAGGAGAAGCATAAGTGCTACATTCACAGAGTTCAGGCTGGACACTGAGGAGGATCTGAGTAGTAGAGCTCCTGCTCTAAGAAACTGAAGCCTACGAAGAGAAAAATTGACAATGGGGCATCTGCTAAACCTAGTAAATATCCTCAGACTGATTTCATCTACTGTACTACACTATCTGGATAAGCTCCCTCAGATTAATTAATCTACTATATTATACATAAAATGAACAAACAAAGCTTAATGGTAAGAAGCTAATTTTTAAAATCCGAGGTAAATAGTTTGCCATCAATTAGTGGATGCGAACAATCTTCTTTTATTTTCAAAAAAAAATAAAAAAATCTTTGACAACAAAGTAATTTGAATTTATCATAAATAACACTATTTTCAGTTTTGCAGATCTGATCCACTAGATTCAGAGAATACTTAGCGCAACTAATAACTGAGCGATAACCAAGAAATTGAGTTCTTCTTACCTGCAGTCGCCAGGTTTCTCGCAAGACCCATGGACAGCATGACAACCAGTCCGGCATATCGCTACAAAAGTAAACAAAAGATGATTAGACAATAGTGCTAGGTTACGAGGAGTTTGCTCCAAAGAGAATTTTAACGTTTTCAGTTATTGTTATCAAGTCATCTGACCCTTAATTTTTTTAAAAAAAAATAGTTTATGTATAAAACCGTCAGTAGTTTCGTAATAAGAAGCCAAAAACCAGTAACATATGAAGAATTCTGTAATAAAGTGAGTTATTTTTTTGTTGTTGTTGTTGCAAGTACAATTAATGACACAAAATAAACTCCTTTTTAAAATCAGTTTTATACATTCTGTGAAAATGCATCCAGAAGCAACCATTTCAATAAAAAAAGAAGATGCCAGTGTTAACCCAATCTCTCTAGAACCATGGCCCATTGCACCATGCTGTCAACCAACTTCGCTGCCACAATGTCATTTCATGGAGCGCACACAACACAAAATCAAAGAGTTGATGAATTCTGAAAGAATGCAAGGAATTTACGACCAATTGTTTGTATTTGTGTCACGTGTCCTCATGCACTGCCAGTGTCACTGGACGTTCACAGATGCGGTGGAAAGACTGGGTTGGGTTTACTTGTCTTCAGACAGTGGTTCTTGTTGTCGAGAAATTCAGACAGACCTCCAATAACCATGCCAATGACCCAAAGGTCATAGAAAATTAAAAAGTGGGAATGATATAGACAGACTGACTGCAGCAGCAGAAATAGTTGCAAAGCTATTCCTCACTGCCAAAGTTCGATTTTTAAGAAATTGGGTGAGAAGAAATTCAAGTCAAGAACAATGGAAATTTTAGTTCAGTTAAACAAAAATGTTATAAAAGAAGGGATCACTCCCATCAAATTTAGAATTTGTGGATTAAAAAAACAAAACAAAAAATTTACCACGATAGCATCCCACCAAAGGTGCACAATAGTTAGCTAATTCTCAGCAGGCAGTCCAGGTGAATTAACAAACAGGTAGTGAGACATCATTTCGTCTATGTATTGCAGCACAGTCAGGGCATAAGTATTGTGGTTTAACAGTGTATGTGTACACATATACAGATAACCCTGGAACTTTTAATACCCACTACTCTGCAGACACTGATATTTGTGAAATAACTGTACACCAGCCAGTTTGTTTAATTTTACTAAATTGTTTTCAAAGATAAAATTTCTTAAATAGAGCGAGCTCGCTTTTAATGACTCCCAACAACAACAAGAACCACCACACACACACACACACACACACACACAAAAATCATTTTGAATACCAATTACCCAATCATTCATTATCACGCATTTAAGGCGGATAGTTCACACTGTCCTATACATATTTCTGACCTGCAGGAAAAATTAGAATTTGTAAACTATCGTTTTTGAAACCAGCCGTGTATAATCGGAGTCCGGTGTTTGTAAACTTTCCCATGAAGCACTCACAGCTGCCCGTGATTAAAAGTTGGGAGGGGGGGGGATGGAAATATGGCTGATAATCTGACAGTTGTCAACATCAGATCTAAGGCTGGTTGTTTTGTTGTTAATGTGCCATAGCGGAATTTCTGTCCAGCTAGATTTTTCCTTAATAATTTTACTACATAAACGTTTAGAAACAGATGATGATAACCAGCTATTATAGCACTGCATCGTGGAAAGGTCCTATAATTATCAGTGATTCAAAAATGAGATTAAGATGGTACGAAAACTACTCTTCAAAATTAAAAACCATCTCAGAGAAAAGCATATTCAATACTTTTGTGCCCTTAGTAAAGGAAAGAAGTAGAGAAGCATATTTACTTGGCAGCGTCTCTAAGTTAATCAGTAATAAATCATCCAAAATAAAAACAAACTATAACCAGATGAAAGGGTCTGTTAGAAAACACTGCGAAACAAAGCATTGTTTGACATTAAATAAAATTCTGATAAAAGTTTCCAGCTCGGTACAAAATATTTCTAAAATCTGTAAACTGCAATTTGAAAATAAATAATTTTAAAAAGGGAGAAATTATTTTAGCTTTACCATAATGGTATAAAATAATTAGGAAGTTCAAAACTTTTGCAAAAATTTTCTCCAAGCAAATAGTCAAACCCCAAAAATTATGAACTGAAGTTTCAGTAGATGCCCCGTTATTTTAAGGTATTATTGACATAACTGATAATTAATTTTAAGTTACACTATGCATGTCAAATTATTATATTACGCCACACAAACAAAATAAGCAACAATGTTTCCAGGCCTGGAGTACTTGTATGGTACATTGTTCAAATATGTTCATTATCCTATTTGAAGAAGCCCTACATATTGAGGATGGAAACTCAAACATAACTAGCACGTACAACAGGTAATGTTACAGTAATCTTTCCCAGAACTTAGTAACCGCAGAAACTTGTGTGCAAATTACTTAGTCTGCGTACATCTTTGCATACAATCAATTAATATTTCCTCTATAAACTGGTCACACGTGGTATGCATCAGTTTAGAAATGCCAAGGCATCATTTAACATCAAATGAAGTGGCTAATGCCATCAGGATGATGGACTGCTTATGCTTCACAGTATAATGTTCATTGCAGTCATTTCTACAGCATTAACAAGGTACCATCAGACTGGCCAGTTCATGGAAAGATCTTGTTCAACTCGCTCAAGGGTTATATTTATTACCTATCTTCCATGAGGATTGCTACTGTTATCCCTGTAAGTAAAAAGTTTTCCAATAGCATGATCTCTTCAAAATGGCCTCCAAAGAGCAACCAAACCATACAATTTTAACACAAACAATTCACAAAGGCTTCTTTTATGCTAGTAGGATGTGGTCCAGAATACCACTGCTACATATCCTTCTAACATGGCAATAAGAACTGTGCATGCAATGGGTGACAAAATTTCAACTAATTGGAGGTTGAATCATTAGTGACATATTTCTTTCACTGTGTCTCGATTCTGTCTAGACATCAACAGTGGACAGTCTACAGTCCAAAGACAAACAGAGATGATTTGCTAACTGTACCCTTACCAAACATGATTTTGATGGTTCCACCTGATGGTATGGGCTAGCATTCAAGTTGGCTAAGGAGGAGTGTCATCACCAGTGACTAATACAGAGACGAGATCAACATACCTGTAGTCATCCCTCTGGTGCAATGACAAGGTTCCCAACTTCATCTTCATGGATGACAGTGCCCATCCTTATTGTGTACATGTTACCAGTGCTGCAATTCAGGTCTACAACATCACTCACATGGTGTGGCCAACAATCTCTAGACTTAGATCTGAATGAACATACGAGACATCCTGTAGAGGCATATTTGTGTTTGCCAAGTCTACCCAGGGACAACTCTTTGACCATTGTTGCTATCTTACATGCTCATTTCAGTCAGCCATTTTTTTTCACCCAAATGTTCAGCTTACCTTCCACTGACATCCATGTTTATTTTTTTAATATATAGAGAATTCAGATTAATATGCAGGTGCTCTTCAACTAGAATAAGAACACATACAAATGTACAATACAAGCACTACATGCTTAGAAATGCCTGGTCCTTATCTTCTGTGTGGAGTATACTTAGAAAAATAGATTTTTAATTAAGCTGCAAATTTGACAGCCAGAAGGATGGTTCATTAACAGAAAATGCCATAAATTTGTGAAGGAACACAAATAAATTGTTTTTTACATCTTTAAAAGTAAATAAATAAAGTTTGTCTTTTTTAAAAAAAATCTAGTCAGTTTTGTTTGTTTATAAATTGCGAATAAGCTTTTGATATGCAAGTTTCTTCTATTTGGCATTTTCATTTTTTTTTTTTATCATCATGATGGAAATGGAAGAGTCAACATGAACTAACAAAATTTGCTTGTCTTGTTTCTAAATTCTTTCAAACACCTTAACCCTTTGAACTTTGATAGCCTGGGCTGATCATTACCTCAACCCTTTCACAAACACTGGCACTTGCCATTTGCAAACTTCATTACCTAAGGTCCTGTTGTTAGGTGATTGCTGATTGGCTCCCTCGCTATGAAGACCGTAAACAGACATGCCCATGAATTCAGGGTGTGATATGGCTCACAGGATAAAATAACATGGGCATCACAGCCCAAAATATTGGGCTAATGGGTTCAAAGGGTTAATCATAGAAAGAACTATGTATTAAATTAAAAAAGGTTTGAGATTGCTACTTGACATACATGCCATACTTCATGGTAATCTGTAAATATGCATAACCCAATTATTTATTCTCTTTGGCTAGATAACAAATATGATAAGCAAAGCTGTCCTCTTCCATCATGAAGTTATTATCTAGATATACTATAAAAATGCGGCTTAGTTATACTGATAACCTTTTTCTTAACAAAAAATGGCTAAGGTTGGTTTTTTTTTTCCCTATTTACTGAATTCATATATGAAATCGCCACAAAAACCATTATCTTCTAAAACCTGCGAAGTTAGAATAAATGAACAGCCACAAAAAAAAAAAAAATCTTAATTTCAGTAAAATGATACAGTAGCCCCCAGATTTCCTATGAATTCCAATATAATGTTGCAGTATCATGGCTTTTCCAACTATTATTTATTGGAATTTTTAAAAAAAATGATTTGAGCTTTACTACAAAAAACGATGATGATGATGATAAAGTTACTTTTTGTTTATATTTTTAAGGCAAATAGCAATTTTGAGGGAACCCTATTTTAACTTTGAGATAAAACAATGCGCATGCACAGATTGTAATTGCATCTAGATTGTGTATTTATCGTGGACAATAACAGAAATCTTTCATCTGAAGAAGCTGAAAGAAATCAGTTTAAAAGTCTATTGTCAATTCTACCTTCACTAAGTTCAATGCCCATCCATATCCACCAATTGGCCCCTACACCATGAGGCTCACTTACAGTGTGACGGACTTTACCCAAACAGCAAGATTTCATCAAAATTATATTTTTTTCTTACAATAAACTTTAATACAAAAAAAAAAAAAGAATAAAGTATCTACACCTGTGTTACAGTCAGGTCCCAGCCAACCTTGCATGCACACCTTGTCCCCGACGGCAGTGCAGTTATAATGTCCCAGATGGTAGTTTCTTGGACGGCAAAATTTTGTGCAAGTTGTGTTATAATAATGTGTATCACAAATAACCCGAATCCGATAAACAAGTCTAGCTGTTGGTCCAATGTGTGTGTGTCTCTGCCATGTTTGTCCTGGCAAGATAACTCCTGACCGTGCAGTTCTTTCGATGAGTCTTTCTGCGTCTGGAGAAGAGAAAAGAAAAAAAAACACACACACACACAAGGTAAAGACAACACAATGCTGCTGCAACTAGCAAATAAAATATATATATATCTGTCACCAACAAAAACTCTTAAAAAGTGACTTGAAAGCTCATCAGATAAACTGAGACAATACAGCATAACCAGTGGTTTCATTTTTAGCTTCACAGAAAAACAGGCATAAAGTTTGGATTTTTTTCTTTCTTGATTGATGATGCATTATTTCTGAGAGAAAATAATCTACGAAAAAACTGTATGGTACAGCGGGTGAGAGAGGGTTAAAACAATATGCTACTGAATACTGCGCAGAAGCTGTGCTCTTCCTTTTGTCCAAATCTGTCATCTCAGTCAATTCAACACGTAAGGCAAACATTTGAGACTATACGGATATTAGTGGAAAAAAACTGCACAGGTCTAATTTTTGTCTGGCTCCCTCTCCCCACAACCACACCACATTTATTATTTACTTAATTGGATACATACATACCAGCTATCAGTTGATTACTAGCCATTTTTAAGCAGCTTAAAAAAAAATGTGAACTTTGAACTATGTGAAGCACTCTTAAAGTTTCCTCAAAGAAAGAATTCAATATGGCTAACAGTGGCCAGGCGGGGATATGGTTTCAGAACCCTAATATTTAGATAAGACAACCAGATGGAGAATTCAAAAAGGGCTTGCATGTGTGCGTGTCTGTCTGTCTGTCTGTCTCTCCATCTATCTCAACCAGCAACGCTCCAGTTCTCGGTTTCATACACAAGATGTATTTTTATCTACGATGTAAAGAGTCCCATTGAAGAAAGGAAGCGGAAACGAAAAATTTTAGTCATAAATCCCGCTGGTAGCCATATTTAATCTGAATGCAAATATGGAAGTGTGTTAAGGAAAAAAGAAAGAAAGACTATTTATATTGTCAATAAATTTCATTCTTGGGAATAAAGAAAAAGATATACAAGTATTAAAAATGTCAAAATATTCCTAGTTACAGATGCAGTAAATAATGAATCAAAAAATGCGCTCATCCTTATGTACATAATTTTTTTTTCATAATAACCAATATTTTATTGAAAATTTTAATGGTGGAAACCATCTCATGGTAAATCGGTTTTATCATCATTCGTCCCTGCCATGACATATGAGCTGCTAGAAAGCAGGCTAAATAAAGGTTGGTTTAAAATATGGAGAAGGCACTACAGCTTTATCACATTAAATAATCTTTTTTTAATAAAATATTTACCAATAACTAATATTTGGGTATCGAAGTAAAATCGTGTCTGTGTGTGTGTGTGTGTGTGTGTATAAATTTTTTTGTGGCAGCAAATGTCTGCTAAATTTTAAAAATTACTTATTTACTTCATGTAATTTTAGGGTGGACGATGATAAAGATTAAAAGAAATTAATCAATACTGCATTTTAGCCGAGTTCAGTCACTGTTACTTTAGTCCTTTGCTATTTAAAGGTAGAATCTGGTACAATTTGTATCATTGAGGAGATACTAAAATAGTAAACTCTCCAAAAGTTTCTAGCCAACTTCTTACTAAATAATGGAAGTAGTCAATGTGCATTACTTTTAAATATAGTAAAATATGGGTTTGCAAAGAATAGTCACGGCCTTATATTACAAATGAAATAGTCACAAATGCAGTTAAAACAATATACTGGGAATTAGAATGCTAAAAGGCAGCGATCATTAATAACAAATTCTGTTAATCGTATTTTTAGTGTGATCATGTTTGTTCTATTTTCAAGTTTATAGTTGCATATTCTTTCTTACCTAGGTATTGACTGACCATATGTTCAAACACCTATCCATTCGACCATAAAATATAGAGGTTACATCATAATAATCTCCAGCGATAATGATAAGATGCTGATATTAGCATTATTATTAACACAAATCTTAATGTTTTTTTTTTTTTTCTGTGCACCTAAAATTTGAATCGTGGCTCTTAACTTTAAAAGGAAAAAAATTATAGGGTCCAGTTCCTTGAAAACAAGATAAAATTGGTGGAAGGGTCTCACTGTCATTTATCTAGAATACGAGTAGTTTTTAAATGTTAAATGTTCACCTCTAGGCAAATGTCTGATGACAAAAGGATGCATAGCTAATTTTATTTCAAGAGATTAACCTATCTAATAAAACTTTTTGTTTTCTAATATTTCATTATCCATCATTGCTCTTCTTTAATTCGAAACTTATAGCAAGAAAGATCACACCATGAGTTAGTTCACAGTTCAGAAATGTCACTGTATCAGTAGATGAAAACAAGTTTCTTGCTTGCTTTTTTCTTCTTTTTCTGGCTTTGCAACAAGTTCCATGAGTTCTTGATAAGTAATCAAAAATAATTCCAAGGTGTCTTTTCAGCAAATATGGAGAGCTGCTTGATTGAGGTTTGGAAATGAAAGCAGAACGTTAACAGAAAGTATAATCACCTCTCACCTTTAATTGATCCTGGGTTCTATCGAGAGCTGTGCTGTTAACCAGCCACCAAATTACCGGTGATCTGATCTGGTGCTTCAGGATGACAACACAAACACACGTCAGCCATCTTTGATGTGACATTTCTTCTCTTTGTTTTGAGAGCTGACTGAATTCCTGCAGCTGTAGCAGTGGTATTTTCAAGCTTAAAAGCCAGCTGAATGTATCCCATCCTAGCTGCTGGCTGTTAGTGTAAAAACGGTCATGGAAACACTTTTTGATTACCTTAATCACCGTATACACTGCTAATGTTGCATACACTGTGGGCGCTGCTCAAGACACTGACGATGAAAGGTTGCACCTCAGATAGAAAAGCAGTAACCAAAATTGCATCTGATCAAGGGTAGGAAACAACCGAGTTATTAGCTAGTCCCTGAACACACACACACCTTTTGAGATCCAAACCCTGATAATTATCATATGCCGGAGCACCACTAAGAGGTCATCCGCCCAAAACACATTTTTTTAGTATACCAATGTTTTAATTCTTACCCTTTCTTGTTCTGTCTTTAAGCAAATTTCTAGTTTGTTTTTCAATAAAATCAGTTGCATGCCCAGGGGCCAATGGTAAATGGCTTTGGGCCTAAGATTGACAAATCATCTGAACAAATGGATGCATTAATCAACAGCAATGTGAACTCTCGTGCACACGTAAACAGATAGCAACCCCACACAAATTCTTTAAGAAACATAATATTCCCCCTTATCATTCTATTAAAAAAAACACCTACTGTTCATCACACGGCTCCAACCCCTAGTAGTAAAGCAGATCAGTAACTAGTTTTCTAACAACATTTTCTTGTTCTTTTTTGCAGTAACAGCAAGAGAATTTTTTAGGTCATTTAGATTTAAAACACCAATATTATTACAAGATCTTCAAGTGCCCTTTAAATTCAGCACAACAGCAACCTGCAAATGCAATTTGGTTAGGAAGCCATTATTATGACTTAAGCAAGGGCTCCCAAGAGAGAGAGAGAGAGACAGAGAGAGAAATGCAATGATGGTCACCTGTCAATCTGGGTTATGTCTTTTGCTCTCGGAGTGATCTCTTAAACGTATTGTGCGCGCGTACATCTCCTTTGTTTATTGTCCATCATCAGCACTGATGCAATGTGGCTTCCTTCAGCATTCACTATGAAGTGACATCCTTTTCAAAACTAGGTTAGTAACATAAGGCGTACAGAAATACCTTCCCGGGAATGTAAAAGATCAGACTGCTTGCTTCAGCACACGTGCGTGCGCCCTGCAGATTCCCTTAATGCTCCTATTTTTAACATCCTTTGAAACATCCACAACACACACACACACACAGTAACTCTTGGGTTTTGTTCTGGTGTCACTGTAAAGAATCCCATGACTGTAAATATGCCGGAATTGTGCCATCACTCAGCCTTTGCAGGATTAACAAAAACAAACAGAAAAATGCATTTTAAACGCTATCCAGCAGTTTGTCGGCATGAATCTGTGTCTGCAGCTAAGAATTTGATCAAGTTCCAGCGATGTACAAGTATAAAAGCAACTTTATTAATATTCTCTTCTCAAAACAATACTGACTACAGGTGGAGGAATTCCTGCATACTAACACACACACACACACCCCATCATTATAAAATACTGATGCTTAATTGCTTTCCAATGAAAAAAAAATTTTTTTCCCATGGTGTCCCCTGCATCATTCGGCATCTCTCCCAAACCCCAGATCCTGGAACCTGTGGGACAGAGTCAAACACTCGTAATTCTCACGAGAGCAATACAACGAGAAACTTAGCGGCTCCTTTTCAATTACTAAGCAATGTTTATTCAACACATTCTTCTTCTCCGAACCTGCGTGCCAGCACATAGGCCATCCTGCCATACGAAAATCCCTCTAGTTTCACTTTTCTAAACCAAGCGGAGAAAAGAGTGCAAAGGTCAGCTGCGTGTCTACTGCATAAATTCCCAACTGAAAACCTTTCATTCTGTAGATGTGGGAGGAAATCCACCTGCCAGCCAGTGAAGAAAAGCAAGCAGCCTGTGGATGGCCCAGTGGTAGACTGCTGGGCTGCTAATGAGGGCCCAAGGGACAGCTCAGTTTTGGCATACCTCCCATCACCCATTTAATATATTACCAACAGAAAATTGATATGGGACCATTTTAGGGGGTTCCAGAGAGTATTACTTACAAAATGCTGACCCTTAGTCAGACAAATGATTTTACCGAAAATGAAAAACATAAGCTAGGAATTTGCTTAAAGACAAAACAAGAAGGTAAAATGTAACAGTTAAAATATTGGTATACTAAGTAAATGTGTTTCAGATGGAATGACTGCTTGGTGGTACACAGGATCATTATGACTGTCAGTTTGGGTGTCAAAAGGTGTGTTGGTTCAGTGATGAGCGAATAACTTGGTGATTTCTTGCCCCTGGTCAAACACATTTCTGGTTATTGCTTTTCTATTCAAAGTGCAATCTTCCATCATCTTATCTCCAACAGTGTCTACAGCATGTGCAGCATCAGCAGTAGTGACTGGTAAAAATTATCAGTTCTCCATAAACACAATAAAAAGTGCTGCCAAACCATTTTCATAGTAACAGCCAACAGCAAGGATGTTTTCAAGCTTGTAAATACTACTCCCTCCAACTGCAGGGATTCACTCAGCTCTCTAAAAATAAAAGAAGAAATGTCACATCAAAGTTTTCCAATACACGTTAAAGCAAGCACCAGATCAGGCCAACACTAATTCTAATTCCTGTGTATTTTCTTTTTCTTTTCTCTCAATCTTCAAATATGATAGAGGAGGAAAATAATCTATGGTGGCACTATAAATAAGCAGGCCTAGCACATTAATCAAGTTATGCCGGGTCCATCTGATGCAGATCAGTCAGTGCAAACGATGATAAAGGCAACTTGTAACATTTGACATTTTCCCAAAGTTTAGAAAAGATAGTCAAAGTCACTAACATCAAGTGTTTATAGCTATCTAAAGAAAGCAAGGAAAGAAAGAAAGAAAGAAAGAAAGAAAAAAAAGAAGATTCATTGCATTTATATTTTAATGAGAAGCTATTTGAAAAGCTGGTTTACTCGAGTGCATCTGAACTAAACAAGTTACAATAAATTATCACACATCATTTTGTAAGATAATCACGAGCCATCTTGGGCGTAAGAGTGCAAAACACTCAATGATGAAATGATAGATATAACACCATTAGCTCTGATCAAAGAATGAATAGACCACTTACTGTACACATAGTATTAGGAGGGTTACTCCCGACCCAGTCACCAGTGGTAGCCGAACTAGCGGGGATACGTCTCAAACCAACCAAAAAAGGGGAGGAGGAGGAGGAGGAGGAGGAGTCTCGTTTTGGAAATCTGGGACGGATTTCAAACAGTTAAGCCCCACAGTTTCTGATCTCGAATAAAGGGAATATACAGGCTGGCAATCCACTTTTTAAAAAAAAAAAAACAAGAGCCACAACAACATAAGACATTACTCACCATCGGCACCATAATCCCAAGCTTCAAGAATTAATGTGAAGGATTTCTAGAACAAACAAAAAAAAAAAAAAAACATTATAAACTTTTTACTAAAACAACAGATAATAAATAATTGTGCAGTTTTGTTAACTCTCCCCTCCCCCCCAACAACAAAAAAAAAAAACAAGTGGTAAAAACAGACAGAGTAACCTGACCCTTGTTCTAAAAAGGGGGCTGAAAACTTAAACAGAGCTGAGCGGAAGGTGGCGAGGTATCATCTCGCTGCTCCGTGTTAACAAATTTTTAAAAATATATTTATTTAAAAAAGGCAACAAAAACTACTATGGATTCTCAAATTAATAAACATCGTAATGCGTTTATAGATAATGAAGGAAAAAAAAGGAAAAAAAAATGACGAGAGAGATATTATAGTGGCCTCCTTTAGCAAAGCCGTAGAGAGCTGAGAATTACACAGAGTTCGTGATTGAACCCTGTTATGAGGAGCAAGAAATGATAAATCTGTTGCAGCTGAGAGGTGTCCGAGCCAATGAACAAATCAGGGGAAAACAACATTATAATGTTATGTTGTCAAAAAAAAAAAAAAAAAAAGTGTGGAGGTGGGTAAATTCAAAACCAACCACAATGGCCACAGTTGTATCTACCAGCTCAGATACACTTGGTGTCGCCGCTCTCCAAAGAACCTATTGAAAGCCTGTTATAGGCATCAGTTTCAATGGCATTCACCACCAAAAAAAAAAGTCGCTTAACATGTAAGTAGATCCAAATGCAAAGAGCACAAACGGTGATGTTCTTTATTGAAGTTTGCATAGTTCTCTCGATTCACGTAGATAGCCAAGAGTTTTTCCAGTCTTTCAGCACCACAGATGTCTGCAGATCTAAAAGTTCCAGTTGCAGTGCTGCTTTGTCAATTAAGCGAAGTATTTCCTTTGCATTTGACTGAGTATTCACCATCATAGAAGACTGAAAATAGATCAGAGAAAAAACTGATGATATCTTCGGAAATACTGAACTTCTGAATGTGACAGGGAAAGATTTCCTTCAGCTATATAATAAAACCAGGTGACTGTGTCCTGAATTCCCATTTCTTCTTGATGCCTGCACAGCCTGCTAAAGTGCAGGAGCTTCCTTCATTTTTAGTCTAACGGGAAGATAGTCACTTTTCTTCTCAAATGCTTCTAGCTTCTTGGCTAAATCACAGATGGTTTTGTTGCAGCATTGTAGCTGGAAATTGAGATAATTGAAGTGGCCAAAGATGTCAGTCAAGAATGTTACTTTAGCCATGAACTCGTTATCACCAAGCAGTGCCAGATACTTAGTCTACTTATGAGAGCTTTCCCAGAGAAACTCACATACTTAAATCTTGAGCTCACAGAATTGCTCTAGTCGTGTGCCTTTGTCCAGCCAGCATACGCTGTTGTACAGCAGCAGACCTTCGTGGGTCTGGGAGTCTTTTTTGCTATCAGTACCAGCTCTTGGCAAAGTCAATGTTGTAGACTTGGGGCAGCTTTGATGAAAATGTTCGTCTCCATTTCAGATTGAAGCACATAGCACACTATGATCAATGAGACAGTGCAAGGATTTCATCTGCAGTACTGTGTAGAGACATACCAGCAAACTGTTCAGTTTCCCAACTATGGAAGGCTCTGTCTGTGACAAGGAGACAAATCTTGTCAAGGTACAGTCCAGTTTAATAGAGGGATCAAATCCAACAGCTCTTCTGGAAAAACATTCCATCTAGCACACAGTTATACTATGCCAGTGTTATCTGTTGATTTGTCCACTGCCACCAGATGTACACTCAGAATTTGTTTCTCAATATTCAGAATGTTGGATGTCACCTTCCCATCTGTCAGCCACCACATCTTTCAGGGCTGCTAACATACATTCCTTCACAGTTTTTAGCATCAGTGAATGAATGGCCTTTTCTTCCAATGGCAGGATCCATGCTACCTTCAGTGAAATGGCAGTAAGTAGCCTTCTCTTGCTGGGTAGATCTAGTGACGATTTTATAACCATGAACACAGCATCCCCTTTACACCCAGCTTACAAGTTTAGGATATATGTGCTGTGTTGAGTTATCATTCTGACACCTCAAGTTGCACTCTTTGACCAAAGAAATGCCTTCACTGCAAATTATACGCACAGGTTTCGCATTAGCAATGCTTGGCAAGATACACAAATACTTGTCCATCCATTCTTACTGGAAGGAATAGTTTGTTTGTTTGTTTTTGTTTTTTTTCATCTTTACATTTGTTTCCAAAAAAAAGAAAAGAAAAAGAAAGCAGACCTACGCCATTCCAAGATGTTCTACCAGGTGCATGGCTGATATAGCACCCAACAGCTCGTGTGAGAAGATGCGAGTTGGCGAAATGGTATGATTTAAGTATGCACTTGCTCTCGCTTGGGAGAGCTGGTCATTAACAGGTTATAAATTGATCACTGCCAGTCTAAACGTGTAATGTGTTATTGGCACGTGGCCCACTCCAACCAACCATAAAATTTGGTTGTTGATCGATATATATACAATAATTTTACTACACATGTGCAGTAATAAAATTAACCACAGTGTTTTAAGAAGGGGATTCCTTAAAGAGTAAAAATCTATTTAATAATGAAGTTGATACATGGAGAGAGAGAGAGAGTGGGAAAAGTTATTCACCATTTTCTTTTTCAACTATTTTGTCATCCCAGCTAGTACTGCCCTCCACCGATGGCAGTCTAGCAAGAATTTACTATAACGTAATAAATCTGGTTCTCCACTACAAAACGATCAAAGCAGAATAATCTATAGAGACAGGAAAAATTCAGTAAACTATCAATAAAGGGTCGTTTTCAAGCAGTGATAAAAAAAACCTTTAGAGTTAGGTCCAATACAATAGTAAAACTGCCAATACGTTTCTATAAAAATTTAGAAATCAGTGAAGCTCCTCCATGTCTTTCAATTAATGACATACAACAGGGGCCATATTTGTAAACACACCATTGAAACAATGATTCATTAACGTGCACCGAGATATGTATATAAGTGTATGAAAATCAGAAAATCCATACAAACTTTTAAAAGTTTTTTTTTAAAACTTCTGTCAAATTTTGTTATAAAGTATCTTTTTAACACTTCATGAATTACTTTACTGGCAAGTCCACAAAATGCAACAGCCACTATGTATATATTATATACACAAGTACTTAGGTATATTTTTGTCTTAGTTCTCATATTTGAAAATCTAGACAGTATGACTAACCCTAACTGATGCTTTCAACTAATTTTGTACAATATCCACATATTTTTCAATACATTTACATCATAATGACAAAAAAGTCACAACCTACATCGTGGCCACATGACCTTTAGTAACATGTATGGTCACCTCTGGCTTGTACTTCAACATTGTACCCATGTCTCTACTGTTCAACAGATGTTTGATGCAGTCTTGCGACATGCATTCTACTCTTTTCTCAAAGCTTAACAGAGTTCTGGAATGGTCCCAGGAATACATACATACGTGGTTACTGTCAAATGTGCCTAGAGAGTTCATACCATACAGGATTTAGGTCAGGGAAGATGTTGATGTTTTTCTTTTGAAAGTAGCTTATAACTGTTCTTGCACAATGGAGCCTTGCATTATTTCGGTAGTGAACTGATTACTGTGATTTGCACAAATGATATAACAACAGGACTAATGATTTCATCCACATAATCCTGACTTATAAATTTCATCAAACAGAATTAGATCACTTTTGTGGTTGTCTGAAATAGCACACTGGGCTAAAACCCCACGGTTTAATTTACTTCCACCCAAGAAGAATGTGGCTGCCAAAAGCCAGTACAGGTGAGTTGTAACCTACTCCATTCTTACCCTATGGCTTACCAGTGTTAGAGATGTATGAAATATGGGACATCTAGCGTGTAGATGTGTGTGGATGGTCTGTGCTAAGTTAGCATGATCACATAAACCCAGACAAGTGACAGCATTGGTCAATACTGATATGACACCCATTGCCAGCTCTCTTGTGAACTAAATCAGTTTGTGTGTACACCCCTACCCAGAGGCAAAAAGCCACATGCAACACTAAACAGTATGGTACCCTGACTTACTGTGGCAACTAAACGTACTATTACTGGTGATTTTTCTGAACTATAGTTCTTTCATATGACGCCAACTGTTTTCATTTACCTGGTGTATTTTGAAAAGAAAGTTTTTTTGGAGACATTTCCACCTTAAAGATGTAGTGGCTGGTGATGATCAAATGCCAAGTACAACATATTTACTCATCTCATAGCAAAATTAATATGTGTGTGTATATAAGTTATAGGTCTGTTAAATACTGTATAATACCTAGAATGTGACTTGGAATCTCTGCAAAACTTGGTACTGTTTTTAACAGGTAATAATAAACAAACTGCTGCCAAAATATTATATTTTGAGTTCACACGGCACCATCCAGAGGCTAAACATGGTATTATTCTAAGTACTTAACTCCTCATTCTGCAGTAGTTCTAACTTTCTTGTATATGAATGCAGTCTCTTTTTATACAAATGAAACTCAGAACTGGATACTGTACCCATGACCAGTTCTAACTGTGTGCCCCCTCCCCAAACTTGCCATCGTGATTCACAGGGGGTTTTTTTAACAAAAATCATATATTTGCATGCTGAATTTCAAATTGTCAGATTTTCCAATTTTGGTCATTTCCCCTATAAGTCAGCGGAAAAATTACAAAGTGGTACACACACACCTGAACACACAAATGTGACATTGTTATGCACATTCGAAAATTCTATGGTGATGCAAACTTTTTTTGAGTCTTCCTTAAAAAAAAAACAAAACAAAAAACACAAAGGCGTAAAAATCTGATTTAAAATTTGAAAAATACTCCGTCGGTTCAGGGTGTTTGCTAAAGTAGGGAGCGATTATTTTTTTTTAAAAAAAACCTCGGGAGGCTGGTTACTTTACACATGATTAAATATTAAAAATTGCATTGCCTATTATACAACTATTGTTCAAAACATGGGAAACACATGCACAGATCAGAAGACAGCAGCACCAAACAGGTACAATAGCAGTAGAACACAAATCATTTTTGTTTTGTATTCAGATATCTATTCAGGTACAATTTAATTTAGGACCACAATATAAATCCGTGGTGACAGTTCGCTAATGAGAGTGTATTAATTGTTGAATGTTTTACAATGGGCACTTTCTTCTCCGTGCTGTTCTCAATTGTATTAATTAGTCTAAAATTCCTGCAGAGAAGGAACCGCATGTTCAGTCCGCATAATCTTTATTTCAACCTTCGCTATCCTGACATTTCTTCTCCACAGTGCATACAACAACGTCTCCATCATCACCCATTTCTTTACAATTCAATTACTTGGCTTTCTTCTGCAGTGATTTCATCAATCTGAGACTCAGAAATTGCAAGGATATTACATTCTTTAGTAATACGGAATGGCAGGTGTCTCAAATGCATCACCGGGAGGACCCCTTGATCCATCTTGCATATTTGAAGAGTTGGCTATGCACTAGTCCACAATCTGCTCCCATGTTTTACTTACTAAATGCATTACTTGCAGGATGTTCATCTGAGAGATGAAATATTGGCTTAATATAGTATACCATCTTCCTGAGTATCAGCTTCCAATATCAAGACTTAAAAAGCTGGATGACCCTCTGAACTATTGGTTCCAATATTGATGAGAGGCTCAGTGGCAGGAAGCAGGTGGTAACATCTTTCACACTGATGCACTAGGCAGTTATTAACAAATAGTAAGACATTTCATTGCTGGCATACAGCTTTTCAGTTAACTTCTCACCCAGTACTTTCAGATATCCTCCATCATCTCAGCTTTGGTGCTGTACCAATACATCACAGTAATGAGCTGACATTCTTAAAGCATTTAGCTTTGCAAATTTTCCAATGAACAAAGAAGGCAGATGTTCAGATTCATCCATAACTGCCACCTAGCGGAAGCATTATGTGCTGTCTGTTTTGTTTTGTTCCCATACACTTATCAGCTAATGAAGTAGTTTTTTTTTGTCTGTTAACAGCAGGTAAAACAGCCCTCTGTATGTCAACATTGTACACATCTTTCAGGTTATAGTTTTGTATCACCATGGAAAAGCCAATCCTTCAACTGGTTGGACATTCTGTGAACTATACCCGCTGTTTCCTCTACCAAAATCTTTAATCGCAGCTCACATCAGTTTATAAAACCATTCAATCCAGCCAGGAAAACACTCAACATTTTCTATACCAAAAATCCTAGAAAAGTGTTTGGCTTTCAACTAGAGCATATCACTGGATAGAGAGGCGTGTTGTTCTTTTCCCCTTTCCACTTCAAACCTGTGATATAAGCCTTCATCAACATTCTCCCATTCTGGTACCATTTTCTAGTTGGCAGTGTTCCTTTGTTCCCAATCCAACCACACAGCCAGGAATGTGCGTTCTGACAGCCTAAGTTCCCAGCAGACCTCTCTGCCTGGTTTCTTCTGTTCTACAAGCATAATTTGCAGATTCTTGTGTACTGACAAATTCACTCCTCTTACTTGCCATCCCCATTGTCACCTGGAACAATGAGTGATGTACTGACATTCAAAATAGCAACCTGCAACTAGATCTTTATTTTGAAGATGAATGAATGCTTCAGTTTGATTTTTGGACGTATATTGCAACTTTTTTTTTACTCTAACTTGAAGATTGTAATATCAGGGGACACGTTGATTAAAAGACTGTGCCATCCGAGATTTAAAATCTATAGGACAAAACAACTCATTCTCATTGTCAAGTTCATTATTGTAATGAAGGTTTGCTATATCAGGTTTTGACTCTTTTAGGTTTTGAAAAATTCCCACATCTTTTAAAATATATATACATTCCTAATCCCTAGCATTGCAAACATTTATATCAGTTTATTAATTAATCAGTTCAGCCAACAAGCTGATAAATCTCAATTTTTTTTTTTATTTTTTAAGACAAACAACATGAAAAATAATTTCATTCATAATGCAAAACTCCCATTTCAGCATGATCAAATTTAGCATCAACCTCCTCCAGAAATAGGAAATGACAATAGTGATTGTTGAACTTTGCAATATCGGCTAACTGAACTTGACAGGTAATTCTATCATACTAGGGGATATACAGGTAGCTCAGAAGAAAACCTAACTGGAAAGAGAGAATTCTTCTAATGGTCTACTTGGCTGGGCCATCTAATGACCAAGAAAATAGTGAACTTCGTATCACATTACAACTAAAAGCATGGCAAACAGATAATAAGGCTTAAAAATACAAAAAGTCCTAACAGCTGTTCACCTATCAGTACACTAACCAACCTCGCACATCCACAACCACAGACAGCTATGTATACCTGGAATCTTTTTAAAACACCAAAACCTGCTGGTAAATGTCGTAGGTTAAGGAAAATTGTCAACTACGCCTCAGCCTCCTGAACACACCACTGTTATTTGAAGAATCTACACTCCTTCAATATACAGCTTAAATGAAACAAAGGAAAACACTGACACGCAGTTGACAATAACTCATGGTTATACATTAAGATTTTATCAATGTGGAATAACAGATTTATTGTAGCTGACAACCAGAATTATGACCTTTAATTTTTTTTTTTCAAATTTGATGTCAAAATATTAATACTAAGTAGCTCTCTTGAACAAAGTGGGAACTTCTTACCTTTACACTAAGAACAAAAAGGAATATGTACTATGACAGAACTAATTTTTAGATCACCCTTGTATTATCAGTACAGTTAGATGTGTGTGTGTATGATATATATATGTGTTTCAGCTTGGAAAACAAAATTTAACCCTTTAGCATTAAACCAGCAAACCCAGCCAGATAAAAAATGTCCATACATTTAAACTGACCACACCCCATTTTGACAGGTTGTCTATAGCAACGAAAGCTAGCACCCTAAATTCATCTGTCTTGTATAGTTGCAGAGATATGCCTCAGAAACAAAAGGTATTTGACTTGTTATTTTTATCATATTTTTATGAATAAATGGGCTTAGTTACATATTAATAATGAAATGCTAAAGGGTTAAAGCAAAATAGCAATTCATTCAGATGATTTAAAAATTATTCCCACAAAACTCGCCACGAGTTCATTTCATAGCAGGTTAGGATCAGATATTTATTTTCATTTAAAAGACTGTATTTTGATTTTTCCTTGATAGATCCTAAGCAAGCCTAAATACTGGAAGTGTAGATCAGCATAAAATAGAAAGATAAGTGGATTTAACTAACTTCTTTTTGTTGGGAACAGAAAGATTTGTTATTACTTAGCTATACACTGCCTCTCTGAGATCTAAGATCTGGATATTGTAAAGATTTTGGCCAGATACTCTAATCCTCTTTTTAATTATAGAAATTATTAATAGTTGACACAGAATGAGAGAAGCTAAGTAAAAAGAAAGTCTTGAACTCTGAGTTGTGCGCGGGCAGTAAGTGGAGATTTTTATCACAGCAAGCCAGTCGCAACTTAGCGGATAAACTTTGAGACTATCCCAAGCTTCATCACTTTCAGCTGACGGCACCAGAACAAGAGTGCGTGCATAACATCTGGAAGGGGTGAATTGGTCAGCTTACCCAATCAGCTGGTAAACAGACCAAGATGATAGAGCAAAAGCATTCTAAAATTTGAAACATCTTTGTGATGCCATGACAACATCCTTTTTCAAACCCCGATATTAACGATTAGAGATGGCTAAGTATGTCTCTCTGATAAATTAAATACTTCCTTAACCGATTCTGAATGAAGGCAGCCATTTGTTAGGAGTGGGGGGGGGGATCATATTCAGCAGAAATGTGTGGATGCTGAATAATAACAAACACAGCAACAATCAACAGTATCCATTCAGCAGAAATGTGTGTGGAATCCACATCTAAAGGAAATGTATGGAAACTAAAGAAAGGGAGAACTTTCTTGGATTCAGATGTTCCAAAGCTTCAGGTAACAGAGGCCTACACAGATACGGCAAGAAAATGCTTAAACTCAAAACTACTGATCTGGAGTATTAAGAATGATTATTGGATTTTGAAATATACTTGATATGCTGCATGCACTCGTGATTAAAACTTTTGGAAAAAAATAATTAACTTTAAAGAAAATCTGGTGACTACGGGATGCATTTTCTAGTCTGCTATTTAATAATTAAAGGAAATAATTAAAACAAAAAACAAAAGGGTGATGCACATTTTTATGGAAAAATGCTTTAAAAGTTAATTTTAAATTTTGGTTCCACTTTAATACTTTTAGCTTTTATAATACAGTATTTTCATGCATCGAGTACAGGAATTTATATTTTAATTGCATCTTTTTCAATGTTTCTGTACACAGCATAATATGCAAATTTATTTTAAAGTTCTGTTGTTTTTTTTACTAAAAATGCACATATTATATCTCTATACACGGTAATTGCACCTCGAACATTTCTGAAGAACTTTCGGAGGATTTTAAAATAAATTTTAAATACCATACAAGTTCAGAGAATTAATTAAATTTGTCCTGGTCTTTAATGTCTTTGACGTGCCGAACAAAGAACTGATCTCCTCGGTTCATGCAAAGCTACTGCTGGATGTACCGATTAACAAAAATGCTATAAAAGAATTGCCCCTTCCCCAGCAAATCATATGAACAGGTGATGCTAAAAAGTTCGGTAAAGTTTTACGTCCCAAAAAAGATTTAGTTTTCACCTTCACTATTTCGATATAAATTAACACGACGATCTCACATCATGCTAATCAGCCACCACATAAACCCCAAGCTTTGAAAATGGACTCACTTCCTGTTCTCGTTCCCTTTTAATCTTCAACAACTTTATTTATTGTTCCACCATAAAAACCTGGTCTAACAGATTTGGCAATCCCTCCCATTTGTAGAAGAATGCGGTTTCATGCTTCCCTTTGGAAAAATCAGAACACTGGTTTGCGAAAGAAAATTGTTGGGGACATTCACAATCTGCACGTGCAGAGCACACCACACAAGGGAACTGAAAAAACAAAACAAAAACAAAAACAAAACAAAAAAAAAACAGGGCTTAGATGCTTTCGATGGCTGTCTAATTGTTCCGTAGTTGTCTGCTTTACAACGGAGCAGGATCAGAAACAAGTAGGAAAGCATGGTCTTGCGGAAGACTATAACACCGGGACAACTCAAAATCGAATTAAAGGAACAACAGAAAAAAGTATTTGCCCACAAATCAGAAGTGTGGGGGCTTTTTCACCTGCTAAAGATAAACTAAAACATGGAAAGCAGTGAGTTTAGCTCATAATGAACCTACTCTCACATTCCGGGAATCTTTCTCCGTTACATTCCTCAACATCTTCCTAATGTTTTTCAAAAGTGCAACAATCTTAATTTATGGTGGTCACATGATGATTCACCACCAACAGACTTTTAAATCTTATATAAAGGTATAGATGGAACTCAATTAACCAAGATCTTTAATGCTGTACAATTAATTAGCATAGTAATTCAACACTACATCATTACCCTTAACTTTCCCAGCCCCTCTTCCTTCCCCTTGCAGATGATTCTTTTGTATTATTACTTGTTCCTTATTTTATAAACAGTGCCCAATCAAAGCAACTGATTCAAGAAAACATGCGACACTAGCACTTGCGTCATTAATACAATATAGCAAAAGGTATCAAAACACAAAGGAGAATTCGCTAAATTAGCCATAACAAAATAAGTTTTTGATTGGTTAAGTAACTGATTTGACTTTTGACAGAATATAAAAATCAAAGATTAATTATTTTTTGGTGGTGGTGGGATGCCTTTTGCAATGTGTTGGCAGGCCTAACAAGAGAACATCATCCACCACATGGCTAGGCTGGAAGCAGAGGAGGAAGCCTGGCTCTTCACCATTCTTCACTGTCAGCTACAGCTGATATAACATTATAACAGCTCCATTCGCTAATTACCTGTATATAATAGGGGAGGAAAAAGAGATAGAATAAAAAAAACTTGTCCAAGCCCGCTGCAAACCAAGTATTATAAAAAAGGTTCACATTACCATACAAATTGAATGTGAAACAAGCAACTTAGAGCAGAGCGCATATAATACAGTCTGTCACTTTGAGGTCGCTGACATTAAGTAGCGCAAGGGACCTAACTATACAAACAAAAAAAAAAACAAACATATTTTGAAGATCTTCGGCATTAGTGGTGGTTCTAAATGCGTCGCCAACTAAGATGTCGCTTACATCTGATTTGTTTTCCATTGATCCTCGGGCATAAATACTAACAAGCAATAAGAAATTAACTACAACCATGTTTCTAAATATTTCACTTCTGAGATAAAAGGCATAGACAAACTGCGTTTGTCAAGCTTTAAAATGGCCTGAACATAAGCTGCTGCAGGCAGGCCGAACGTTGTGGCTGGGATGACATCATTGAAAACTCTGGTCGGCACAGCATCGTGGCCTGCCGAGCTTGTTGTAAAACAGCCACTTTGATTTGTTAATAGCGGTCTTTTTATTACATAACTCGACCCATACAAAAAACCCGATAAGAGAGCGTTTTTGATTGGTAAGAGCGAAACTGCTCATTTTTTAAACTCCTATCAAGTACACAACCAGAAGAAAATTAAAACTGATTGTTAAGGATTAAAAAAAAAATAACATAAATGAGAAGTAGCAAGTTTTATCAGTAAACTTGCATCTATTCAGAAAAATATTTTTAATCAATCAGAACATATGGCTTTCTAAATTTAGAAACGAAAATACACAAGCAGCTCTATAAAACAATAACGCAGAGGCATATACATACAGAATTAGAAACAATGAAATACCATATTAAGAAACCTAAAAAAAAAAAAATGGAACAAAATTTTAATTATTTATTTAAATAAACAACAGATAGTAGCTTTCTTTGTTCTATACATACATACTCACGTGTTTCATTGTTTTATAAAAAGAATTGCTTTTTTTGTAATTGCATATGAATGTCTTTTCATAAGAGAATATTTGTGATTATAAATACGTATAATAAAAAATAACTCTCCACATTATCCCAATATTTGTAGGTGTAGTGTCTGATATAAAAATGGCCAACATGCATCTGCCTATAAAACATGCAAATAGGACTATGTAAGGTAGTTAGTTTCTCCCCTACTTTCTATTCTGACCATCCAAAACAATAAAATCTGTGGTAAAACAATAGAATCAAGTAGATTAATTACAGAAACAAGAATAGATCCGCTGACTTAACAATCCCTCAGGATTAATTACACTTTCTCTCTCTTTTTTTTGTTGCTGAAGCTGTTAAGTCTAGTGGTGCACTCAATCAAACAGCAGAGCCCTCTGGTGTCAGTCAGCATCAGTACGTAAGGACTACAGATTACAACCATATCTACCTACTTGTTTATTATTCAGTCATGCAGCATGTTTGTTTTTTTTCCTTATAGTGAAAGACTTTTTTTTATAAATCAAAAGTAACGTGAAACCATGATAAAGAAAGATAATAAAAAGATACTACAAATTTTAAAAATAATTTAGAAATGTTAAGAGGTTCAATCAAGTATGGACTTTCAGTAAATTACCCCTAAGTATCCACACGTCAGGAGTTTTGTGACAACCCTGAACAAGACTAGCAAGGACAGAAAAATGTACTGCAATCTGTCAATCATTTGTTTTCTCTCTCGTTTGTGTATTTCTTTGTTTAAAATAACACCTACAAGGTGAGCATTCATTGGAGTCTGCAGCTTTACTACTTCAATGCTACATCCCCAACAGAAAAAAAAATTATTGCATTCAGAAGGATGCTGAATACAGGGGGGCCCTAAGAATATCAACACAATGGTTACTTAGATGTATTATGCTAAAAAAAAGAGAGAAAAGAAAAAGATGCTTGCTGGCATTGTAATACACAATCAAAGCTCAATATTACAAAAAAAAAAATCTAAAACCATTCTCCCATCATTTCCCAATTTTACCCATGCACACTTGCATGAAGACTGACTAGGCTGCTAGGTACTCTTCTTTGTCTTCTTCCCAGCAACATTGGCTGAAGTTCTGCATGTGGTTAGTCAGCACTCCCGAGCCAATTGCTTTACATATAGGGAGATGCTGAATACTAGAGAATTAGCAGCAGTGAGAAAGAAAACTGATTCTGCCGTAACCTTAAAATGTGATTCTTTAACAATTACTTGACCTTATATATATATATATATATTTGTATGCCATTACGCAAATTTTTGCTAAAAATGCTTTGTTTTTTGCTTGTTCATTTTTAGATGATTTTATTTCCAGAAAAACCGTCTGTACTCTATATCTGGGCATACGGTACCGGCTTAAGACTTGTCAGGGTAGATAAAGGGGAAATAGGATGCCAGCCAGCATGGCTTATGCAAGGGAGCCCAGGGAGAAGAAACTGCAATCAATACAATTCTTAAAATCAGCTAGATTTGTCACCTGTAAAAAAGAGATTCATCAAAAATTTACTATAAGCTATCCAACAATAAAAGATATCAGACCAAAACTGCGTGTTTCACGTATTTTTGCATACATGTACACACACAACAATATAGGAAATAATTTACGATGACAAATGAAGATATGATAATAGCATCCCAGGATACAACTTTATAAATATCTCAACTCTCCCTTCTTCTTTTTTTTGCTTCTTTCCTTTAAAGCAGCATCATCTGGTTGAAATGGTGACTTTTTTTTTTAATTTGGGGGAGGGGTGTTACAAATATATTCTTGAAAGAAATGATGAGTTTTACTTTTATCAGCTCTCTACAAATTTAAAGCAGAAAGTAACCAGAACAAATCATAGTGGAGATACTGAACTACAAGTTTCATTCAAATAACTTTCCAGGTATTAATTTATTACCTTTCAGGTTGAAAAAAAAATAAAAATCACAAATCCTCACACAATAGTGTTTTATGCTGCATGGAGATTATTCTATAAAGGTAAATGAATTAATTAGCTTGCCCACTGAAGATTTATCACCTGTGTTTGTGTGCGCTTTTGCCTTGTAATGGTTTTAGCCTGAATTTAATGGATTTCGGAAGGAAAAAAAGAAAATATTTCAATGAAAAACAACATTTTTTAAACAAATTAGAGAAAATAACTTATGAGCAAATAAATAAAAATAGTAAATCTTTTTTTTTTTTTTAATTTGGGGGAGGGGTGTTACAAATATATTCTTGAAAGAAATGATGAGTTTTACTTTTATCAGCTCTCTACAAATTTAAAGCAGAAAGTAACCAGAACAAATCATAGTGGAGATACTGAACTACAAGTTTCATTCAAATAACTTTCCAGGTATTAATTTATTACCTTTCAGGTTGAAAAAAAATAAAAATCACAAATCCTCACACAATAGTGTTTTATGCTGCATGGAGATTATTCTATAAAGGTAAATGAATTAATTAGCTTGCCCACTGAAGATTTATCACCTGTGTTTGTGTGCGCTTTTGCCTTGTAATGGTTTTAGCCTGAATTTAATGGATTTCGGAAGGAAAAAAAGAAAATATTTCAATGAAAAACAACATTTTTTAAACAAATTAGAGAAAATAACTTATGAGCAAATAAATAAAAATAGTAAATCTTTTTTTTTTTTTTTAAATCCAGTGCCAGCTGACTTCACCAAAATGGCCGCCTATGAGATGAGATCTACTACATACAGTTGATGTACAGAGCAACAGCTGTGTCCACTCACTGGAAAAGAAAGATTCGTTTTATTCTACATCCAAGAAAATAAACTCACCGCCATGAACATTGTTGCTGCTGTCTCTCCCCCTCCTCCAAACACTACGTCTCTCAAATGATTTACATTATCTATTCATAATCTTTAAGGGAAAGAAAACAAAACCATGATGCTATCTCATAAAATGTTGGCAAGATCATAATTAGAAAAAATGAAATACAATGTGTGTGTAACAGAATAGCCCTCCAGATTAGATAATACTTTCTGGACTAGGTGCAGGTGTTACTCAGCGAGGATTAGTGAGAACATTCCAGTCAAATACTGACTAACTAGTAAGTGAAATGCTGCAAGCCTCAGCCAGTGCATAGTGGGGGGAGGGGGAGATAGAGAGATGATATCAATATAGGGAGAGAGGCAAAGATAAACAGAGAGAGATGACGTCAGTACAGAGAGATATGACATCAGTAGAGAGAGAGAGAGATGACAACAGTAGAGAGAGATGTTTAGCAAATAATCATTAGCAACTAGACACTGCAACAAACTTTTACTTAGGTTTTCTTTTATTTTTGTTACTTGGGAAAAAAGAAAAAGAAAGAACAGGTCAAAGGTCAACTCTTACTGGAAGCTTATTTACCCAGTCATTGTCATGGTCTGCTTAGCACAAGCACATGATAAGAAAAGCAGAAAGTATATGTTGACCCAACTGGGGTTTGAATGCTGTATTGTGGAAGCTCTTCTATTCTGAGCTAAAGATGGTACACAATTAGTAGTAAAAGCCACTACATCAGGCATTATATGCTATTGCATCCACTTAACTAAGGGATCAAATGATGATATGAAAAGAAGGGACTAAAATAAACCAAATGCTAATCAAAACAATATTGAGTTTTTGTAAATTTTTAGAGTAGATGATTTGATCAAATGCTTGCAAGTCTACTGTTTCATGTATAGATAGCCACATTATATCTCTCTATTCTTGCAATAATGTGTAGGTTCATGTCTAACCACAATGCATCTCTCTATTCTGTCAATCCAGAGTTTCATTTGTAGCTAACACAATGTTGTACACTCTTTTATTCTTGGCCAATTTTAATTAAGCAAGAACATATATGAAAATACCACGTAGTAGTAGTTAAATTAGGATGAAGATTTACTGTTGTGTAGTGTGTTTATTCACAGAGTTCCAACTGAAGCTTTATTTCACATCATGTTCCGTGTCCACCAATGGGCTTAGTTTCTCTCTACTGATCTTTAGTTTTAGCAGGTTCTTTGCACATTGAATTTAGCACTATCTGATCCATTCACATGCAGGTGTCATGCTACTACCATTTGTTTCTTACACAAATAGAAAGAAAACAAACCGCTGGCTGGTTCTGTGCATACAAAAAAAAAAGCAGCTAGCGAAATTAGCCAAATGTTCTTCATTATAATTCAGATGCCTGTTATTCTGAGCAATAACATGACAGCAGATATTTATACACTATGTAGACTTGTTATTATTATAAACTTTGGTTGTTTTTTTTTAAAGAAATCTCCAAAATTAAGCCTGATTATCTCAGAAATATATTATTAAAAAACCGTCATCGGTAAATTGAGGTTAAATGTTTTATTTCGGTTTAGTAAAAGTGACAGAAATCCACCATAACATGTAAAATTCCATTACAATATTTAGCTTAATTCAGTACATTTGAGATAACATCAAATTTTAATTTTTAAGAGGTTTCCCAATTATGCTTGAAATGTAGTCACAAGGACTTTTCCCATGGGATCTTTTGGCCAGTTCTTTTTAAAATCAGGTTTGGGGAGGCAGCCTGCACCTAAGAACCAGCCTGGTAGTCCAATAACCCTTTATCCTCAAACCTACCCCTATGCCATCCCTAAATAGAAAGTCGCCACTATAATTCTGTTTAGCTGTGGAAGAAAAGCCATGCTGATGGAGTGATACAGAAGAGCAAGAAGAAGCCTGCCAAGAGAGGTTCACCAAGCCATATCAGTTCCTAATGAGGATCAACTTTGGGTAGCCAGCTGGCAGTGTACCACATATATCAAATAGGAAAACATTCTTCATCAATGTCTACAATTTCTCTTCATCTTTATGCTGTGTTTACTGCTTGGCTGGCTATTTACATGCTTAATTGACATCCTTTGTTTTCAACTCCTAAGGATACTGTAATTATAATGGCACCATATTAGGGGAGTTAACTTACCATATTGTGCTAAAACCCCTCTTACTATTGTAATTGAACAAAAACGACTGGCCGAATTTCAATGAATTATTGTAGGAGGATTCCTTGCAGCAAGCGCAAGTGCCTATATACACCATATGCTTTAGTATAATATGCTAATTCAGGACTTGGATTTATAAATAATAATAAATGTTTAAGTTATATGATATTAGTCAATTTTGAACAAAAAACAACAACAAAACCAGTCTAAATATCTATTAATTTTTTTAAAAACTTACAAGTATCAATTTCAAAAAAAAAATTTTTAACATTCAAAAAGGCAGGCATTAAACATGTTTGTCATATTTTATTTTTAACTGCCAACTTTCTGAAAAAAAATTATTAGATTATTGAAAAAGAAGAACATGGGTTATCAAAAAGCATTTTCAAAGCATTTTAATGCAAGGAATGGTCAGATACCTAGCACACTTGGTCAATGCACTACCACTAATTCATTTAGAAATGCATCAAAGGGGAGTTGAGAGAGCACAGACTTTAAAGGTTTGTTTTAGCACACACACACACACCTACTCAACAACCATTTTGGTTAAAAATGTAAATGTCTTTTGCCTATACAAGAGTACATAAACATATTCAAGAATCAGATGATTTACAGCAGACAGACATCTTCCCTGATTAGTGATTTTTAAATTCCAGTTTGTAATCTAAATAATACTTCTACAAAAAAAGGGGGGGGAGAGGGGATCCTGATCACAGGTAAATTAGGAAACTTTAAAAAAGCCAGCAAGACATCAAATTCAGTCGGCACACCAGGTATACAGACCCTGACCACAGTGTGTCATTTTAGGAGAATTCAGATGTATGGCCTAATGTTTTCCCATTGAACAACTAACCCTTTCGGGACGGTGCTTACAACAAAATTTACCTGTCAAGTTCCATCAAAATCTCTCCAACCACTGAGTCTGGGGACAACTCTTTTCTCTCTTTCTAACACTTGTGTAATGAATAAACTTAAATTACTTTCTTTTTTTTTTTTTTAAGTCTATTAACAATGAGAAAGGTGTGAGAGATGTAATAACTCAGTACATTCGGCACTCTCTTATGCTGCTGGATATTCTTCCATGGCTACATGTACAAGCTGAAGGAATAAGTCTAAATTAATATCTTCACACATGCATGCAAACAGAGAGCAAAAGATACTTTAATTCTCCCATTCAATTCAACAAATTACTGTTTAATAATGCCTTTTATTTATATTTAAGCCAAGAGTGTTTTTATTTTGTGTACCCTAAGAAAGTCGACACAATGTTCGTAGAACCAGGAATAATTCAGCTTTGCATCTTATGGGCAAAAGAGAACACCGAAAAACTATCCATTTTTATTATGGTCAGAGAAAACTAGTATCCAACTATACGCAGTGTAAATAAACCTTCCAAATGATATTAAACTTGTGCATGGTCTTCTTTGCTAAAATCAAATACAGACAGCTTTAATACAAAACAGACAAACAATGGACATTTAAGTTTCACCGATGCAATGCGATGCTTAAATCATTACTCTGGTTCTGAATAAATTGTAAATCAATAAGGAAGTGACAGCTGTCCAACATATACTGTTCTCGTGTACAGGCAGAACAAAATGTTCTTCAAGGCGAGAAAATGTTTTATATTTGTGTATTTGGGGGCATCGTGCAGGAACTGTTCTAAAATCAAGTTAATCTTTAATAAAAATTATTACTCTTTACCATTAGAAATCATGGAATTTCCGTAACACTTATTAACGGTGCCATACAGCATTGCAAACCTTATACACACTGACACTCTGATTTTGGAAAATCTATCCCACCGTTAATCCAACATTTCCACAAATGTCTGAACCGTCACTACTTAATTCTGTGAAACAACCTCTCTTCATTTACAAATTGGATGTTTTTCAACAATTTTAGATAATAATAAAATTAATTTTTTAAACTTGTTTTATGTTCACAATGTTTATGAAGGCAGAAGCCCAGCTTTCACTGCAAGCTGTTAGTGATGTAATCAAGCTCAATTTCAACGCCAGATATTAGACAACTTTTATTAACAAGCTTCATAATGTATTTGTTGCCTTTAAATATTTTGGTATTTAACTGTTGGGCAAATATAAAAGTGTAATATTACCCCAGTAGCTATTTTATAAACATTAGTAATAAACCAACATTACTGCATATTAAAATAATTTGTATTTCAACTGCAAACAAAGCAGACAGGTTGTCAGATGTAAGAAACCAAAGCTTCAAACATACAAAGTTGTCATAATTCCTTTTATAAAACCTTGGTTCATCCACATTTTGAATATACTATGTAGGTGTGGAGTCCTTATTGGAAAGGATATTGGTTTATTAGACAGAGTTAAGCACAGATCTTCTAGAATGTTTCCAGATTTTAAACATTGAAAATATGAAGAATTACAATTTTTTGTTTACGAGAAGACCTACTTCTTTTTAAAAGATTATTACTAATTCCTGTTTTAATGCAATTATCTCTATAGTCCCATTTTTCCTCTCTACTTCTTATTGTTTAAAAGGTGTTTTGTTGCAATTCCTGCTTATACGCCCACTTTAGCAACACTTTTAACCGTTTCACCTTTGAACCTGAGTCCTTGAACAGATGGCACTGTATGTGGTCGGATACCTCATTCCTTTCGTAAAAACCTGTTTCACCTGGCTTCCAGTCATCTCTACTGTTGTGTGGTGTTGTGTGGAAGGTGAATTGTTTCTGTCTCAAGATGGGTCAACAGCAATAACAAAAAGAGTGGTTTGCTATGTGAGCAAGTGGATGCTTTGAATAGCATGGAAGAATTGAAGATTCAAAAGCTGGTTGCATAAATGTATAGCATTTCTGAATCTCAGATATTTTGAATGGCTGAGAGAAGAAATGAGAATCAGGATAGGAAACAGAAGCATGAGAAAGTAAGGTGGCCACTTTTAACAAAGTACTGTCCAGATGGTTTAATCAGAAAAGAACTCAGAAAGTCCCAATTGGCATCAGCCTGTTGAAGGCTTGAGCACCAAATGGATTCTTGCGTCACTGGAAAGTGAGGTATAACCTTGTGTGCAGAGCATCCACTCGACTGCATTTACAATTGCAATAGACCAGACTTTTCTCTTGTGCCTTACCTGATCAAACCTACACAGAAGTACAGATGAACAATGGGAAAATGAGAAAAGAATACCTTACATCGTTGTTGTTGTTGCTATGGTGGTACTAGCCAAACAGGATCAGACATGGTAAAATCTCATGATTGGAAAAGCAAGAGCCCTCACTAATGTGAAAAATTTCCAACTGCTTACCGAAAAAGTGCTAATGTTTGAATGACACAAATAGATTTTGCAATGGTAGTGATTTTTTAATGACAAGATGAGAAAGTAGAGCAAAGTGTGTCTGTTGTATAATGTTACTTGGCATGATTTAATACAAAGATCGAACTTGTATTGTCTAACACCACTTCCATCATCTAGCCCTGGACAAAGGAATCAACCAGCACTACTAGAAACAATTCACAAGTCGAGGTTGTTTTAGATTCCATGTAGAAACCATTTCATCAGGTTACAAAAAAAACTTCTTGTTGGCTGCTATGCACTTAATAGAGCTGAGAAGGTAAAAAGTTTCCAGCTGCATCAGAAGGTGCTTTAAAGAAAAAAACAATGGTTTGTTTCAAGAAAGGAAAATAATGGTCAAGATGAAATTGAGGCGGCTGTGGTTTTAGTGAGACAAAGTTCAATCTCTTTGTTTCAATAAATGATGATCCTGACATTTGGATTGATGCAGAAATAGTTTCTTTCTCTGAAAGACTCAGTAACAAAGACTACAAAGATAGTTTAGATATTAGGAGCATGTGTGAATGCAAAGCAGTAAAGTGACCTGGTAATGATTTCAGAATACATGCATGAACACAAATAGTATTTTATATTGCTAAATAGTTTTCATCCTTTAGAAGCAGGATGGCCAAACATGTTTTCAGAAATTCTTACACCTCAGGATGTGGGCATTTTCTATATAAAGTTTACAGACATTTATTCACAGAGCCATTTTGGCATCTGAAATTGGATATTTTTGGGTTATATACGCAACAAGAGCATCTTTATAGATATACAATCATGTAGAAGGTAACGGTAAAATACTCATGGTCGTATTCCATACTAAGATAACAGAAACACATTTGACAAGAACTCGGTTTGGTAATAAACTCCTAAGTATAGCTTTACACATTGTGTGACATGACGAAACACACACTCTGGATCTAATGTGTGGCGGAATAAAAGCCAAAAACTATTTCTGACAAGAATTTTGGAATCTATATAAAATGTTCCAGAAACTCACATTTCATTGCAACAAATGTTTAGTTCTTGCAGCTACTGATCAATAAAATGCAAATTTCATCCCAAGTGTAAAGTAAAGATCATGTATTTTTACCCAAGTGCCCTATGGTTAAGGTCCTGTATCTTTGGAAATAGAGTTTTGATGGCTACAACTTTTGGCTCCAAAAGGAAGATTTATAACTTCATTAGAAGTTTCATCAAAATCTGAGAGTGAGGTAAACAAAACATTTTCTCAAAAATTGATCATCGGATGCAAAATCAAATTTCTCCTGTCTGTACCAAGAGAGTCCACAAAGAAGTTTTGAGTAATAAAGTCTATCTAGATTAAGGGACTGCTCTAACCAGGCCAGTCAACAAAGCAAGTTGCAAGACTGCAAAGATGTTGCCATACTACTACTGTTTGTCTTTGGGAAGCGGTCCAGTGTACCTGAATGCCATGCACGACTGCTTATGTAAGATACATCAACAAGACATCCAAATGTAGAAACTGTTCTTTTATCAAGGCACCATGCCTTGCAGCATGGGTGGGCACAGCAGCAAATTCAATTGTCCCAACAGATCTAATCCTGTTCACAAATGAGAGTTGATTCAAGGTTGCCAATGGGAAAGTAAGGGTTTGATGCCACAGGGGTGAGATATGAAGCAGATCTGCATAAACAAGTCAATGAGGCAGTGGAAGGGTGATGAGGAATATGTTGGGCTGGTCATACACCTCTACATACTTTTAGTAGTCCATTGAATGTGATTACATACAGAAATGACAATCCTCAAAATCTAAATGTGCAATTTTTTTTTTTTTTTCCTTTGGCAAACCCCAACCTGAACCTCATATAGCAAGACGATGCTGGACACTCACGCTGTCAGGGATCTCCTTGCAGGTCCTTTAGTAATAGCAGATCACTGCTATGCTATGGCCAGCACTGTCTTCAGACATGGCACCAATACAGCAGGGTTGTTTTTGTGCCAAGTTTATCATCAATGCCATACTCATCAGCAGCTCAAGACTATCTTCTGCCCAGAGTGGACACTGGTGCCACAGATATTCTTCAGAATACTTGTAAGCTGAATGAGAAGATACCCATCAAGATAATCACTTCATGTGGCAAACTGTTTTGTTATATGGTACCATTTTCAGGAAGTTCCTATCAATAAAATTGTTTCATTGATAACAAAAACAAATTGCTTATATGCAAATATGGAATGCTAAATTTCATATATAATTCAAATGGTTTAGACTGATTATTTAAATTCTACGTCACTCAAAAACTGGTGGTTTTTTTTTCAATCATTCAGTATATTTATCGATGCATTAAAGATAGTTTGAGTGTATTATGCAATTAAAGATGAAGTTTAATTTTTAATGTACAAATAAATTTAATGACATGGTACAAACTGCAAGAATGCATAATTATTTTCCAACATTAGAATTTTGGTTGTTTTTCCCTTGATTGTATTAACTTAGTTGTTATCCCATTAGAATGTTTACACAGTCCAAAGGAAAAAAACAACAATTACCTGTCTCTTACCTTCTATTTCATTTCCTTTAAAAGTAAAAAAGAGGGGGACCTCAACCAAAGATTCCAGTATTAGCCTTCATTTTAGATTTTTAATAAGGAAATTTCAAAAAGATTTTTTGTTTCATCTTTTTTATTTGCCCAGTAAAAATGAGATGGAATAATTCCCTTTAGTAGCAAAGGTTCCCATAAGAAATTCAGAGTAGCTGGGAATAGAGAAACATGGCAGTGTACTGCCAATTTCAGTACAGGTAGAAGACATCAGGCCAAGTGGGTAAGGAAAGGTGCCAATGAAAACCTGCCAAACCTTTTTAAAGTGCAATATTCAACAATGCCGGCACTCATTTGTTGGCATCTAAAGTCATCAATGACTATTTCATTTACTACACACACACACAGACAACTTTCAGGAGGAAAAAAAAAAGAATACCGCCATATGGATAAATCCAATATCAATATCAAACAACACATACGTATCAGCTCTAGGTGATGCTAAGAAGCAGATAAAAATTCGCGTATGCCTTATATAAAAGCACACTATGATGATAAAAGATAATGTCATTCAAAAGTAATATGAACATCACAGTGGCATAGCGACAATTTCAACATCATTTTGCTTCTTGCTAGAAAACCTTTAGCGTATTTGTTTTCCTTTTCCCCTCATTCTCTTAATTTTATCACAGAAAATAAAAGGAATGAATATTAAACTTCTGTTGATATTGCATTAACGTGATGTCCAGGATATTTATTTATTTTAACCAAAACCAATTTATTATGAGAGAGATTAGCTAAAGTCTTCTTTTTTAAATTTTACCACCTTCAAACTACAACCAGGTATGATGATTTAGAAGAGCACTAACGAACGAACTACTGTATGGTCAGAGAGCCAGCATCTGCAGTGGTTTAGTCAAATGGTAAGTCAGAATGAATTGTCATTTTGTAGTATCTCAAAATCATCCAAAAACACAGTGATTAACCATGAGTTAGTTACTGCTGAAACCGTATCATTTACTATTGACAATGGGAACCAGGTGGCCAAGTGCACAATGTACCTACCAGCCTGCTGTGGCAAGACTAAGGCTCAATCCTGGCTGAAGCCTGACTTTGTTTGGTGAACCACCCATAGCATGGTTTCTCTCCTCTTTCTCTTCTTTAGTGTGTTAGCATGGGTTTCCCCTCCAGTTTCTTCCCACAGCTAAACAGAGAATTCCCAGTAGGGACATTCTCATTCCCTGCTCAAGCCAACGAGATACAAGAATGGCAATGTTTATTAGCGGTAACCACTGAACTACACAACTTCTTGGGGTCTGTCTAGAATTGTAGATGATGATGATGATTACAAAAGGAAATCTTAACAGAAACTTTGTTTAAAAATCATATCTGCTTTTTAAGTGGAAAAAATATGATAATGTTATATGGTCACATTTGTATACATATTTTAAAAATGTCACCATTCAATTTATAATCATGATGTCTGCCATAGAAACAGTGATCAAAACAAGATACTGCAATGAAAATAGGTTCCATCATGAAATTCCGTTATAAGAAGTGGTTCAACAGCTATTTGACATCTGGACAGAATTACACACCATTTTTTTTAGAAAAAGAAGAGGTGATGTAAACTTTATACAAATCAGGTAACACGTGCAGTTATTATATCTTATGTATTATTCACAAAAAATTAAATTATGTAAATCTGGTTCAATGTTTCATTCAAAAACAAAGACCAAACTTCTCAAAAACCAAGACTAGGAAAGGGAAATTTTAATTTTGAAAAGAGAATTTCATGTCATTTCATTTTACCCTCAAGTCGGAAGATGCATATATATAGTAGACTTAAGCTTCAACCAGATCACTTGACATTGTCAGCTGGCCCCTAAAAATTACGTAATAAATCTATCAGAATATTCCCATAATCTTACACTAAAAATGTGTTCATTTCTCTCTCTATGTTCCTCCTCTAAACATTTTTAGCAAGATCTCAATAACTACTTATATAGTTCTCTCTTAGTATAGCAAGTTTGCTAAAACTGAAAAGCAAATGATCCAATAAACAAGCATCAAATTATTCAAAGTAAAACCATCTAGACAATTGTTTCAGAAGATTTCCGCCTAACCAGCAGCAGCAGTAGAACCTGACCTTTCTCCCAAGTAAGTTCATGCCCATTGCCATCAAATCTAATTCCAGCAGCTTTGAAATCAGATCTGGTCAGCAGAGAGAGAGAGAATCTGCTAGAAGCTCTATCACCACTCCCACAAACTAGGAATAGTGCACAATAAATGTGGGCAGCCAGGCTGCCTCCATCATTAATCAGGATGAAGCAAAGTTGAAAGAATATATCTGGACTTAAACACCAATAGTAGCAGTTACTGTTTTCAAAGGTCGAGAACAGCTTTGAGAGAGAGAGAGAATTCATACACAAGTACACAACCCAGCCTGATTTTAGAGACAAAGTGTAATTAACATCAAGGTTATCATAATTCTTGTGAAAATGCCCATACATACTACAGGTATTTTTTAACTATCCTCTCTCACATACACACACACAAAAACAGTCATGTTCCTATTGTCAGCACTTTGATATTTTGACAGCATAAAACACCTAAAACAAACAAAAAAAAAAATATTTATAAATCTGCTCAGATAAGTTGTGGTTTAATTGGATAGAGCCCACAAATTACAAGGGTGGTTCATTAAATAAAGACAGTTTCATTTTCAACAGGTTGGCGGAGTTTCTACAGGATGTTTGAACCTGGTGTGCTGCAGTAGAGATGATTGCTACCATATGTTGTGCACTGAGTAACGGTTCAAGATGGTGAACGTACTGTAGTCAAGCAGAGAAACAAGCAATAATGCATTTTTTTGTAGCCAAAAAAAAAAAAAAAAAATGAACGAAAGGGACATTTATCAGGAAGTGTTTGCTGGGTAAGGAGCAGTTGGTAGAATGGAAATGCATGGAGTCACCTCCAAAGAACTTGTGCGCGCAGAGATTTGCCGGTAAAGTAAATTGCCTTAGCATTTTAAGACAAAAAATGGAAACCTTTCTGAAAGCATTACAGTTAACAATAGCACATTGTCATGTCCTAGAAATAAAAAAAACAAAACACAGAGCTGCAACTCAAGAGCTTCTCTGCACCATGACAATGCCCATCCATACTGTCAGTCTCACAGCTAATACAAAGATTACACCAGCAAGTTCCATCACATCCTACTTCTTCGGAGCCCCATCTCACTTTCATCTACACAGGGCCCCTAAAAGATTCTCTACAAGGTCAACATTTTCTCCAATGATGGAAGATGGCCAAAACACCAGCAGAAATCTTTCTTCACTGCAGGAATACAAGTTCTTGTTGCACGCTGGACAAAGTACGCTTGAGAACAGAAGTTTGCAGTATAATTACATCCCCGTTGCAAGAGCCACTGGCAACAACTCAACTGTGTGATATTAAATGGTAATGTTGGTCAGGGTTAAGGTTGTTCTGGTAATTAGCACTACTCTAACGCAAGCCTGTTAATAACTATAATTAGTGCATAATGGTACCACAGACATTTGTCCAGAGGACTTCTATCTGCAAACTGGCAAGGTGTCTTTCTGCAACTAGTGATTTTGCTGAAAACTGATACAAACATCCTGCAAATTTCTTTATTAAAACTCCTAAAATTTTAAAAAGGGAACTGAACTACCCTAGTTATTCTGACATTAACCCCCCCCACACACACACACACACACACACACACACACACACCACTGCCCCTTTTGCAATATTCCTGTTCTTTTCAAGAAGGGAAGCGATCTCATACCATGCTGCACATCACATCGGCAGCTGCGGTTTCTTACTCTCTACTGTACTGGCTCATAATGCATGGGTTTCATCCCACTTCTTATCAGAAGAGTTTTAAAAGTAAATTTCTGGTTAATCTTACTAAGCCCTAGATGAACCGTTATCACAGTCCTAAGGCCAACTTTCCAAAGGCACCATGAGAATCCAAATCTACCATAAATGAAAAGTTCTTTGATGCATCTTTAATTATTAATATAGAGCCAAAGACCACCTTTCATGGCACTTACATGACATAAATACAAATTAAATGCCATGAAATTACCACATAAAGATGGTCGGTATATGGCTCTTTATGCCAGTCATTAAAATGGCTAAAATGAGGAACAAAAACAGCCATCTTTATATAAAAGTTAGCTATTAAAGATGAAGATGACAAAGGGATCCATGGCCAGTAAATTGGTATGCATCAATGGTGGATGTCAGACAAAGTAGATAACTTTTCTTCCAGTGCCACTTGCCATTTTCCGTATCTGTGGTCAAAGGGTTTATATTTACTGAGAAATAAATGCACTATGCTAATTTGGATACCGTAAATGCTAAAAAATCCATAAATTAACATTTAAAGAGAGATAACTTGCACTAACAAAACTGACTAAGTGTCAGCAGTATGAATTTTAAAATGAAAAATATATAATCATGCTTGACAGAGAACATAACCAGAAGAATTAACATCAACCTCAGATCACTTCTGAGGCTAAAGAATACATACTACTACTAACAGTATTGTATAACAATGTTTTTTTTTAAAAAGTGAGAGAACTGTCAGTGGGTGAGGTTAGCAATAAAATATGATACCTTTTCTTTTTTTTTAAAAATCAGAATTAGTGTTCCAATTTTGTAGATGACAAAATATTTCTGGCAGCAGCCCAGCTATAACTTACCAGGGAGCCGCCGATAATGAATTCAATACTATAATGCCATCAGCACAGGCTGGGAGGATATGCATTAGATCTGCTTTAAGATGTTTTCTCACAGAATTTTCAGAATAATTTAAGCTGTGAATTTTATTTTCATTGTTGCCAGTCAAATCGGTTGTTCGTCTCTCTCTGGAATGATGATGATTTTGGCCATGTGCTAGCACTTTCAATGGCATTCATTCCAACTAATACCATTAAATGATCCAATCGCGACAATGGAAACAATATTTCTGCAAAAAAAATAGACTTTCTTCCAGAACAACGGGGCAGACATTGTTTTAATGGCTACAAACTGAACAAAACTTAACGAAGTATCCATTAGGACTTGGACATATTCAAACACATTGCTATTAGATAGAGCACCTGGTTAATTTATCTTTAATGTATTACATTTTCTAAAAAAAATGCAAAATTATTAATTATCCATTAAAAACTTAATGACAAGAGATATATGTAAAGTTTGTTTTTCAATATCATTTAGAAGTAAAATGATTTGGTTCATGTAGGAAAGGAAAATCTTGACACAACTGGAGATGATGGCATAATCTTTATTTTTTAATGTAGAGATATTTTGGTTTACATCATCAGCTAATTTCACTTTTATCTGATAAATGCTTATGCATATTGTAAAAGAAAAAAACAAACCATTCCACAATTTGTATGTCAGCGCTTCATGTTACTTGATCGTGGATGTCAGGGAATCAATGAGAGATAAAGCCAAAAATGGTTGACCAACAGCCTGAGTATAAAAGCTGTGCAGTCTGGCATCAAGTATGCCAAATCAGCAGATAACACTGAAAGTGCCAGTGCCCCATATCTGCAGCAGAGCCCCATAACAGGTTGGCTAGGCTCTTTACATTAGAAATGAGTGAAAACTGATGACCACCAAGCAGACCTATGGTGCTACAAAAGTGTGGATTGGGGAATTAAAGTGTTTTCTGGTCATCACACCAAAAGACAGTCGCTGAAAGACCATATTGCCGTTTAAGGCCGCCTCCCAGGACCAACCCTAACACTGCTGTATTTCTTTTGCTTTTCCAGCTGCAATCAATCATTAAAATAATTCCCTCAGATGAACTGGTCTTGCTGCTGGTTAGCAATGAAGCCAAAAAACCCCATAACAGATAAATTTATAAGTTTACGTAAAGATGCAAAAAACTGAACCTTTACAAATCAATCAGCCCGACTCTTTTTGGATATCTTACCTGGTCAACACACCATAGGAAATTTGCGCAGGTACATTAGCACCCCCCCCCCACCATCAGATTGATACTTCACAATGGTTTTTGCCGGTTTCATGAATTTATGCATACAAATTTGTGCCAGAAATCAATCCAATCTGCGAAGATTAAGCTGGGTTGGCAGGCAATTCAACAGAATGATACCAATTAAAGCTGTTATAAATATTTCCAGACCCCCCCTTTTTTTTTTCATTTAAACTATAAATTATGTCCTCTCAAAGCAGCTGGGGAAACTATCTTTTTTTCTCTCTCTTTCTTTTTTAAATACTGCAAAGTGAATTTCTGCTCTCTCGTGATTGGAGAATATTATATAATAACTGCCATTGAGTACAGTCCATTAAAAGAAGGTAAAGTAAATTATGCTGCCATACTGCATGAAACCATATATATATATTCATTATGTTCTTGTATATGTAGAAAGAATCTACAATAGTCACTCACAAAGCAAACGTGTATATTTTAGGTGGTCCAAAACTTGTGTACACTTTTTTCCTGTAGACTACAAATGAAAGACATACTGCTAGACGGAATTAGACACTTCAAACATCCAAAGTGTCCACCATCGAAATTCAAGCAGGAGTTCAGATTCTGACAACAGTGTGACGCACAGTGGAATATGTTTCTGCTAGAATAGCTGTCGTAGATCAAATGCTCTCGTTGGAATTTGTGGGTAGGTAGTAGCTGGTTTTGTAGCAAACATCTTATCTTATCTCTCCCACAGGCAAAAAAATCTGGAAAGTGTTCGTCCAGGAATTACTCATAGATTTTTGTCATACACTGAAAACATGTGACATCAGGAGTAGGCTGTTGTGCTGCCACACTGTAGCATCAACTGAGAGATTCTGAATGAAGCATTTCTCAATGCTGAGAAACAAAATGCCTTTGGATGGTAGCGTACAAAAGTGCATATGCATCTTTTTGGGACACCAAGCAGAATTACTGTCTATAGTGACATTATTCTTGTAAGCATAATTTTTTTTCTAGTAAAAGAGCAAAAATAAAAATCTGTTAAGCATCTATCTGCTCAGACTGTCTACAGTAACATTCCATCATTCATCTTGCATTTCATTTAAAAAGCTAAAACCCTCAGAATATAAGCTACACTGGTATATTTTTAATATTAAATTTTCCAGACAGCTTATCTAGTATTGCTTTTATTTGATAACTAATAAAATCTTTACTACCTTCAATATGACTTCCTCTTGAGAGTCTATTAGCTACGTTTACCTACATATTTCAATTGTTCTGAATACACTCTAGCTCTGTTAAAAGAGAGACAAGACTAAAAGTACTGATAACTTTCCACTCCCATCCCGATCAAGCTAAAGTCCTACAACGGTACCAATTTTTAAAAAAGTAAACAAAAAATAATCACCTCATTGTTCAGCTGATAATCTCTGGCATTTTTATTAGCTTTTACTACCAGCCAATGTCTTGCAATTCTTGAAAATTATCCCTAAACCATTAATGTATTATCATGAAAACGCTTATATGGTTGAATTCCTTAAGACAGACAAAAATTCCAAAATGCTATATAAAAAAAAATTTCTTTTTAAAATTCTAGGATTCTGGTGTTTTATCTCGTTAAACAAATTCCATTCAATGAGCAATATGTTTTAATCACTTACTGTAATGACTATTTTTTTAAAATTTCCTCTAAAAGAAAGATGTTATAATAGCATTATCGAATATTATTAAAATCAATCTGATTATTCCAGGTTAAGATTCTGAGATTTTTGTTCAGATTTTGATAAAAAGTTTAAAAATATATATATACACAATACATTTTCGAAATCAATCAGTAAATAAAAGGGTTTTTTTTTCCCTAAAATCCAATCTAGTCAAACATTTGTATATTTTGTACTGAAAGAATCTGTTTATAGCTACTTTTTTATTATTATTAACTAAAAAACATTTTGTACTTCAATTAAATCCGTCTTAAAATGATAATAATATAAACTCCACAATCTGAACCTTTATAATCTTACTTGATAACTAAACTGCATACATCTCTTGTGAGTGTAGCAAATCCCCTTTGAACTTGCTGAAAATAAACATTATTTGCGCTGAGGATTCCACACCCAGGTGGAATACTTAAAGTGGATCTAACTTGGGAGTGGAAAAATTATAGTCGTGGCAAAATGCCGCTTCAGTGGATCCCATGCATCTTACCCTGGCCAATGAACGGTCATGCACCCTGACAGGCATGCACCCATCATTGCTGAATAGAGGGTAAACCCCAATGGCGAGGGTGAGGTGTGTAGACTGGTTTTATCTAAAAATCATTTGATGGCCAGTGGAAGAAGCCAGTAGAGCATGTCAAATATGCCAAATAGCAGCACCTACAAGACTGGCATGAGGTTTCAATCCTTATGGTTAACCAGCATTCCACTCCATGGTAGTGATTTGTATTTTTGACTCTGGTGAAAGACGAGTACTTTCCGAAAAGACTAGACAGCAAATGCAAAACGTTCAATAAGGAGTTTGTCAGTTTTTGGTTTTTTAGTACAATGTAATTGCCTCTATAATTCCAAGCATACGTGCTTTTTTTTCAGTAAGCTGCCAGCTGATAGAAAAATGAAAGCCCACGAACTCTTGGTTTAGTTAAAAAGAGAAAATCATATTCAGTAAATGAAGTGTGGAGAAAATGCTACATCAAAGGTAAGCTTTGTGTTGGCACACAAAATCATGAAGCACAATAAGCCATTTTGAAATGGTAAGTGTGTGTAGCAATGCATGATTGATGTGGCTAATATAATTTATCCTAAAAAGTTCAAAAGCATCATTTTGTCCAGGAGAACAATAGTATAGCATAATTAAGAGATTGATGCAGACTCGGCAGCACAATTAAATAAGAAAGTCAAGATGTGTGCTCAAGTAGACCACTTCACTGGTGTGGAATGATAGCACAGACATCAGAAACTTATACCTTAGCTACTCATTTTCAGAATAGGCATCATTGAGGATTTGCTTAGCTGTCTATAGAATCTATAAAGAACAGAAGAGAAAAACAAGATTTGTTTGACGGAGTAGAGAATTACATCAAAAAGTTGGTTAGTGTCACAACAAACTTGGTTTCCCAACTATGGGTAAAAAGACACTCGTTAAAAATCAGAACATCAAAGAGAATAACCGAAGAAGAATTACCTAACCTGCAAGACCTTGCCAAAAAAATGTTTGTGTCATTTGGTTTTACCCATACTGATGAACAGCAGCAAGTTGAAGCTAAGATCACAAATGCCTGATGAACATTTAAGAGAGTATCACATCTCACCACGTCGAAACTGACAGCTGACCTTGGAAAACTCAATAAAACTGTGCATCCCACTGAGATGTTGGTACCGTAATAGGTCTTATTTTGTTAGCTGTTTTTTTTTTTCCTCTTTCTTTTTTAAAAGAAAAAAAAGCACTGCCTCTGACCACACAAATCATTATTTTGGCTTTTTAAAAATTTTATTAAATATGGCTTCCTTTGGACACCCCTTCTGCAACTCCAATGGCATGCTTCAAGGCCTTGCAGCCAATTCCACGTCTCCCACAGGCTACAACTTTTTCCCACCATTGATCAAACTAGTAGTATGTACAAAGGAAGTAGAACTTTAGTGTTTGGTCAAACATCAATGTAATTTGATATACCAAGCACTCTACAGGATTTATTGCATAGATCTCCATACTACTTCTGATTCTCCTCTCTACAATACAATATTGTTTTGCAATGTATTAATTTGGTCATTTTGTTAGCACTAATCTCTGACTAATGACAGTACACGTTCAGCTATCATCGCTTTTTTTTTCCCCTAATGGACTAGCCAAGAGGAAAAACCACTTACACTGTGAAAAGAATAGCGCATGTCACCGATACAATACTATGGAGTAATCTTGTTTACATGACTACCTATGCAGGGCTGACGGAAAGGACACCCGGTCATATGGCGAAACCGCTTATAGTACGTAAACACCGGTACAAACAAGTCATAAAAAAACAAAAAAGAAGCTTAATACAAGCAGCACAAGGCTGCTAAGTCATTTGTATAAAAACAAGATAATACAAACCTTTTAAATGATTACACTCGCTATCAGATACGAATGTATACTAGTGCATGTCCTGATTAATAAGAGAAATAACTGCTGAAATTTCTTATTCTTCAGATTTCAGGAAACAAAACGTTTCTGAGCATTTTAATTTGAGACAAAAAAAAAAAATAAAGTTTTGAAAATAAATTAAATTAAAATAGCTGCAAACATTTTGCAATATATGGTGTGCAGAGAAAAACTTTTGTGTTCAGTGTCTTATTTATAATTGCACAATGTCAACAGCAGTCCAATTGAAGTTTACTAGCCCGAAAGATCTGCAATTTAAAGTGGCTATGAATAGCAGATGGCCAAGCATATAGCCTGTGACTGGATGGAACTTCCCAATGGGATTCTGTCTGTCAGTGAGAATTCCCTGCAAGCAATCCAGTTTCCTCCAACAGCTAAACGCAAGTTCTTGTAGGGACTTCCCATCTCTTGCCGAACACAGATACCGACGATTGCTCAACAGTAACCAACTGTGGCATCACGTAACTATGTCAACCACGTGTGGACAGTAATGACCACAGAAGAGCAAACAGCAGTAAAAGTATGGAATCTGAAACAAGTTTCTTCTATCCGCTGATAATAAATAAAAGTCCCAGAAATATAATAGTGCGGAAGTCAAAAACTGACTTAAAGACAAACCACCATTAAGTTGAAAATACAGATTCCAGACACTAGAACTATAATGCTATTTAACAAATTTAAAGACCCAAAAGAAAAAGGATTGTTCTTGTATGTGGGTGGGCGGGCAGGCAACTTTCATGCCAGTGCGTTTCAGGAATGTTTCCTTAATTATCAACAGAGAGGAGATTGTTTCAAACTCCATACATCCTGCTAGAATTTCAATCTAGAATCCTCATTCAGTTTGTTTCCACAACAAAAAAACATGCACAAACACATACATGTGGAAACTGAATTACATTAGAGGAGGTGATTGATTTCATACAGGTGCTTGCTCAAATGCCATTCACTCACTAAATCTTCTCAGAGAGTTAAAGGACACTTCCAATGCTTTTATCTTGAAACTGACAAATTTTTTGAAGAAAGAATCCGTTAATAACAGGATCTGAAGCTAGTGGGCACGACCATAGTTTCATCAATGAAATATCGCATAGAGGTTTCATGCATGCATAAAGAGCTACTTGATCTTTTCCCCATCTCATTATTATCAAATCATCATCCTTTATGCTTGAATTATTTTATTGGTGAGCCCATAATTATGCCTGCCACTGTATTTGTTTGTATATATAATTTGAGCAGCAATTTTCAGGTAGGTAATGTAAGTTGCATGAAACTGTACAACAACAAAAGATCTAATCAACCTGTTGTCGTTCATATTTAGAGAGTTAGATGATACATTAAAACCACGCCATCAATCCTCTACCGAAAATGTGGGCATACTGAGCATACTTAAAAAATAAGGTTGGGAGAGAAAAAGCTTACCAGTCTACTGCAGATCTGAAACATCGAAGAACAGAGATGAAGAGTACTCTTTGGAAGACACTAAGGTGCTAGCCAATATAAAGAGAATCAGACTAAATATTAACTTATTTTTCTGCATTTACTGAACACTACTGCATTCAACTGAGATGAGGCCTGATAAGATCACGACAATTCTATTTTGGCCGCTTTTCATTTAAAAAGCCACTAGTACAAGTGTTGAAGAATACTAAATATAAATGTTTCACAAATATTTTTAAAAATATAATTCTTTCCCATGTGTTCACTCATTCATTTAAAATTTTCTCGTAACAAGCAACATGAGTGTTGTCAGTACAGGGGTTGTAATGTCAGAGATGGCAAGCTGCACAATCAAGTTCAAGCTAAATGCCACTATGCAAAAATCTACTAGTGGCAAGGACATTCAGTATGGACGTAAAAGGAATAATTTTAGAGTGGACACAACTAGCTGAAGAAGAAAACTGATTATGGACCTGTGTCCGGAGGAGGTGTGGTGGTAATAAAAAGAAAATGATATGCTAAAATAGATCAACGAGAAGTTTTTGAATGATTTTCCAAACTTCATGATCAGAGTAAATGTATCACGGGAAAACAGATTAAACTTGAAGCACAGCAAATTTTAAATCTCTGACAGTCACAGACTTATTTCTGTGCAAGTACTGGATGGCGTTATGGATGAAGCACTGTGACATCCCTATGAAATAGAAAACTGTTGCACAAAAGCTGCCTGAAAAACCAGGAAAAGGTGGAAACATCCAACTGATACAACGTTAGATTACTTCACCGCCAATATTGGAAACATGGCTGAGACGTGTCTATTTTAACATGCCAGGCAATGCAACCCTGCCCCGTTGCACAAAGTCATCTTAATCAAATTAGCATGAAAAAGATAAGTGATAGTCATGCTTGGCACAATGGCTGATGAGTAAGAACTATCACCATTTTGTTGTTTGGAAAAAGAGATGAAAAAACAAGCAAGAACAGTCTACTTAGTTGATTCCTACAAAAATTCTGATTGGAATGATTCCAGATGGTTGGCTGAATGGAAAACACTGTCCTCCATTAGCTTATCCAATGAAAAATTCTTGTTTGGAAATTGTTTAGGGAGCACACGCAGGACTGAGGCACTAAAAGAATCAGTATACAAAAATTGGCAGGATGGCTGCAATTCACAAACTGAAATGATTCCAAATGAGTACAGGGCTGATATCCTAAGAATTGGCCCTTTAAGCAAAACATCCAAAAGAAATGAGATGATTGTATAGTAAATAGAGAGCATATGTACAGGGTGGCTAAGCACGTGAGAAAACCAGAACCACACCACCTCCTTTAGTGAAGTCAGGGATGCATGGAATTTCTTGTCTCCTGATGTGATCAAAAAAAAGTTTCCCAAGGCAGGCAGGCATATCCAATGCTCTAGATGGCAAAGATGACAACATGTTTTGAAACATAGGATTCTGATTCAGACATCAGCGAATTTGAGTTTCCAGGGTTCAAATTACAGGATTGCAAAGTGTCAAATGCAGGGCAATAGGCAACTAGATACAACATCAAAGATAAAGAGTTTTGAATAACGGTGCCATGACGACGTCCATAGTGATATTGAAAAGCGATTCAGTGAAGCCAGATCCAACACTAAAACCAAGAAAGATCAAATGTATTTGATTTGTATCATATTTTACTTTCTTTGTTATTTTATTTTTTTTTTCCTTACTTTGCAGAGAGACAAAAGGTTCCCAGGACAATCTACTTCCCCATCCCTTTCCACTGTCTCTCACTAGCAAAGCAACTGAGATGTTTGAATGTCTTATATTTTTTTTTCCTTTTTTCATTCATTCATTCATTTAGCAGATTTGAACTATTTTTTGGCTTCTGAGCTCCAATAAATGTTCAGGCTACAATCAGAACCAATATTTTTGGGTGTGTTGTTTTCTATGTGCACATATATTAAATTGAAGAAAATTATTTCACAGGTGAAAATGTCTGAATACATTGACTGATTTTCCCAAATTCAGCAGCAAGTCTAACCTAAGCTATAGTAGCCAAAGCCATGTAAATACAGGATCCTAGAGTACTACTAAAGTGTACAGCGGTTTAGCACATATTGCAAATAATATCTATGATTCGGTTTCAATTCTAGACATAACCAAATGTTGGGCAGGACTGCACACAACTATAATACATGAGGGTTTTCTTGGTCTTCTTCACAAGAAGAGCTAAGGTATCGAAATTTTACAGATAACCGAATAACTAATTTTGAGCAAACAGATTATTAGTCAAAAGATATTGAAATTTGTTTTTCCTTGGATTAAATCCCATGAATAAAATGAGTATGCTTTTTTTTTTTAAATTCTGGGAAGAAAAAACCTATATTCAAAATGAATTGACAGTAGCTAATAATCATTACAGTCTTACAAGTCATGTGCAATAGCATGTAAAAATTCAATGCCTGCCAGCTGCCCTTCCATCACATCCTAAAGCTTGCAATCAACATTTATATTTTCTTTCATGGTTGGAATACCTTTCATCCCAGCCTGCATCATGTTGGGTTCCTCATACCTCCATTTGAGATCAAAATAAGACATGAAATAGCCAGCCATCAGGCTCACTGTTGGGGCATACCAATCAGATTAAATTAACTGCCCCTACTTCAAAGACAGCCGCCATAGAATCTGGTTATAGAAGAGGCAGCACATTAGACAAATGTAAAAGCAAGAGGTAAGAAGCTTCAAAGGTACGCTAGCATCCATCCAAATATGTACATTGTAAAACTATGCACGACAACTTTAAAAAGTGCCATAAACAGACGTTTCACTGCTCCCAGTTGCTGTAGCTGACCCTGTCTTGTGAAAATGACAATTAGCCATTTGTACCAGAACCAGAGCCAAAGGCAGATGTGCTACCATTTGTCTAATTTCAAGTTCTTCCAAAAGCAGGTTTGGTGGCAGGTCTTCATTCTTGCATTGGCAAATAGCTAAATGGTCCTGCAAAGATGATTGGACAGTGGAAGGCAACTGGTGTGCTTTGATAAATTGCTCACATAAATCACCCCAATGAATGAAACAGAGAGATTTGATCTCCTAAGCTTGCCCTTTAACTCCCAGACAGGTTTAGCTCACTTCAATGGCATCTTTATTTTCAGGCTAATCACTGTCCATGCGCAATCTTGCTTGACATTGTCTATTCACTCATATGCATCTCCAAATAGTCTTTTCCACTGACTAGCTGGTTTTGTATAAAACTAAAGACAGCATCTACTAGAATTCACCTTCTTTCTCTGATTTTATAAATTCCAATGTCATATTCAACTAGCAAAGCACCAGTATTCACTATATAAATGTGCTGACACAAGCTGACTTTTGTAACCTTATTCATTTTGAGTGATGACTGTCATGAGTATCAAAATGGCAACATGTTGCTAGCACCATCCCATCCGATCCAACTCACAATCAATTTACTCAAAAACATCCAGACAGGGGTGGCCAACAATATATTTAAAATGTATCAAAAGTTTCAAGCTACCAAAATTTCCTGAATTAAATGTTATTCGTAAGATATGGGGCGAAAAAAGAAAAAAACATTTTAGTTATTATGTATATCAAATCTTTTGCTAACTCTCTCTCAAATGACACCCTAACCTGAGAGACCAAGCAGAGTCAGCATCACTTTGGCATTAATAACAATGAAAACGCAACTTGGTTTGTCTGCTATTTTCCTAAATTCCCTGTTATATTCTATCCTAGCAGAAGCAAACCAAACTGAAGTACGAAACAATTTTCGTAAATTAGCGGAATGTATTAACCCTGCTCACCATTTGCCATAACCAAGCCAGCTCAGAAATTCAGTCGGTTACTACTAAATCTGATGATCAGAGTCAGGGTAAATGTGAAAAGTTCCAAGAATTAACCTAACACGAAATGCTATTAAATTATTAAAAATTCAGAGATCAACCAGTTATGAAAATGGTAGTTAGGATAAAACATGGTTCCACAAACAACAGAGCAGAAATTACCCAAAATACCCACCCACCCCTCAATACACTTCTAAATCTTAGTAAGTTGAATGCTGTCTGTTCACACAAAGATAACCATAACATGAAGATGGTATCATAAACCAACCGTGTGGCTGTGGATTATGTTACCAGAGAATGTATGTAATACCTTTTTTTAGATCGGCTAGAAAAAGTCCACTGCCATTACAAACTTTTCTGAATTGTTTCATACTTTTCTCTCACCTGCTCCAGTTAACAGTCAACAAAGCAATCAATTGTAAAACTTAAGAAATCAAAATTGAGAGAGAGAGAGAGAGAGATGGGGGAGAGATGGGGGAGAGATGGGGAAAGAGAGAATGTGCGTGCATGTTTTCACACCAGTCTGGTGAACAAGATTAGCAAATGATGAATTAATGTTTAATAACCAGAACATTTTTTTTTTTAGTAATAGAAGAATCATTAAAGATAAAAATGCATGCAAAGCTTCAATGGATAAGGGATCAGACTACTCAGATAGCTGAATATCGGGCTAGTTGAGTAAGATGCTGGCTGACCATGTCAAAAACTAATGCACAAGTGGGTATTATCAAGAGAAAAAAAGGGTAATCTACAAATTGAAAAAAAATATGCAGATTAGCTTCCTGCTATGAAGCATGCAAATTCATCCACAGACCTGTTTGAGAACTGAACGATAATACTTCGCAACCTACGTTTTTTTAATATTGAATTTTTTTTTTTTACTGTATAATACTTTTTGCCTCTGACACCGACTGAAAATGAAAGTAAATAAGATGTTTACCTTTCTTTGCTTTTTGGTTGTTAACTGGAAAATTACAATTGATGCTATTATAAAGAAAAGCCCGGTCAGTTATTTTGCATCTGCGCGCGCGCGCACACACACAAAAAGGTAAAATAAAAAAGATCGCCACTCAAGCTCATTGGCTGAGAAAGCTGTTAAATCTTTGCAACAAACGCCCTGCAAAATCTGCTCCAAGTCTTTCGACTTTGCCGGTCGATCAGAACTTGCCATGGAATGGCAGAAAAAAATTTTAAAGGGAAACAACTCTTAATTTTGTCATGCTGCTGACATTTCACATCAAAATTGCCACATACATCTCCAAACCAAACCACTTTTGGCAATAGTTTAAAAATGCTCAAAAGGAAATCACAAAGGAAAATTGAGATTTTGCACTAGAGAAACGACGATTCAAAAAATAGGAAATCAGTTCTACAGCTTCATTTTTTGTAAAAAAAAGAAAATGGACTGAGCATTTCTTTATAATTATGCCAGTGATGGTAAATCTGCAGTTTGTTGCAACCATTTTAGATTAATTCAGATTCTTTACTAACAAAGATCAAAGTGAAAAAAATACATCAGAATTAAGACTCACATAACAACAGATTCTTTAGTAAAATAAAGTGATTCTTATCCACTATGTAGAAGAAACTGAAACATGCTGATGAGGAAGGTAAATATCTCCCATTTCATTTTCAGTCAATAAAAAAAAAATGTTAACGAGTAATAAATATAACTGATGGCAATGACAAGTTAAATTTGAGTTCTAGTTTATTGTAATTGTAAATCTGAGGAGGGGAAAATGACAAGAAATGAAAAATATCTATTTAACCATTACAACACACGTGCCTACCATCACAGTCTTGTCCACTGTACAAACTTCAGATGCTGTCTTGCAGATGCACCAAATCCTGCAAGACTCCTTGAGGCATGTGTAGGATTAACAAAAATTGCCTAAACCAGAGTTCCTAACATATAAGCCAATTAGAATATTTTATAAAGTCAACAATTTACTATGTATATAGCCACTGGATGCGTTTTATTTATTTGCTTTTTTAAACTTTTTAGGTCACTGATGGCCGCTGTTTACTTGCCAGCTGTGTAATCCTGTTACGATGGCAGGCAGAAAGTCTGTGGCTATTAATTAATCTGGTGATTTAAAATGGCAGACTCACATTCAGGAATAGACGGATTCTTTTCGAATTCCAGTCTGAGCCAAATACTGCAAATGGAAGAAAATTTTAAAAAAAGGAAGGGAAAAAAAGAAGTTAACAACTCTTCATATATATAGAGAGAGATAACCAAATAAGAATACTTATTAAAATGGTATGATTATCCACTAACAAACCATTGTTGCAATGTTGCCAAAGTTGAAGAACAATGGCCCCTTTAGAAAATATTTGTCAAAAATGGGGGAGGCTTTAAGACAAAAACCTTCCACAGCACTGATGGTTTCTCATAGTCCATACAAAGACGAAGGCACCAACAGTAAAAAAGACGGTCAACGTCTAAGGAGAGTTATAAAGAATGGGCTTAACTGACAAACCCCCATTTATTGACAGTAACTTCATCTAGAAACTCTTAATATTTATCTATTATTCATCAGAACTCGAGTCTAGTTTATTAATGGTAATTTAGATTAAACAAATTCTTGATTAGTTACTAAAATTACTCCTGTATTTTTTTTTTCTTCTTATTTTGCTCCCAAAAATTCTAATTAAACATCAACATACTACTTATTAAATACACTTAGGCTAGTACATCACCTCTGGGATGGGAAAAGTAAATAATTTATAAATTCAAATATAATTTAAATGCAACTATTTTACATAATTAAACAAATAACTAATCTACTTCCACTAGTAGTAGTAGTAGTCTGTATCCAATATAATACAGACAGATGAGATATCTAATTAAAGTAATTTATAAATAAATCATCAGGAACAGTATATAGAATTAAAGCATTTTCCAGTACTTCAACTTAGTTAATTTGGAATTTTGATTAATGTAAATAGCTAACTTCTGGGTAGAGGCTTAATTACTTAATGCTTGTTTTGCTTCGTCTTCTTCTAAAGAAAAGCCGCTCCAACCAAATGTATTTCCCCCTCTTTTTATTCCATTTTAGCTTTTTTTTTAAAGGCAGTTTATTGGTGAAAAGACGCTCATTTAGCATTATCTATTGGCAAATGTTTCAGGCTTTGTTTAGTTAGCTTAAGCAGCTACATGGATGCTACAAACCACAGCAGAATTTATCCTAGTATTCTGACAACTTATATTGAAGGGAGTTGGCTCCCAGAGTTTATCCTGATGATAAGACTGGCCAACATGTGGAGAGCAGATGTTTACTCGTGTTACTACAGATATAAGTGGGCTGTTATAAACAGGTCTGTCACAGCATTATCATACAATGGCATCGGGCAGTGCAAAAGAAATGCTCAGAGGTACATTTCCAGGCAGTTGCCACAAGAGGGAGTGGAGAGTTGGACAGATGCCAAAGATATACATTTCCACATTATGACAGGTCTCAAGATGTGTTAGCAGAGAAAATACCTGATCAGTTGCGCACCTCAAGCATTCCAAGTATAGCGTATACCCTGAGGCCAGTCCAGAGAGTCTCATCCCCCAACTGATGTTTACACAGTCAATATCAATCCTCAGTTAGCCATAATGCAAGGGATTGCATGATTATTGATTTAAACTGATTCAGCATTTCAGCTAACTATCAGAGATATTAGCATATTTCTAAGATGCTTGGAAGAAAGGGGGGGGAGGTAGGGGCATTAACTCCTCAGAGAGTTCCTGCCCATTTTGCTTTGATACTGTTAGCCTTTTATTTAAAGCTGAGGCCCTAATTTCCACAATTCCATATTTGACTGATACAAATCTTAACCCTGACTGGCAGAAATATGAACAACAAATGGTTTTCTCAATTTATTCTAACCTTCAAATTTAGTGCAGCAGACAGACTACAAGAAATTACTTCCGATTACTTGTACAAAATCTACATAGGTTTAATATGAATCTCACTGACAGAGAAATGCTTAGAACTACTATGTCCATGCTTTTAAAAGGATCATATAGAAGTTGCTCTAATAAATGACAAATAATATTATTATTTTTATAATACACAATAATAAAGCATTACAAAAATGTCAATTTTTTTTTTCCTTTTAGAAATACTACTTGATGTTATCCAGAAGGCAAAGGTGATTAAATCAATCACACAATTAGTCTTGTAAATGGCAAAGTTAAAATGTACTGCCCTTTGTTAAAATAGTTTGAATTGTAAATTAAGTAATACAATAATACTGTACACAAATGACGAAAAAGATCTTTTGGCAATAAAATCCTTGAAGCTGAGTCAGTCTTTCTCTCTCTCTCTCTCCCCAAGGGGGAGGAACTCTGCTAAAAAAATTCCCATATCTCTGAATTACCCTATAATCTTATAGCATAACCCTAAATTCAATTCTAACATTTATTGCTGGAGGCTATAAACCAATTTATTGATAACAACACTGTAGAAAGACAATATTTCTGAGGTGTAATACGCTGTACTGGTTCTAACTACTACGACCCATCTCCAACTTTAGCCCCAAAGTAGTCCGCAAAAAAAAATGACTATTTGTCTGTATTCATAAATATCCGCAGTAAATGCCCACCCTTATTTAAATGTATTTTGGCACATGAGTATTGTCTATAGAAGAATTTGCTTTGTAGATGCAATAACCTTTCGTCACTACGCTGACAGATACCAAAAGAAAAAAAAGAAAAATTAAAATGAATGAGAACAGAGCATACATACATAAAAAGCAGGCACATGAGAAACCTAGACCCTTTATTGACTAAAGGTTGCTCGGAATTCCTGAATTTATCAGGAAACGTTTTAAGGCAATGCTATAGACAGTGCTGAAGATGCCATATTGAGGAACATGGACTCTGATCTGGAAAATAATGAAATAAAGATGTTGCATAGCTGGAAGCAAGACTGTGATCAACTCTACCGTGATACTGAAATGTGGTTCAATGGAAGTTAAGTCCAACGTTTAAAAAAGTAGAAAACCAAGTGTGGATGGATTGTTTTCTTTCCTTTCTTTACATCTTTCTTCCCAAAGAGACACGCGTGATGTGATTTTTTTCTTCGTTAACCCTGATTTGCCATAAACCAAAAACATGAGCGACTCCAAGAGCACAGTGCGTAACCTTATTTTTGTTGTGGGTGTAATTATACTGCAGCCAGAGTTTATCTTTAATCATTTACACACTTTTTTGTCAAAATAATATAGTCAAAACAATGTTTCAAAGTGTGCTTTTGTGTTTATAGCTGAAACTCTACAAGGAATTACCACATTAAGAATGCTTGGGTGGCAGAGACCCTCCGAATATTAAACTAATGCTTAATTGGCTTTATAATGTTAAAAATGCAAATTCACTTTTTGGCACGCACATGATGGGCAGCAGATGGCAGCAAAGTGCAAAGCATGCTGGCCTGCTCTGTCCAAGGACCTGAGTTTGATTCCTTTTCAAGGGCCCCCGACGCAGTTTAGTGAACCTCTCATGGCATAGCTTCTTCCTGTTCTCAGTCTCTGTCAGTCAGCATGGGTTCTTTCTGGGTACTCAAAATTCCTTCTATAGCTAAACAGGATTGCTAACAGTTTTTCGCTTGATCGGTTTTTGTCTGAATGCATCGGACACTTTTGTTCCAGCCACTGCGTCTGTGTCGTGTGTCCTCCCTTCCCCTTTCCCTCACCTAGCTACCCTCCAAGCTGACCTACGCTTATGCTCAAGTGTAATAGGAACCTCTCCCCTTTCCCCCCACCTAGCTACCATCAAAGTTGGCCTATGCTTATGGTCAAATGTAATAGGAACCTCTCCGCTTTCCCCCCACCTAGCTACCATCAAAGTTGGCCTACGCTTATGGTCAAATGTAATAGGAACCTCTCCCCTTTCCCCCCACCTAGCTACCATCAAAGTTGGCCTACGCTTATGGTCAAGTGTAATAGGAAATAAGATAACGACAACAACAACAATGAAAACTCACTATTTCATTCAAAACTACAAATGATTCAAGAATTTTAGCCATCATAATATTGTTCTTTACGAAGTTTATCATCTAAAATGTCTATGTAATAAACATTTCATCTGATTTAAGCTGAATGACACTGGAATTAAATATTTTCAATGAAGCATTCATAAATACCATTCAATACAATATTGGTGGCGACTAGTGGTAGATTAATATTACAAATTATGAATATCAAGACAAATCATGGACGACTAACATTATTGATAGCACATCTCATTTTAAAAATGTGAATCAAGCATTTAATTTCAACCAAAAAAATAGTTAATATTATTGTTTGTTTGTTTGGAATCATTTTTTTAAAGGAGAGTTTCAGCTTTTAAAGACAAAAACCTCTTAATCATAACGTGTTTATATTTACTTGCAATATATATAAACGTATGTACACCTACCAGTTTGGAGAAACTCTTTAATTTTCTTCAAAACATCAACAGAAGGAAAAATCTCTTGCAGTTCGGTAATCCTCCCAATCTAAACGTTTTTTTTAGATTCACGTGGTGGTAAAAGCAACAGTTATTTGTTATAAGCGAGCCCAGACGCCTCATTAGTAATGGTGATGGCTTACAGAGAAAATGACGCCTTAGCCTAATCCTAGTCCATAGGAACTCTCCCGCGTCTGCTAACAAATGGATCTGATCCGACCTGATAATTAGAGCAACAATAAAAGGGCAACTTTGTGACAAAGTCAAAGTAAACATTAGTTAATGCCTAATAAGTTCTCGATGCTGCATACTAGGGTGGGATAAAAGCATCATAAGTTATGGACAAAACTGAGTTTACGCAGACTTTTTACCCAAAGACAACTAGAAGCTCAGTTTCCCCCCCCCCATTACTTTCGGCATTTTATTCCCATTTAAAAAAACCTTACAAGTTAATAACTAACATATTTTCCCCAAAATATTAGTTAAATAAACAGTCAATTTTTATTGTTTTTTTTTAATATTTTGGTCTCTTCTCATTACATGTATGCAAAATGTTATTATTAATAATTCGATGGTGACTGTTTTGTTTTGTTTTATCTATTAGAGTTGCTCCATCACTGGATGAGGCTCCCAGCCATGTCCAAATAATAATCTACATGTGCAAGCCGCCAGGTTTGGCCACAAAGGATAAACATGAAGCAAAATGCTGGCTTAAAAACTTGCAGTTGTCGTCTACATCTGTTCATAATATTCTGGACCGCATTTTCAGTCAAAATGTTGCTTGTTTGTTTGTTTTTTTTTAAAAAATTAATTATTAAGAGTAAATTACATCTAAACTTTTTTTGTCCCGCGTGTCTGTAACACTCTTTACAAGACTGATATTGTGTTAGCAAGCACCAACATAAACCGGCTTGCTCATTTCACAAAGCTCTCTGGGTGGCCGTTAATACAGCCCCCTTGTAGCCCTAGTGCCATCCATCCATGAGTGTATTCGCTCCTGCTAACAGTACAGCTCTATCAGACGAGCTTTTGACTACAGCCAACATTTAACTGAAGATGCTGACATTTAATGGGCAGCTTAAAACTGTTGCTTTGAAACACCCTGAATGTTTTAACCCTTAAGCATTCTCTTTTCTTCCCAGATGTATGGAAGCTGTTACATCCCTCCCTAGCCCTTCACTTTAACCAGTTACTAAATAAAAGTAATTGCATTCTGCCGATTAAATTCTTAGATGATGATAAATACTTTTTTAAAAAAAACAACAAAAATCCCCCAACATAAATAACAATAATAATAATAATGTATCTCAGCCTCAACCAGAGCTAATCAGTGAAGCTCCATCAATTTATCTTTTTTTATATATATATATTTGTGGTGCTTGTGGGAGGGTACGTGTGAAAGTTCTTGTGTGTGTGTGTATCTCTGAGGAGAATGGAATGGAGGGAGGTGGCCAAAATATTTAATAGTAGTATTTTTCAGCAAATACCATGCTTATATCACAAAGTGTTATTTTTAAAATCTTATTTCCAATATTGCTCAATTTAATCTTGACTTCTAATTATCCTTCATTTTTAAATTTTTGGAGTCAATGGTTGCCTTAGGGGCAGGGGCCTGTTTCGACTAACACCAGCTCATTTGGTTTACATCCTCATTAAAATAATAAAATCCCTTTTATGATACACACCAGTCAAAATCTATAAGGAGAGAGGAGTTCACTTTTAAAAAAAAAAACAACAAAAAACACTTTGACAGAAATTCTGCAGCGTGTCCTAAAGTGGACATTAATTTCTGATGTTTCGGGTAATCAGAACAATCATGTATATATGTAGAGGAAGAGGGAATTAGTGAATAAATGAGAAGAGAACTTTATTTTCAGTGATGCGGTAAGAAGTATACCAGGCCGGCTTAATACTGATTTCCTACTTCACAACTGTCCTGAATGACTTCTGTATCTTGCTTAGGTATTTTCTGATATGAGAAAATATTGATTTCATTCCTTTAATTATCATTCAGCGGCTAAATACAAAAACCCAAAGACTACTATGCAAAATAGTATGAAACAACAAAATATTTTTTAATATTTTTTTCCATCCAGATGCTCTTCGGGAAATGCCAAAAAGGTATTACATACAGAGTAGCTGCCATTCTGTATCAACACCTGCAATGTAATTTCAAGCTTGAATAGGCAGATTCTTACATTAAAGACTAATTCAGTTTAGGCTATAAAACATTCATGGAAAAGTTGTTTTTTTTTTTTTAAATTTAACTGAAATAAATAAAAAATATGTAAATATTTAGAAGTAATCTGAATACATTCAGACTTTTAAAAAGAATGTACTGTAAAAAATGCTGAAGTATGCACATTTAACATTACCACTAGTTATGATTCTGTTTCAATGATAAAATTATTAATCACAAATTAGCAAATATATTAAAAAAATAATTAAAATAGGTATTCCCAGGGCACTTTTTTGATCTTGTCTAATGCAAGAGCAGAAAAATGTATTTGGCTAGACCCGTCATCATAAACCACCTCAGAGCTTGTGCTAGCATGACATCCAAAAGTTGGTTGTGGTCTTCTTGACAGGAGAGCTATGAGATCACCCTGGCATGTTTAACAAAAGAACAAGAGGTTAAAGTTAATAAAAATGTCCTTGAAACTGATAAGATAAGTTATTACAAAAATGAAGGATATGGCAAATAGACTTCAGGGTTGCTTAACCACTAGTCCAGACATGCGATAGCTTGACTAAGATTTTTGTCATCGCATGAATGCTACATTTTTATCCAAGCAACAGCCAGAATCAGATATAGAATTTCAGAATAACAGCAAATCTTCTATGCAACATCACTGTAACATATTTGACTTTCTGGATGGTTGACCAACTGGATTTTTTTTCTTCCACATTGGTTTTCTTTCTTTTTGTCTGTTTTGTAAACCATGATCAGAATCAATACCGTTTTATAGCGATTTTAGATCTTTGAAGGCTGCAGATTCCCTCAAAATAAAATTTCATTATTAAATACCATTTTTTTCAATTTCTTGAACAAGTCTGCGTCACTGCATCAACGGTGAAGAAAAAAGAAAAATTTAAATCATCGGGAAGGAAAAAAAGTTAACGGAAACAATCAATATTCCTAAGTCAGCTGGCGAAGTTCCCATAGTTAATATGCTAATAAAACCTACATAGCTTCATCTCGCATCGATAACTCTTTCAACCATGGCTGCAAACAGAGTTATGGGCATTCAAACAAATTTTCCCCGCCTTTCAGTGCTGAATGCACAGATATTAAAGGCGGTGCCCTAACAGAGCAACCAGATCAACAGCTGATGCCATGGCCTGGAAGTCAATGTAGTATTAATAGTATTCTGAACAAAACATCATCACAAAGCGTATTTTAAAAAGACGAAAATTCAAACATGTCAGTCAAGATCATAAGGTAGCATTGTACATGAAATTTAAGGGGGGGCTAGTAAAAGCTGAAACAAGCATAGAACATTAAGGCACAAGCATATATCTTAACTACAAAACTATTTTTAAAAAAAGGGGGTAAACACAAGAGGCACAGTGTAAAAGTAATAAAAATGGGTGTACAAGTAAAATTAACTGCACAATATTTGTTTCCTACTGTTATTAGTATTAATTTGGTTCTTGATTCATAAATCTTCTAACTCATGTTAAATGAGGTAGGTAAAATTTGATAGTTACTTTAAGGTAACCAAACTGCCATCAGTAACTAAACAGTTTTCTCGTTATTGTCATGTGCCCTATTTTACTCAATAGTTCAGGTCAAGCAAGACCAGGAACATTAGTCAGGTGGGAAATCATTGATTACTAAATTTCATATATATATATATATATAATTTCATAGGGACTATATTTTAATGTCAACAGACAAATAAAATAATAAAAGCTGTATATTTTAAATGAAAAGTAAAATTTACTATTACATTATGGATATAAATTCATTTCCTGCTTTATTGTTAACAGTTTAGCCTGGCTAAAGCTGTTTAATCTGAATGAAATAATGTGTAAAGTAAATAATCTTCTGCCAAACTAAATAAAGTTAAAGAAAAAATTTTAAAAATTAAATTTAGAATAACCATCACCTGAAATGTGCTACCTATCTGCTTAAAAGTTTTTTTTGAATTTCATGTATGGACGACAATTAAAGTAATATGGTGGAACCAATCCAAAGGTTACTTTCAGGCATTCCTAATCTCTTTATTAGTAGTTACTAAGTTTCAACACTACCATCAAGGTTTAGTTCTACTCCAAAACAATCATCCTCAGGACTAAGCTCTAGTGATGTCTAATGGAAAAGATCAAGAAAATGTAGGTCCGTTAGTTAGTTCAGTTGCTACTAATGAATTATGGGAAATACCTACACTAAATCTCTACTTTCTATCAATCATTTCACCTCCTACCATAGTTCATCTGTGTTTATCAATGTTATCAAGATCAACAGAACAGGTTTTGTATTTGTCATCTCCTTTATGCTCAAAAGCCAAGAGGATAAATATAATAAATTATGAATTTGTTTTCCAAACTTTCTAGTGCCTTGTCCACATCTTTAGGGTTTGCATGGTAATTCACATTTGCCTTCCAATTTCTCTTCTTATAATTATCAGGTATTTTATACAGGTACTTTCTAAGAAGGTAGACTGAAACCTGGAAAGCTAACATGATATTTGATTCCACATCGTTAATTCCAGACCACTAGAATCAAATATACATACATATGTAAATTAGCTTGATCAAATGCTTGTCCTATGAGAAAAGTGAAATTCTTTACTTTGTTGACTGAGTTCCCATTTCAAAATTAAGAGTAGATAACAATTTGATGCAAATTGTTTTCGATAACTTTGAGTCTAAAGTGATAAATGATCAGATACCTGTAGTAGATGGAAATCTTATAATTTATTCACCTCAAATTCAACAGGCCAGAAGATTATTTCTAGTTTGTATGGATATAAAACTGTAAAAACTTATAACTTTAAGCTTTTCCAAAGGTTTTGCTCCCTTCCAACCTTAATTTTTTTTAAAAAAAATTTAATAGAATACTAACAGTATTTTAAAACTTTTACTGTAAAATCAGTTTCTAATTTCATTATCATACAACTATAACTTTGTGAATGCGTTTTCTTTTAAATCTGGGATTAAAATACTTGACAGATCTTCAAATAACTCAAGATTACCTCATCAAATGGCTATTCACACTCCACTTAACACTGAACACAGGATATAGTGTGCGCCAATATCTTTTTCAAATTTACAGTAAGAGTTAAATGAAATAACAAAAACTGAAGACAGAAAAAACAAGAACAAATCTCATGCTATCTATCAAAAAGTGCCAATCAATATTTCAGCATTTGAATGACTCTCCAGTCATCCTATTCTTGCCACTCCTATGTCAACTGTATTTCAGCAGCAGTTATTAACTTATCTTATTTTAATATTATAAAATTTTATCCTTCTAATTTCATTATGATGATTCTATATATATATATATTTTTTTTAGCATTTTCTTCACATTCAAACTAAATTCTTGAACAAGGAATAACTTTTCTAAAAGTTAAAAAATAATGCATAGAAATCAGTTTGAATAAGTTCTTCATCTTCGTTCATCTATTTCCAATACAAAAAGAACACTTAGTTTTGATGATTAAAAACTATCAGCTGATAACCTATGCCGCCGGTCAGCATCATATCATTCTGTAATTGTTTGGCATGTAAACAAATTTATTACAAAAAAAAAAAAAAAAAAAATTGCAAGAAATAACCTATTATTTTATCAAGTCCTGAAGCTTCTTAGAAAATAGGAAGTAAAAGTCATTTTCATGCATGAAAGTCGAAAGTTAAACATGGGCTGTAGAGGATTTTTTCAGCTAATATCTTTCCATTAATTAATCCAGCTATCCAAACATGGTGGACATTCCTTATTTCAGCATATTTTTTTCAAAAATAAATAACTTCGTTTTTTTTTTTTTTTTAAAGGCATCTGTGAATGTTTATTCAATATCTCATACAGTCAATCTCTGAGAATTAGGATAAGATGAAATTATATCCCAGCTACGGTTCTCCTCCAGAACATTCCATGAAAGCATAAATAGCAATCAGAAGAATTTCTGAAAGCAGTAGGCAATCTCAAAATCTCTTTGGTAAGAAAAGGCTTCAAAGTTATAATAAACATAACTAGGAACAATGTTTGGCCCATATTACAGTTAAGAAACAAAACAAAGGGAATGTGTTCCGTGTATTAAAAAGCTTCTTTAATCAAAAAACCCCTTCCACTTCCTGTTTCACAAGTATATATTCTAAATAGTAATCCAAAATTATTCTTAGTAGTGAACTTGGTGATCATTATAAACATGGCATTCTATGAATCTGATAAAATACATTCAATGAAACAGAGCTAAATGCCATTTTGACAAATGCTACTTCAGCTGGGTTTCACCTGAACATCGGGAAGAGCTCTGACATTGTGTAAGAATCAAAATAAGTACTACCATAGTAACCTCATCAAAGTCCCATTGGATATCAGATAATATTCATGCAGTCAATAAAAAAACAATTGCAATGCATTTCATATCCTTCTGTATACATTATTAAATGCTTACTCTTAGATAAATTTGCTAATCAGTTTTTAAGCTATGCAAAATTAATTCAAGCACCTACATGGCATTAAAATGATAACTTTACTTTAAGGATGGACTTATGTTGATCAATAGTGAAATCTAAGGGCCCAAAGTTCTGATGTTAAGCCAAATGCTAATTTTACATTAATGTGTTTTTTGTATGTGGCAAATCTATGGTAATAATTTGTTTGAGAGAATAAACCTCATTTTGATGATAAAGAAAATTAAAAATTATAATCAATAAGTTAATTACCCATGATCCTTTGCATTACACTTCTGGCACCTTAAATAAAGCGTGTTTTTATGGCCTACAACTTTGTGTTATTCTTGAAGCAACTTCATGCACTCTTCTTGTTTTTTCAGCTGACTTTCGGCAATTTTTTTCATATGATTTTTTTTTCTTTAACCAGTTTTCTCTCTCCCCGCCACCCCTAAATTTGGTTTTTCCCCTAACTCTCCACATAGCTATTGTAAAATATCATGCCGGACATTTTGAGGCAAGACATGATCTACGAGATGAAGATGGAGCCACTAAGCTATTTCAAATTAAACATGAACAGGAAACGGTCTCAAGGAATAGAGAGAAGCACAACACTGCTTTCCTGCACTTCAAGAGACAAGAACCGTATTCTTTTAGATCACCTGACAAAATTTTCAAAATGCACGGACCAGCTTCCAAAGCCGTATGGATCGATTGTTCTATCATTTATGGTGAATGGCACAAGCCGCAGAGTACACCTGGTGTTGTGAAGAAACGCTTAAATATTGTAAAAAAAAAAAAAAGGGCCACTGTTTGGGCAGATGCACTGGCTCAGTAGGTTAAGCATGTGATCAAAAATCAACAAAGCAACTTAGTAAACAATGTATTGTGGATTCAAGATACCAACCTTGTGCCACTGTAAAAATAGCAGCAGCAAGTAAAAATCATCCCCAATATTTGCATATATAGAACACATTTGAAGACTAACCACAACGTTATGATCACCAAAACTCGTGCATATTAGTTTTATTGGCAATGATATGGAGGAAGGAAAATGACTTTATGTTAAATCTATTGGAGAGCATTTTGCATCCTCGAATATTTTGATTCTATGCCTGTCTAAACACTTTTCATCGAATGTGTTAATACTTAAAAAGAATGTTTACAGCACGACACATGCTTGTACATGCAGGCTGCTGGTATTTGCTATCACATTATAGATTACTTATGCACAGTTTAACAAACAAACACAACTCTCCAAATGTCTCTGATTTAAAGATCTAACATAGAAATTAACAAGAAATCCATTAATTAAAAACTACTGTAAAAGCAAAAAGAAAGTTATAGCCTACCATCCTGATTAGTGACGTCTTGCTCTAATTTAGAAAATGTCTGCTATTTTTTTTCCACTTACACAATTCATTCAATGAAAAGGTCATTATATAAAAGCCCAAGTTGAAAATGTTAATCTTCAAATAAATAAAACCAAAATTAGTTTGAAAGACAACTTAATCAGTTAATAAATTCATCAGATTGATGTTTTTAGCAAACTATCTTCATTTTATTAACTGGGGACATAAAAGAAATGGTGTATTTCAAGATGGGGGAGTATTGGTATAACTGCAGCTCATTGTTTGAATTGGCATGCAAAAGAAAATATCTTCTATCCATGAGAAAGAAACAGATTTCCTTTGTCCATCTCTGAGGGAGAAATGGAGGAGGAAAAGCATCCTTTTCTTCTGTCTTAAAGTGGGAACCCAGGAATAAAAGATGAACAGGTTCTTATCGCTGACTAAAATAAGACTTGAGATAAGTAGCAGCTTTCTTGATTTTGCCATTCCCTGAGCAAATAATTTTTCTTCTTTTTGGTAGTAGAAAGGTTATCCATAATTCCTTCATCTCAGTTATATTGAAATCAGAAATAATAAGCTGCTACTCGTCTTTTATTTCTTGAATCCCACTTCAGGAGAGGACAAAGGGACTACTTTCCCTTTTGACTGTAAGTTAACAAATTTAACAGTTCCTTCTTAAACAAGTGTTCACTTGTTGAATGAAATACTGTGTACACAAAAGTATAAATAACGTAAAACAAACTTTTATTCAAAACAAAAGGATTGTATCATCTTAATGGTGGTTTTGACCTCAAAATTGGTAAAAATTGGCAAAGCGCATAACCATACTTTCACAGAAACACAAATGTGGTTGAATCGGTGAAAAGATTCTTCAGACAGCTATCTTGAAAAGCAATGTGGATGTACTAGACTGGTTTCATCTGGATGCTGACCACTGGCTGACCTACAGAAATATTCATATCCACACACCAGCTTCCTTACAGGTACTGTTAAAGTTCTGTCGCGCTCCATCGTTCAATTTTGTGCTGACAATAGCTAAATGCTACATTGTTGTGAAAGAATAAACATTAAATTAAAAATGTCGCCAATAAATTTGGGGCTTTCAGTTTGTCTATGGAGCTTTTTTTTGCGACAGCCAAAAGAGAACCCATCAACTCAAAAATTTCCAAGCCAATCAAACCTGATAGCTTAGACATGTAGCCACAGACCATTGGAAGCCATCACTGATTTTCAAAGAAACCACGCAAGTATAAGAAAACATAAAAAAGATGGAACATACTTGCCAATAAATTCTGATTTAACCCCTTTCTTTAAGGAGTCAGTTTCTTTTACACATATTACAAGTGTAATATTGCAAACCGTTTTGTAATTCATCTTTAAAAAATATTTTCAAACCGATGTAATTATCTTATTGTATGGGCAAGTTTTTTTTAGGGAAGAAATTCCTTTTTTTCCTTTTTAATCATGCCGTAATACAGCAGCAAACTGCCAATTCCAGAATTACTTCTACTAAACTAGTTTCTCTGAATTTGAGAATTTATCCCTAACAACCCAAAACTCTCAGTAAAATTTCCAAACTTCCACACGTTCTAGTGTAAAAATTCTGTAATTAATATTATCAAAGCAAAACAAGAAAACATTTTATGAAGAAGTTAATTTATGTCTTGATCAATTAATATTGTAATTTTTTTTCTTTTTACATTACAATTATCAGTTTGTGTATTATTTTTCAAATCGTTTATAATGTCAAATACGTTCATCGACAAGTGAATGGAGATATTGTCTATTCATTCAACAGACCTCACCAGCCTACGAGTTTCAGTTCAAATCCATACAAAGTTATAAACTATTCTAAAAATAACACAAAGTTTCACTTTCACTTAAAAACTTCTATTTCCTTTTTAAATGTTTTGTTTTCTTTATGTAAATCTGAAAAAAAAAAAAAATATGCAAAGCTTACAAAATTGTTACTTCGCAGACTGTACTTTGGTTTATGCGCCTCTGCCACTTTAAAACAAAATTAACCGCCTTGAGATTTTCTTCCATCTACGAAGGATTAAATAGCCCAAGCGAGAATAAAGCAAACAAGCACTACTGTAATTAGTTAAGACTTTATGGTGATCTTTCAATATCTTATGTTGAGATTACATATAATTACATTTTTTTTTAAATTTTATTCTGCAACATAGTGTGAAAGACAAAGTTTTTAAAAATAACAACAATAAAGAAAACTGTATGATCGAGTACAAAAGGAATAGCTGAGGTAAACGTCAGAAGCAGGAGGCAGGTATATGTGAATAACTCCAAAAAGCACCAAGTTACAACAGATCACTGCCATAAAATCGCCCATAAGTACCACCAACTTGTACACAGAGCACAAGAACCTGCTATCATCATATTGTAAACTGTTCCAAAGCTTATTACTATTGGATAAAGATTAATTTGACCCCCCCCAGTGTGTTTGTAGTCACATTTGTCGTGTTTTCGAGTACAATCCCAATAAGCACCAAGAAGTAATACTTTGTAATGCATCACACTATTGTAACATCCTGTTTTGGCCTTAGTGCTGAAAGCTTCCCTGATTTCCTCATTTACTCTAATTTCTTTAAAAGTTGTTAGCAAAGCGGGAGTCCGGCGGGAACCAGAGAGACTTGCCCTAACTGCTTTACCTTCAATCAAGCCAAGTTAAAGATGACTAACATAAAAGAAAAGGTATTTGTACGTCCTACATCGTCAACGACTGGTTAAGCAACAAACCTCTTCTATTATCTTAAACAGAAAAATTAAATTTAAAATTTCAGCGTGTGAAAAAAAAAAAACACAGGATCCATATTTTTTGTTTATTTTTCTGCTTGTACTTCTCCCCCCTTCCACCCCAGTGGCCTGCCTTTTCCTCAAACTGAAGATAGATGGGTAAATTAGTGCAGAACATCAACAGCATCTCCATTCCAGCCAAAGCCCCAAAGGAATGGGTCTAGCTGACAATTGGAATGTGGCAAACTTTGCCAGTGAGAGATAACAGAATCTCAAACCACATGGCTTCAAGGTTACCATTACCAATTCTGATGACAAGCAACCAGATATATGGTATACTATAATTTAAAGCAAAAGTTCAATGAGTATGTCTTTACTTCTTTTGTTTTCCTGTGTTATCTTCAGTTGTTTAACTACTAATCAATTAATTTTGCGATAAATGTTTTCAAATATGTATATATTACTTCTTCATCATAACTGTGGTTAACACTGAAATCATATTATAGCTATCAGTAATGATCCAAATAGAGAACTCCCAATAAAAGCATAATTAACTCGGACAGTATCAAAACTGATAAATTATCAAATGGGTAGAGATGGAAATAATTTTCTAATTCATTCATCACAAATCCAACAAGCCACAGTGTTATTTTAGGTTTCAGAAAGTCCATGACTAAGGCAGAAGGAACAATGGATTTTCCCACAACTCTAATATAGGTATATTAACACCATCTATTCTTTGTTTTTAATGCTGGAATCAGATATCACTGAATTCACGCAATAAATGATCGGATATTCTAATGGGCAATACCTGTCGAGACTGCCATCTTGTGCCTTTTAGCTCTTTCAAAGTGGAAAGTAGAAAAAAGTTATGATGCTGACAGATGCGGCTGCTTTAAGCCATTGGCGTTTATTGGCCAATGGTGTGGTACTGGTTCACCGGAGATGTACAGAGCTATTTGTGATCTTGAAAAGAAAGCTAGAGAATCACCCACAAATATCTATGAGGTACATAAATTTATGGAAATTCTGTTGAAAATTAATAAAAGAAACTGGTGCTTATCTACATCCTTGCACTCTGAAGATTTGGGATAATTTTATTTTACCTGCTTCCAATAAATCAAATGTATCCTTTAAATTACATAATTTCTTACAAAATATAAAAGCATTATTTTAATGAAAAAGCTCTGAAAAAATCTTACTCAGATTTTATTAAATACCAGGTGGCCGCCCATAGGTCCTTTGGCCAGTTTGCAGTGGCATAGCTATAAACATGTATATATAAGCAAGCAGGTGAAAATTTGAGAAGCTAAGTATCAGCAAAACATGATATATATTAAAAAAGGGGAAAAGTTTATGCTGTTTATACATTTATTTATTTTTTTAATTGCACAACTTTCGAACAATAACTCTTAATTTTTGCAGTCGTTACAAAAATTAAAAATTATCTAAGGCTAAGGTAGACCAACAAGTGATATATTAAGTGTGAAAATATGAATAACTTGAAATAAGAATGTCGCTTTCTTCAGTTAAATGGATCATTTTTAGGAGGGGAGGTAATCAAAATTATAATAAATGATAGCCAGTTTTCATTATCATTTAATAACTAGAATGAATAACATGGTGCCACATCCCAAATCTGAAAGATGCTCTAAAGAACAAAGATGAAGTTTGTGCTACAGAATCAGTCCGGTGAAGTGATGGTACACACAAACTATCCCAACTCATTGGCAGAACAAATAAACACTAACAAAGAGCAGCAATCATTTGTGATAATCCAATCACAATAGTAATAAACTACGTCCGTACGTTAGATGGCCTGACGTGGGCCATCGAGACAATGATGAGTCACCGAACGTCCCAGCGCTACGTTCTTGGCCGATAATAAATGGAGAGAATACTAGAAAACCTGGAAAGCACCACATTCTTCAATATCACTCAAATTATATCCATGACAAGAAATAACAAGGAAACTGTATGCATATAATATGGCAAAATAATGAGGAAAATGCTTAACCTATAGGAAAGCTTATAACCTATGATTCAATGCCTTTGATGGATACAACATCTGGGGAAAAAAAAAGAGGGGGGCAAGTAAATGATACAATGTCTCACTAAGCAGAGAAAGAGAGAAAAAAATGCAATGCTCTGGTGTAATCAATATTACAGAATACTATCTTTTATAGGGATCATCCAAATACCTCATGGTCAAAAACAAGTCAATTTCTCATGCAGCATGTATTCACCATGATCAGGTTTATAACCATCACCAAAGGATCGTGTCATCGTTAGACAAGATACTTCTGAAAATCTTACCTCTCTACACAGTTAGGTAGAGGTGTTGCAAGATATAAAGTTTTCCCATCCCTGGCTTAGAAGACTGTGGCACACATGTAAAATCAGTGATTTGGAATACTAATAAAGCAATATGTATGATGCACTTTTTGCTGGACAAATAGTCCTGCAGTTGGGGGCATCAGCTGAAAATTTTTGAACAAGATCGTGAGATCATCCTGTAACCTAACCTGCTGTGGGATGTGCACAGATGTCTGCAATCTTTCAGTTTATCGCCAGGCTTATAACAAGGTGTATGGATGACCGACCCCCTTAGTATGAAATCAGTCTATTCTTATTGCAACTGAAATATGCATTCAAAGTTTTTTTTAGGGGACACGAATCAAATGTTAAGCAAAGGCAGAGCATCACAGAAGACAAAGAAACAAAAATAAGAGGCAGATGGGTTTCGCTTCTACCCTTCAACTGGTAGAATGTTGCCAGTTTGAGTGTTTCATGCCAACACTATCTGATACCTCTGTCTTATAGGTTTCCAAGCTGTCATTCTCAAACCTGGAAATGTGCTCTGCTTCTAAAAAAAAAAAAAAAAAAATGAGCAGAAAGAAAAGCAAACATGAATTTAATTTTTTGAACGCTAATCCAAACAGAATCTGATGACAGGACAGACAAAAAATCTTTAAAAAAAAGAGAGAAGATAAAGGATGTCTTATCAGAATGTGTGAAGATGACAGGCCAAACAGAGGTAGTGCCTGTTACAAGCAGGAGGTTGATGTTATTGCTGAAAATATATATCTTTCTAAGGATGAACTTAGGGAATAAAGATATAATCCATAAAACATCAAATTTGTCAATAAAAAAGATGATGTGCCGAGTTTTGCCTGCTGGGAGGCATTCTATTTGTAACATTTTGTTTGGTGCCATGATGATCACGGGATCATTCAGCATCTTTATTACTATAACTACAAGGTTTCCATCACTAATGTGGGATATAATGAGAGTTTGAAACTCTTCCCGTTTCTTGCATCAACAGCATTAAGGGCAAAAACCTGCCATATCTTAGGGCCAACCTAATAAGACGTGGAACTAGCAAGAGTATTTCCAAACTTGGGTTAGAAACCTTATTTCTGTAATTACACACAGTACAGATGAAATATTGTGATCAGTATTTAACCCTTTGCTTTTATAGTGCATCAACTTACCTAAAGAGTTTAAATTTCAGTTAGCAAACTACAAAAATAGATCCCATTTCCATCATAACAAGCATGTCAGCCAGTATGAGTAAAGTCCCTCATTTTGTTCTTTTAACTTAGATCTACACATTCAGGAAGACATTTCCAAAAATACCTCATTAAAAAAATGCTTCTTCAAAATTTTATTCCACATGGGGGAAAGTTAAATTTTTCATCCCCAATAACGAAATAGTGCCACATGTAGAAATACCAACATTTTCAGCAACAATAACAGTAAAAGTAATTATCAACGAGACAGCCTTACATTCATCATCGTCTATTTCATCTTCAGCCTCTGTACACTTGCACACCACCCAAGAATTTAGAGGAGAAAGGGTGGAAAGAAGATACATAAAACATAAAACAAAACTATCCCTGCTGGCAAGGCAATTCGCCAATAACCAAAGTTACTTAATGTAACAAAAGATGGCAGCAATTAATTCCCTGGCAATATCCACAAGGTAAAACCACCTCTTCAGTTAAGGGTTATCACCTGGCTAGGTATACCTTGTAGGCTAATGTTGTTTTGATTACTATTTTCATTTCCCATTTCCCAACAGATAAACTAACATAATACACCAGCAGAAATTTCACTAAAATGTCTTCAAATCACTAAATGTAGGTATGAAAATCATAAACGACTTTAAAAAAAAACAACAAAAAAGACTAATTTATCTTGCATAAATAAGGAATAAACTGCTGTAATGACTTTTAATAAGAAATTTACTGCATATCCATAGTTAAACAATGTTTATATTATTTAGAAATAATCAGTTATTAGTGATTATTTTAAAATGCTGGAATTAGGATTTCCACTAATTTCTTCTTTTAACTCTTTCTCTACATATTAACAGACTCTGACAACTTCATCTAACTCTGTTAACATTTACTGTACACTTTATTAACCAGTAAAAATCCTCGACATTATTACTGTTAGGGCTCATAGCGACAGTTGATTTCTGCAAATATTCTCTTCTAAGTATACAAAAAGAAAAAGAAATACTCTTATGCAAGGAAGGGTACCCGTAGATGTCACCAGAAGCTGACCAGGTAAATGACTTCCACAATTGCACGCGCATCCTCTGCATGGTAAGAAAGCTGAGAGTAGGCTGGACTAACAGTGGGAATAAGTGTCATCAAAACTCAGTATCCTTATTCTGCCCCCAGAGTATTTGGAGAGGGAACAGTGGTTTCTAAACAGATGACCTGGGTGAGATATGGTGGCCAGCTCATTTCTCAGTGATGCCACAGATTCGCCTGTGTTGAGAAGAGCGCACTTGCCAGGAAATGTGCCATAGCGTGTGAAAACACTGCTGTCAGGGACCTCGGTGGTGGCAAATACCATCCATAACTATCACCTGTTTGGCCATCTCTCAGCTAGATGTATGACAAACCGCTTTAACATCAACCAGGGAAAAAAAGCATAAGCTTGTCTGTCAGGGCCTTGGCTAGTGTCTTTTGGTTACTCATGGCCTTGTTCTTGTAAACTTTCTGCCACAGAGTAAACTACTGTCAGTGGCGCCTTTTGCTACATGATACTAAAGGGCTATGTGCAGCCTGTAATACAAAGTGAGAAAATTTTTATTGAGCAAAGGTGTGTCGTCTTCCAGCAAGACAACATACGCATACCCTCATACAGCCCATCAACCATTATCAGTTATTCGTGCCGTGGAATTGGAGTTATCGCCCCATTCTCCCTTCAGAATGACTCCTATTGGTTTTCACCTATACGGTCCACCTGAGAAACATCTTAGCGATCGGAAGTGTTCATGAACAATTATCAGGTCCTGCAGTGTGACCCCTATTAGGAATGCAATAATTTCCTAGGAATCTGATCGTAAATTATATATTAGGGGAAGAAACGCTGGCTAGCTAGCTAGCCCTCCCAGGATACATCCAAACCTAATTCAGATTTAATGTAAGTTAACATTAATATCACAGATTATCTCCAAAAGTAACTTCACTCCAGGAAAAGCACGAACACCAAGAGATTAACCAAACAAACACGATGTATCAGTCAGTTTTACCTGTATGTAAAACTTGGAGTGTACTCTGTTGATCTTATGTTACAGAAATCCAACTTAGTTAAAAAACTAGAATAAAGGGAATGCTTCCGCTAGCAAGTGATTATTATTATTATTATTATTATTATACAGGTGCAAAATTTACAGGACAGGAAAAAAACAAAACAACGGATATGACAAGTGATAATAATATTTCTATCACCAAGGTCAATAAAAAATAACAAGCAAGCTGTCAATATGTTAATAATTAATTATCTTTCTTTATATTCTACTGTTTCATGGAATGGAAAAGTGCAAGCTTGCAATGCAGCGGCCATTCTGTAAACCAACATGTAATCTATAGTTGTTGTTGTTGTTTTTGCTATATAAATAATAGCCATACAATATTGTATAATCTCAACACTGAAACTGAACTGGGTCTCTATCTAGGAAAGCCTGAAGAATCTGACCGCAGCTCTCAACCCACACAAAAGCTGTTCTTAATTACTCCAGAAAGGTTTACACAATAGTAGAAATGTTCTACACGCCCGGATTATCTTTGAAACGAGGAAGTACTTAACATCCCAGGATGTCTCTCACCTCTCACGGCCATTGCCAAAAGCAATGCGAAACAAAAAACCCACAAAAGATCCGTCTAAAGCATCCATTGGTAATAAAGATATCAGAACAAAGCCTAAATTTAGAAACAATTTTTTTTTAAAAAAAAGTGTGTCACATCAGAAATCTTGTCTCATTAACTAGTCTTGGTAATTAGATGCTGAACTTGTGTTTTTAAACACATCCTCCATTTGCCAGCAAAACGTTGTCTGTAATTAGAATTCCTGGAGCTACCTTTTTTACCATTTCCCAGAGTATTTGTACTGTGGATTGTGAATAATGTTCTCTGTCAGCCTTAAACATTATGCCTCAAATTCAGTTAACTACATGTCTTATCACTGTAAAAAGAGAGTTCATCTTGCCAATTATTACATTCTAGAGTGAGTGTACATACATACATGGATGAATATATAAAACAATGTTGATATTACCATATGTGCTTAAGTAAATGTTTCTGAACATTATTTTAAGTCTAAATATGTTTGAGGTACCCAGCTTCCCAAACAAATAACTGCACATTTCTAATAAAATGGTACAAGCACACTAAATACTTCTGCCAGCTGACTAATAGTCAATTTTGTTTTAAAATCTTTTCCAATGTTCAACCTTAGCAATTTGCTTTTATTAAATCTATTAAAGTTAGTAATGTCGTTCTTTTTCATTTCTCTTCTCTTCCCATAAATCTTACGCCTGAGAAACCTTTTTTCTTCTGATATTGAGAGAAAAATTACATACTGCCCGCATTACTTTCTCCAGAAGCCATATATCGATATGCCGATGTTTATCTACCAGGAACTAGGAGGAATGCTGAGAGAAAACCTGAATCACAACGGTTAATGGTCAGTAAACATACAAAGATTTAACAAGCCAAAATCTTTCCTTCACAAAATCTGATTCATAGAGCAGACAGCTGAACCAAGCCACCGCATTTAGATAATCTTTATCATCATGGATGCAGTTATTTCTTAATGTGGAATGCTTTTTGACTTTCAGCAAAGAAAATCAGTGCATAATAGATTAACCTTGAAAATTTATTTCCAGACAAACCAATGATATAAGAGATTTTTTTTTACAAGTTTTAAAAATACATTTAAGTAGGAAAACAAGTTCATTTTGAAAAGCAATTTAATAAAGATAAAAAAAAAAACTACAGTGATTTACACTGAAGACAAAAGCTGTGGGAACCAAGAGAACATTCTATGCGGAAGGGATCAGGAAGGCAGCTTCTGTATTAAAGGGAGACAGACAGACCTTTGGGAGAAACAGTATCTATTAATTTTCTTAAAGATTCAGTTTCCAAAACCAGTTCTCTACCATGCATTGCATTATTACTTAGATAATGATCATGTGTGGTAATACCATTTACCTGTAAAAAAAAATAAAAATTGGGGGGGGGTTACAACTATATGAAGAGTTTGGTAAGCAGCCATGATGTATAACAAAGAAACTACAAGAAATGGTAATGAAAATAAAGCATACAGGAGTAAAGCATTGTGGAAACCTAAGAAAAGTATAAAAAGATTTTCATGCAAATTATTAATTAGACACATGGATAAACTTGCTTAGTTGCAGCAACAACCACTCAGGACCAGCTCACGGATTATGATAAAACAGGAATTTCTAGAGAGTTCATTTTCATTTACCATATTTTTCTGGTTATAAGTCGGTGTGGAGTATAAGTCAGATAGGTCAATTTTCCCAGTCTTTGTTCACTTAAAAGTCTAAGCGGTGTATAAATCAATAGTATGATTGTACTTCTGTACAGTAATAACGGTATAAGATTTCTGTCAGGGTTATAAAACAGCAGTGGTGGACAACATCAAAGCAAGGGATTTGGGGAAGGAAAGGGTTTTAGGTGAAAGAGAATGAAGGCGAAATAAAGCAGCTTCAATCCGTATGGAACACAGTTTGATATGACTTTTGCCCATCAAAACAAAAAGTTGAATCATCCGGCTTTGCAACCACAGTTTGCTTATTTTCGGTGGGTGGTAGCAAATCCTTCGCTTTTCGCCAATCGCAAGCATTTCTCAATAACGCCATACTGCCGTTCTGCTGCCATGTTTCCTTTCCAGCATAGTTCTCAGCAAAATTCACCACTTCCAATTTAAAAGCTGCAGTATCTGCTTTCCTTTTCTTTATAGCAGACATTTCCAAGTGAGGGCTGATACTTCTTTTCAACTTTGGCAAATTGAAGCTCTCCTGACACAATGATATCTATGCCTCCCCCCAAGCACTAAAAGGGAGATAACTGAATCTGAGTTAGTATGCACCCACACATGCACGTACAAACATACATAAATTTTCCCATGGTACTTAAGGGTCCCGTGTTCTCAGTATCATGATTTCATCCATATATAAGTTGGAATGGAGTATAAGTCGATGGTCAGGTCATTGCAGAAAAAAGCGTCAACCTATATGCCGAAAAAATACAGTACATCCTTTTAAACCTCTGTTACCAAGTCTTTCAGAGAAAAAACGTTTTCTGATTTCTACATTCTTCACAAATATCAAAATCATCAGCCATTGAAACAACAAAAAGATTAAATAAAAACCATCTTGCTCAAACCGCATGCAGGGAATCCTTTCAACAGCTTGGTCCAGGTCATTGTTTCCCTTTGTTGAAACCAAACTAACAGTTTCTAAAGCATTTTCTTACGTAGCTGGTATATTGCATTATCCATAAAATGACAACACCTTGCTTCACTTTCTCATCCTATCATCGAAAGATAACAACCAAAAATTGTTTGTCATCCAGGCAACAATAACACTGCTTTCATAAGCAGTTGGACAAATTCTTGTTTTTCTCCCTGCTCACAAGAGGTTTCACCCTGTTGAAGCCGCCAGCAGTAGCACAGGAATATTTCTGATGTTCCAAAGATTTCCACACACAGTTCTTAGGCAACTTCATTAGGTTTTAACTTTCAACAGGAAACCATCGAGAGACTTTGAGCTCTTTTGTGAATAAACCACCTAAACAGTACTTCAAAATTGGCCACATGACTTTTGAACTTCCATTGCCCATCCTGACCCCCCCCCCCCACCTCGCAGCCATTCATAATGTCTGCTTTTCTTTCCAAACTTCTAGAAACCAGAGATTCAGAAATGCCATGCTTCTGTGCAACCAGCTTTTAAATCTTCAATTCCTCCACACAGTTTCAATTGCTTGTACAATGCCAAGTCGTGGCTCATTTTTTGTTGAGTCAACTTGAGAGTAACTGTTGTACGTACATATACAAACGTATAGGGTATACATACACATCTACCTTTTCTCATATTTAAGGCTACCCATTTCCTTCTAAGACAGCATCTACAGCTGTCCGTCTTTTCCAGAATACGCCTCCTGCAACTAGACACACTTCAAATAGCACCTTGAGACACATCACTGGGTAATGTTACTCGGACTTCAACACCTTAATGGACTAATTCTTTAGCTTGGACAACTTGATCTGCTGGTGTTGACGGCTGACCAGACCAAGAGTGATATGCAACTGACTGATGATGTCCTTTTCCTGAAATGCTGATGCTACCTAAACACTGTTGCTTTTATTGGTAAGTCAATCCAAATCTCTCATGACAATGTTCAGCTTTTAGTGAAATGGTCATCTCCACAGTTACCACACGTGTCTACACTACACGTTTCCTCTATAAGTAAACGTGCTTACACGACATTCACAGTAAGTATATACTACTGAATCGTCCTTGCTATAGGTGGTGCTACCTCGTGGCTACTTCTTACACTGCAACACACAAGTCTTAGAATTAGCGGAACAGCCCTCATATATAAATCACAATTTTTTAATTTATATACTGCATTTATTCTTTCAACTCTACTTTCCTCAAGAACTTGCACCACAAAATTAAAAATTAGAATTAAAATCAAGATCTTAAAGTAAGGCTTCTGTAAACACCTATTAGTCCAGCCCAATTTTTTCTGTTAAAAAGTACAAATACAAATAAATAATAAAATAATTATAACTACATTTTCTCATGAAAATATACTTACAGTCAACAAATAAGAGAGATGCTGATGTGAAGATGAAAAATATAAATGGAAGCAGAATAATGAATCTTTTTCAGTATTTACAAGACAGAAAAAAAGGCAATAAATAAATCTTATCTTTTTAAAGAAATATTCAAGTATTTACAAGATTTATGACTAAATTTCTATGTCCTTTTGTTTTTCTTAATCATTTATATATTTATTTATTTTTTAAATTAGTATCTCATGTACTCCTACTGAGAAATGTACCATGGATTTACAGTTCTGCTCTGGAAACCGAGCTTCAGTCCTCCCTCTATGAACGACACCATCACCACCCAGGCCAAAGAAAGCGAGACAGGTAAGACTCAGAGTGAAGCCGATGCTGATAGCAGCCTTTGCCAATAAGGAGTTAGTGCACCGAGAATTTTCCCCTAAGGCGTCAGACACCCAACTCGGGCATCCATTCTATTTAACTGTTTTTCAAGGCATACCAGCGACAGTTCGTAGACAATAGCCAAAAAGGGGTGGAAATCGAAAACATGCATGGTTGTTGCAAAAAGGCATTTTGTTTCCAACAATAAACCAAAAGAAATGCTGACTACAGAAGTTAGTAAAGCGTTTTCCCCTACCAAAAAAAAAAAATCCCCGCATTGAAAATCCAGAGTTTCCAGGAGACACCAATATCCTGTTAGCAAAACCATTAAAAAGCAGATCTACCAAAATGACAAACCAGGTAAACAGATACCCTGGGACCCCTTAATTTGTTTCTATTATCACGAAAAAAATTAACTCCCCCCCCCCCCAATCCACTTTATCAGTTTCAAAGTAGAAAATGTCTCCCTTAAGATAGAACAAACTTGTGTCCGCAAACAATGCATCAACTAGCGCCACCACATACCGCAATCTAATCTGGTCTCTCCTGAAGGCGAGGCATTAGCGTAGGCCACTCTATGGCAGAAAAGCTAACTAACATGTCAAAGTACATTAAATATTTATTTTTAAAGTTACAATGTCTAATGGAATATTTATTTCTGGAAACATTATTTAAAATAAATTAAGGTCAGCAGAAAGAAAATTATATGTATAGAATATCTTCCACAAAAGGCAAACTGAGAGGAATCAAAATTATCTACTGGCTACAGAATTTTCGATGAATAAGATTTAAATGGAATTCTGATCGTTAAAAAGGTAAAAATTATCATCATAATGTACACTTTTTGCCATTTTTACTGTATAAATTAATTAAATGCACAGGTATTATTCATATAACGAGCTTGATACATTTAATCAATCTAAAGACTTTTTATTGATCAAAAAACATTTGTAATTATTTTCATGTGAAAATGATTTTTCTTCTTCTTTTTTTAAAAAAAAAAATACAATTTTGAGTCAGCACCTAAGAATTTGAACCAGTCTGGGTTCAGAGAGTACAAAATCTATTTTTCGAAGCTTAAGTATAAAACTTCCTACAATTTTCTATGCTGGTAGCCAGCCAAATATAAATGAAACATTTCATCGCTTAAGTTTCCAAAACAGAAAGTTTAAGAAATTCACAATTGTCAAGAGAGACTTGGATTTTGCTTACTGGAAACCTTGAAATTAATCTGCCAAAGAAACTCATCAATCATTACCTCCCCTTGAACAGGAAAAAAATTAAACAATAGTTAGTTAGAATCATGAACTATGAGTCAGCCAACAGTTTGTGTTTTTTTTTTTTTGATTTCTTGTAATGCAACTCAGTCCTAACGATTTCTGCTGCAATTTTTTTTGCCCGTTTTAAATTGTGCAACTGTGTTATTCTTCCTGTTTGCCTAGAAATTGATAAAATTGTAGGGTTACCTTATTCTTAAGGGGATTGGTACCTGACTTAAAAAATAAAAAAAAAACCAACGTGCCATCTTTACCTGGTATTTATGAGACATTAAACGGTCTTTTAAATGTGAAAAATGGTATCTAAATTTTGTAAACCCCCAAGGAATTACTTGAGAAAATTCTTCTTGCCTTTATTACAACAAAACATTTGTGGTAAGGTAGCGTATCTTACGATTTATCTCTGGGGCTTTGATCTTCTTAAAAGAAGAAATTCAAATTACATGGACTTAACTAATTATTCCTATAGCCATATGCTGCACGTCAATATAACATATTTCCGAACAGCATTACGTTGATTAAAACAACAGGGGAAACATCGAAGTACTGAAAGCCTAAAATGTGTAGGAGTGCTCTGACTATAGTGTTTTGTACTGCTGTTGCTAATGGTTTCATTAGAATGTTGTTTGCTGAAGAAGAAAAAAAGAGAAAGAGATACCAAAAAAGCAGATGAATGGCGCTTAGTTCACCAGATAATTAATTAGTTAGTTAGTTCAAGTCAAACGTCCCTACATTCTGAGAGTTGTCTAAATGTTCTAACAGTTTTTGTCGGTTATGCTGCCAATTTTCATTTGCGAGACCGAAAAATAGTCATTACCTATCTCCACGTGTCCACTGAAATTCTTTCCAAAGCTTCATTTAAAAGACTTATTCGTCTTAAGACAGATAGATCTTCTGAACGTTACATCAGTTGCAGTGAAAATGCCCATATACAGAAATACTTCATGCATAGCGAAAGGGATGGATCGCAGTCCAGAAATATTGTACACATAATGGCAGGCATACATCATGATTGAGACTGGCAATAGTCAGGGTCTGAACTCTTAGGAAGACAAAAAAAAGAGGGGGGGCTCTGATTTTGTGGTGGTGGTGCTAAAACCAGACGGTCGTTTCCATCATTCATTATTGGGGATTTGGCAAGTGGATAGCATAATACATAATAGTGGACCGTGATCTTAATACTTCCGAGTTATTATACACATGACAATTTAACATTATGTTGTTTCATGCCACTCCATTACTTATGTGGCTTAACCATTTTGCATACCTTAATTTTTAAATAATTAAAATAGATACTTGTGGGTTCTTTTGGCTAATCATTGGGCTCTAAGGGTTCGAGAAGCCAGCTCTGGCCCTACATAATGCAAAGAATTAAGGATTTACTGCAGAAACTGGTCAAGCAATTCAAACCCCCCCCCCCACCCACCCACAGCAGCCATCATCATCTCAGCAGGATTCAATCTACTAGACCCAGCAGCACTCATTCATTCACCCACTGGAAGAGCTTTTTAAGGTTTGGGAATTCTAGTTCAACATCTCATCCCACTACAAGTTGTCATCTTCTGCCTAAATAATAATAATAATAATAATAATAATAATAATAATAATAATAATATTTAAAAAAAAAACTTATACTAACCGTAAGAAAGGAAAAAAACAAAAATGGAAAGTAACTTAATCCATGGCTGACTGACATAAAAACAGCATGCCAACCTATGTCACATATCTAAAAACATCTATATTGCATTGCAAGTATTTGTACTTTTATAGTACATTGCAAGTTTTAAACAGATGCAGCTTTCCATGTTTAAGGTGTGTGTGTGTGTGTTGGGGTGCAAAGGGTTATAAATCAGTGTCAACCAGGTTTTCAAGTGCGCATAAACGAAAACATTGCGCCCACAAGTTTGAAACCGGTGCCAGGTTTACAGTCAGCACTTATCTGCAGAATTATCTCATAAAAAAAAAAAAAAGAACCTGCCATTCCACCTGCCAGTCTGATAACTGGCAGTTTACCTTTTCAACTTGCAAACTTCAATATTTTATTTAAATAACCCTACACTTAGATAAAATTTCCTTGTAATCATTTAACATTGAATTTCAAATAAAAAATAATAATAATAATAAAAGTAATAATAATAAAAATAATAATAAAAATAATAATAATAATATTAAATAATAATGATGATGATAAATAATGATAAATAATGATAATGATAAATAATAATAATAATAATGATAAATAATAATAATAATAAAATAATAATAATAAAATAATAATAATAATGATAAATAATAATAATAATAATAATGATGATAAATAATAATGATAAATAATAATAATAATAATAATAATAATAATATAATAATAATAATAATAATAATAATAATAATAATAAAAAAAACACAAATTTACAAAGAAACAGAAATACAAGTTTCCGTACATATTCAAAGCATTCATTACTCGTTAGCGCAACGTTCAGTTAATCCAAAGTGAAACTCGAGATGTTATTTCCTATTTATGGACACACTCACCTTGGACAAATCCCGATTAGTGTATAAATTAAATGTCCCATCTATTGTTCCAAATTCAAGGGGTGGGGGGGGGGAGACTGTCTTAGGAAAGAGTTTTTCCTATTAGTTGTCTAAACCAAGTAAACTACACCTTACTTAACCGAACAGCATCAACCAAAAGAAATTTGGAGCGGTTGTCGTCCGGGTCCCGAACCAATTCTAACCTTACAATTATAGAATCACTTATCTCAAACCAGTATTCATCCCCATTTATTTCCAACACACAAAAAAACAACCCCAACCAAACCACAGAAAATGCTGCTGCTGTTACACCTGGAAATCACACGTTTACTTTGGCATTTGTTTTTCAAAGCACTTTCACCGTTCTCTTTCTTTTTTCCTTCAGATTTTTTTAGAATATTTAATCTAACAATTGGATGCACGATTGGAAAACTTGGAATACTACTAATCTCAAGAAGAAGAGCGTAAAGACCAAGCCTTTCTACGGCGGATATTGTTCGTAATTATCGCTCAAACAATATGGTTCAATCTATAAGATGTTTCTTAAACATTGCATACAATCTCTAAAAAAAAAAAACAGTTGTTCTGATTTTTCAAGAGAGGGTTCCCGCTGAACCAACAATCTCTATCCAATCTTTTCCTGCAATGCGATCATTTTGTACTCTAATTTTCTAACTTGGACAGAGAAAAGTAACAAGACGACAAAAAAGAAAAGAAAGAAAAAGAAGAGAAAGAAAGCTGGAAAGATTCCACGAAAACTGATCCATTCAGTATAATAATTCCTTTTTGTCTTATGCTAAGTCGAAAACCATCACGAGCGCTTGGTGTTATTATCTCTGCGGCGATACACAGCCAGCATTTGCGCGAAACGTATCGAAATATTCATACTAAATCCATCAACAGAAAACAAACAAGTAAACAAACAGCTCTAGTTGAGTACCTGGCTGACACAGATCCCAGTTGGTGCAAGTTGATAAATCTCTCTTGGAGCATATCAGATCGTAATTTATCTCTAACAGAACATTCTGGACTGAATATAAAATGTATATCAACACAGAACCAATGCCAAGTCTTCTACTTACGCTTAAGGCTACAAACAGCTTTTAAAAGATAAACAAACGAAAAGTATTATGCTATACCATTGTCTAAGAGTAATCAAACCTGGATTTTTTTTTTTATTTGGCACTGTTTTAAACAAAGTCACAAAACAGATCCATGGAATTTAACAAAGGAAAGAGAAAAACAAACAAACAATTCCAGCTTATTGGCTAAAAAATTACACATGAAAGTTTTTTCTAACAAGATATTTTCAAAGTCCAGTTTATTACCTGCAATTAATAAGAACAATTTTTCTATTAAAACAAATTGATTGATTATAAATGCTTAACTTCTGTTTTGAGAACTGATATTATAACGGATTGTTAGCATTTTTCTCTTATTGAGAGTTAAAACAGGATTCTTCCTTCCTTGTTTCGGTTTTCAGGTTTTTACTTAGCAAGTTATAAGAAACTCACGCGAGCTCGAACAAGTGCAAAATCTCACCTTGGGCAGCGAATGTTCCAATTAGGGAGCTGATCACCATAGAAGAACGTGAAGAACAAACGGCTTTACGTATATGTACAACAGTTCCATGTCATCTAAAAATTTTAATTGCTCTCATCCTTACCAACAGCAGCAGCCTGGGGCTTGGTGTTACTCTTGGCATCAAAGTAAATATACATCATCATCATCTATCCGCAGATCTGAAAGGGGCGCTACTTGTCCTGCTCTCCTGTAATGACGGAGCTAAATTCAAGCAAACACAAATGTTTCTAATGTTACCTTCTTTGTATAGCACTAATCCTTTTAATGTTTAATTTCTTTCCTCTTTTTTTAAAAAAAAGAAGCTGATAAAGGGTCCATACATAAGCTTCAAGGATAATCTTCTGCCCATGAACTGGTTTTAATGGCCATGGCTATATTAATAACCATTCAAATAAGAACGCTCATACATAATACCAAGCCGCTATGTACTAACATGCAAATAAAAAATTAAAACCTATTTTAAAATCTTTAATGATGTTATATTTCTGAAAATGCATTCCTTTAAATAAAAAAAAAAGAAGAAGTCTCAGCCCTACTTTTCATCTTTAGGATTGTCTGGTAGTACATACAAGATCAGGTACAATGTGTCATCTAGATGATTTCATTGCTACAAAGTTATATTGAAAATTCCAGATGCACCACATCATTAATCACCAAATCATGGCATGCGCCTGGCTGGCCATTTTTTTTCGACCAAAAACTAACTTTATTACTATTATTATTCCTGTAGAAATATCCAATAAACATACTCTTTTGCAGAACAGTCATTAGAAATGCCGAGTTGAGACTTCAGAACAGTATTCTACACATTTCATTATCAAAGTTTAAAATCTAGGGTCCCTCATTTGAAATTTAGAGCAGGGTTTAAGTGTAGACAGAAGCAAGACGTCAGCACCAGAGGAAGATGCATGATTAATTTTCAAGATGGCTGCTGCACAAGCGTGATCTGAACACCCACCGACTGAGTCTGTGATAATTTATTTAAATACAGGATCACAGGTGATCGGCACAGTCAGAGATAGCAATAGCTGCTAGGTTTAGAGAAAGAGACATCAAAAGGGAGGTGGGGGAGTAGTGAGAGAGAAAGTGTAGATCTAACTCTAAAATGCTCACATTTTAAATAAATAACTCCAAATTATACAAAAGGATTTTCTCATATGCTCGTAAAAATGACAGTAATGGATTTTTTTTAATCTTTCTTTTCTTTTTAAATCCGGGAAGTGCTGCCACACACACACAGAGACAGTTTATCGGGAAACTAGCCGTGCAGCCATACCTAATAAAACTAAATAGAGAGAGAGAGAGATGGGGAGAGAGAGAAGAGAGATGGAGAGAGAGAGAGAGAGATGGAGAGAGAGATGGAGAGAGATGGAGAGAGAGATGAGGAGAGAGAGATGGAGAGAGAGATGGAGAGAGATGGAGAGAGAGATGAGGAGAGAGAGATGGAGAGAGATGGAGAGAGAGATGAGGAGAGAGAGATGGGAGAGAGATGAGGAGGAGAGAGATGGAGAGAGAGGAGAGAGAGAGAGAGAGAGATGGAGAGAGATGGAGAGATGGAGAGGGAGAGAGATGGAGAGAGGGAGAGAGATGGAGAGAGAGATGGAGAGAGAGAGATGGAGAGAGAGATGAGAGAGAGAGAGGAGAGAGAGATGGAGAGAGAGATGAGGAGAGAGAGATGGAGAGAGATGGAGAGAGGAGAGAGAGAGAGAGATGGAGAGAGAGAGATTACAATTTATATTGTGGTTCTTTATCGAAGGTCCTAGCGAAAACGAGTTTATTGCACAAGACAAGACTTGGATGTGGAGATATTTTAAACTAAAATTTGGTCAGAAAATGTGTTTTTGTACCAAACGCTTCCTGAAGTTTAAATAAGTAACGACGTTATATCTGCTTTGAGCTACACCCGTAAGTGTGTGTATGTACACTTGTTCAGAAGACTAAATGATACTGCACTATTGTTTAATGATGGGTTTATGGCTAGATCTATATATATATATATATATATATATGGTACAACACGGTAGGTAGGACTTTTTTATATTCATGTCTCCACACACACACACACCATTCCATTCCAACAAAGTTGGCTGTCAAATCTTAACTTATACAATCATTCAAATATTCACGCCCCCAAGAGAATGTAGTCATTTCTTCCGTCATCTCCATTAACTCGCAATACTCTCGAGTAGGACATTATTTAATCAATCAACCAGTCATCAGGCTCCATAACACTAAATGGGAAAACTTAGTCAGAAAAGACTAGAATAAGTTTCATCAAGAAATCAATTTAACCAGATTAACAAAACCATGGGTGGTGGTATCATCATCATCATCCTGGCCTGAAGTTGCAACAATTCTCCCCACTCACAGCCTACTACATACATATACATCTTAACACACATCCTGGGATCAACTGTCCCCCTCGTGCATAACTAGTAGTAGGTTAAGGCCAAATATTATCACTGGTCTAAAAACGCAAATCAGAACTCTAACACATTTATAAAACTTTAAAAGAGTTAAAAATAGAATGAACATTTCCTACCAAAGATCAAAAGCTTAAGAGATTTTTTTTTTTAAAATTAAGCTAATCAACAACACAGCCATTTCCAAATCCAGATTAATAAGTAACTACGTGAAAGCCAAAGCATTAAAAGTAATATTGATTTACAAACACGGATTCAAAATTGAAAATAATCATGAAAGTCTGTCAAAGTATTTAAAGTCAGAAGCTCTTAAACTATAATGCAGAAACACCAGCTCTTCACAGTTTTCTGAATTGAGGTGATTTTTTCGCTGGCTCCTTCCTGCATACGTCCATCGGTGCCTTAAAAAAAAAATACTGTTCATTGTCTATGAATGATGGAGGTGTAGATAAATGTACCAATGCCAGTCTGTCCCCCCTCCACCCATTTGAAGTGGAGTATTTCCTTTCCAGAATGACAAAGAATCTCCATGCCCAAGTAGTAGGGGAAAGTTGAAATAATATCCCTTCATCTCTCTCTCTCTCTATAACAGAAGTCTGCTTTTTGTTTTGTTTTTTCTTTTCTAGTTCTTGAGGATCTGTAGTTTGCTTTCCTGAAGAAATGGAATCTTCTTTTGTCTTTTTTTCCTGTTGCTATCTTCTCGTAGCAGTCCGAGAAATGTCCCTATTGATTCAACAGCTGAAGTTTGTGGCATGTCTGGATCATCGAGAGTTGTATCGGAGTCTGTGATTACACTTTTTCTGGGGCTTTGTCTAATCTCGTAGTCTTCCATTTTTTTCCTATCAACCAATGGCTTATTCTCTCCACGTCTTTACTTCGACAGTTCAGTTTTAAACAAGGGTCCAAGCATGTGGAAACAAAGGGATTTTTATTTGCCAAATACCTATATAATAAACACCTTTGCATAGTTACTTTTAACTGATTCTCAGTGGCAGCCAAAATTGGCAAAATTAAAGTTATTGCTTTCCTCTGACTAGCAGCTTTTGTGAAGGTGAACAAGTTTTTCAGCTAGGCCCCATTAACAGAAAGTTACATTTTGAATATTATGATCTACTGCATATGCTACAATTTGGCTTCTTTTTTCAATATTACATTCTAGCGTGTAATATGAACTGTTCCAATGAGTGGATACATCCTGTAGAAAGGCTGCATTTGGGAACCTTCAGCTGTTCCTAAAGATCATCACATAGCTTTTGTGCGGCAGGAGAATGGTGGAAATGGCTGACTATCTCTTGATAAGTACAAAAGATATCCTTTCTCAGTGCCTTTCAAAATCAGCTTTATCCGATGACCCAGTCATACTAAGAAATGGTGTTCTAGCAATCCAAATATCTGTCATCAATGCTATACTTGCAGTTTCCTCTTGTAGCATCTTTTGAAATTTAAGTAAATAGCTTTGTACATCACTTTTTTTTTGGTCAAACAGTGATACCAAATATGATGTGGTGTATTATATCTAAGGAACCAGTGACTGGGGTAGTTTTCTAAATCTAATGTCTGCTACAACTGTGAGAGACTGTAAGTCAGCAGCAATCATATCTCCCATTTTTGATATATGGCTGTGGCTGATGTCCCATGACATCTTCTCGTCAAGAATTCCTCATTACTCATTTGTTTACTACAGTCTGTCCTTTCCCATTTTTTGCTGAAGCATTTCTACATTGCGTTCAGCAGCCTGTTTCACCTTTAAATGATACAAAGCTTTTAGGATGCATTTCGGCCTTTTAAATATCTATGCCCAGATACGTTCATCTGAAAACCAGCAAGTCTGCCAGTGGTCAGCCAGCTATAGTTCTAAGTCCTAATTCCTCAGCTAAACCAATATCTGAAACAAACAAAACAAAAAACAAAAAAGCCCCTGCCCTCCCAAGTTAAAATAACCAACCAAATGGCAATATTATAGGTTCTATGACTCCCACAAAGATAAGTATGTGCAGGGTGTCATTAACAAAGGTGCTGCCATCATCATTTCCAGCTACAATAAAAACAATGATATTTACCTTTCCTAGGCAAAAGCCATATGGCTCTTATCACAGTACACTACTTTTATTGCTGCATGACACCTGATTTAGGTATTGTCCATACAAGAAACAGGATCACAATCCCTCAGTTAGTTACTATTTTAAAGGACAATAGTTGAATTAGCATTCTTGAGTGTAGAGCACATATAATAATACTAAGAATAAATAAATAATTAGACAAAATACAGTGGAGAGATTCTCTATCATAAATCTTAGACTGTGATGTTATTATAGTGGCTTCATACATTGGAATATTCAAAACGTAGCCATGTTCGGCCCTTTAGACCTGTTTCAGTTTTTTTTTTTTTTTTTACAACAAAATGAATGGGTCAACTCGAATATTACATCCAACGAGGTTTCATACAACTAAATGCTTTAAGCCAAATCCAATGAATTTTCTCAAAATTCGGGTAAACAGGTGATGAGTGTGACCCTGCGCACAGAAATATCCTGCTTTTAATTCAATGCCTGCTAGCTTTATCTCTTCTTTCTTCTGAGAGACAAGAGTTTTCATAATCTGAAACTGGTAGGCTAACACAGCATCGCTAATGTACTGCATAATCGCTAGTTCTGTGCATCAGAAACTCCCTGGTCTGTGCAGCTTCAAGGCAAGAAACAAAGCACACCAGTCCGAAGCTACCAGTTCAACAAGTATTTTTACAGTTGAACATGGCAATCAAACGAACTGTGTCATGGACAAGAAACAAAATGTCAGGGTTTATTTATACTGATTTTTTTTCCTAAACTAGAACTTAACATTTCTATGAATTCCAACAAAGTAGAAATTCATTTTTCGTAATGATGTGAACATTCAGTGGCCTTAGCGCTGAAATAGTCGTCGTCAAACTTTGGTTTGTCGGGCAGAGTTTGGTTTCTGCAGTGAGACCAGCGCAGGTTTTTAGCGAGCCTTGTACAGAACGAGAGTCAAACCCCGAGCCAGCCAGTACTCCACACCCAGGCCCGGGGGGGTGGGTTAACTTACAATCAGCAAACTCTTTCTTTAACATGCATATATATATATTATGACAATGTCTGAATAATCACTGGCATGAAGAAATTTTCAATCCCTCATTTCGCCCCCCCCCTCTCCGTTTTCTGGTAAACTGCCATCTTTGTATCGCTATGGCTCCCCCCCCCCACCCATCACTGAATTCCCAAGTCCAACAAAAGCCAAAGCAAGTGCATCTGTCAGCCTTCCAAAACCAATACTACAGCTGACACAGGCGAAAAAAAAAAAAAAAAAAAAGGCTCAGTTCACTGTTCAGTACGTTATTTCTTACCAGATATCTTTCTGCCAGTCGCTGGAACATTACTTTCACCACCTCCATGTATGCATAACAGCTAACTAAATGATGCATCAAAACCAGATGACTTAGAGCAAACTCTGCAGCATCAAAAGTCGCCCTTAAACGAACCATTTGAATTCTCAAAACGCGCGTTTCAAGCGTTAAGAGATAACCCATCCACATTACTACGAATATTGGTTGACTGTCTGCAGCATGCCGCATTGTTAAGAAATGATCACGACGACAACTACTCAGCAAGTAAAACAACACACGACGCTTAGTAATTCCTGTCAATAAATCACTAGTTAAGACCACTTTTGGAGCACGGGGTTCAGGCATAAAGCCCAGATCATGGATTTCTTTTCCGCTAACTATGTAATCTTGCTTTGAGTATGCATCAGAAGTACCTTCAGACCGATTTATAATCTTAGAACCATTGAAAAATGTCTCCTCACTGGCAAATCTGAAAACCAGTAAAATATCTTCACCGAAGTTTTCCTTTCAAACAGGTCAAATGCATTTTCCGTGCCATCTGTGAGTTTCTAGCCATCTTTTTCGCAGTGATACAAAGCCTTTAAGAAGATACAAGATAAACCAGACACTGAAAAAAAAACAACAACAACAACAAAAGATGATAAATGTTAATAAATAAAAGCTGGCAGTATTATGGAAATTTTTTTTAAAAGTGTCCCTAAATAATGCAGTTCATAATTCTTCCCAAACTAGAGTTGTTTGAGCTTTTAAGACAACTTCGAAGCCAAATATTTGATATAGATAAAAAACTCAATATTTTCAAACATTTTGCAGAGCACAAAGAGGTTTCCAAACACTACAAAGCGCTCACATGATACTCCCAATACCTAACGAGGAACAGACCTGGAAATAATATACTAACAGAGCAAGTAGCAATTCTGCTGTTCTGTAGTTTTAAGAACAGCCATGCTTTTGTCAAAAATGGGATACCAACAAGATACCAATATTCCTGATAATGTTCATATTAGAATCAATTTAGAGTTTTCAAAGAATATCTGCATATTCATATGTAATCAAGTCAGTGGAACTATATTTGTTGCTTACTGACAAAAACGTCTATTATGTCAACAGCTAAATGTCCCCAGTTTTACAATGAACCTAGCATCGTGGACAGGAGCCATGTATAAGATTGCTGCTAGCTGAATAACCAAAGTGAACTCGAGGAAGATTTACAAAGCAAACAAAATAGACAGACAGAGTGTTACCAAAAGAAGAGGGGGGGGGGAAATCGCAGATTATTTCTGCCAGTTGGCGGCTTATTTTTGTACTGCAGTAATAATAATAAAACCTAAATCAAGCTAGCATCATCAGTATTTCTGGCTGCTGATCAGTCTAAATATCTCAAGCGTGACGAGTGATTCTACCAGACAGGAACCAAATCTCTCTCTCTCAAAGAAACCCCTAGGGTAAAAAGGTCACAAAATGACCAACCACCCCCCCCCCACCCTTAGCAAAGAAGATAATATTTTATGTCCTGTAAAATACATTTACTAAAGTTTCAAGATGCCATTAAGAAGCCAGTCCTGTTCTAGCCAGGCGCTGACAAAAAAAAATCATTCGCCTTCACAGAACATTGAAAGAAAGAATAGCCCTAACCCTGCCTTATCTTCACTGCCCCTTCATCCCCCACCAACCACAGCAAATGTCACTGATGCCTACAATAAAAGGAAGAGCGGCTGGCAGGAAAATGGGAAGCAGGCAAAGATCAGAAGAACCAGCTACATGGCAGGCATATCAGAGGCAAGCATCCCTAAGCATTAAAGTTACATCACCTCTTTATATAAGTATCCATAAGTATAAAAGTTACAGCACCTCTTTATATAAGTATCCATAAGTATAAAAGTTACATCACCTCTTTATATAAGTATCCAAAGTATAAAAGTTACATCACTCTTTATATAAGTATCCACAAGTATAAAAGTTACATCACCTCTTTATATAGTATCCACAAGTATAAAAGTTACAGCACCTCTTTATATAAGTATCCACAAGTATAAAAGTTACATCACCTTTTATATAAGTATCCACAAGTATAAAAGTTACAGCACCTCTTTATATAAGTATCCACAAGTATAAAAGTTACAGCACCTCTTTATATAAGTATCCACAAGTATAAAAGTTACAGCACCTCTTTATATAAGTATCCACAAGTATAAAAGTTACATCACCTCTTTATATAAGTATCCACAAGTATAAAAGTTACATCACCTCTTTATATAAGTATCCACAAGTATAAAAGTTACATCACCTCTTTATATAAGTATCCACAAGTATAAAAGTTACATCACCTCTTTATATAAGTATCCACAAGTATAAAAGTTACATCACCTCTTTATATAAGTATCCACAAGTATAAAAGTTACATCACCTCTTTATATAAGTATCCACAAGTATAAAAGTTACATCACCTCTTTATATAAGTATCCACAAGTATAAAAGTTACATCACCTCTTTATATAAGTATCCACAAGTATAAAAGTACATCACCTCTTTATATAGTATCCACAAGTATAAAAGTTACATCACCTCTTTATATAAGTATCCACAAGTATAAAAGTTACATCACCTCTTTATATAAGTATCCACAAGTATAAAAGTTACATCACCTCTTTATATAAGTATCCACAAGTATAAAAGTTACATCACCTCTTTATATAAGTATCCACAAGTATAAAAGTTACATCACCTCTTTATATAAGTATCCACAAGTATGAAAGTTACATCACCTCTTTATATAAGTATCCACAAGTATAAAAGTTACATCACCTCTTTATATAAGTATCCACAAGTATAAAAGTTACATCACCTCTTTATATAAGTATCCACAAGTATAAAAGTTACATCACCTCTTTATATAAGTATCCACAAGTATAAAAGTTACATCACCTCTTTATATAAGTATCCACAAGTATAAAAGTTACATCACCTCTTTATATAAGTATCCACAAGTATAAAAGTTACATCACCTCTTTATATAAGTATCCACAAGTATAAAAGTTACATCACCTCTTTATATAAGTATCCATAAGCATAAAAGTTACATCACCTCTTTATATAAGTATCCATAAGCATAAAAGTTACATCACCTCTTTATATAAGTATCCACAAGTATAAAAGTTACATCACCTCTTTATATAAGTATCCACAAGTATAAAAGTTACATCACCTCTTTATATAAGTATCCACAAGTATAAAAGTTACATCACCTCTTTATATAAGTATCCACAAGTATAAAAGTTACATCCTCTTTATATAAGTATCCACAGTATAAAAGTTACATCACCTCTTTATATAAGTATCCATAAGTATAAAAGTTACATCACCTCTTTATATAAGTATCCATAAGTATAAAAGTTACATCACCTCTTTATATAAGTATCCATAAGTATAAAAGTTACATCACCTCTTTATATAAGTATCCATAAGTATAAAAGTTACATCACCTCTTTATATAAGTATCCATAAGTATAAAAGTTACATCACCTCTTTATATAAGTATCCATAAGTATAAAAGTTACATCACCTCTTTATATAAGTATCCAAAAGTATAAAAGTTACATCACCTCTTTATATAAGTATCCATAAGCATAAAAGTTACATCACCTCTTTATATAAGTATCCTTAAGTATAAAAGTTACATCACCTCTTTATATAAGTATCCATAAGTATAAAAGTTAAATCATCTCTTTATATAAGTATCCATAAGTATAAAAGTTAAATCACCTCTTTATATAAGTATTCCAGCCTCTTTCTAAAAAAAAAAAACCCTAAAAATAATTTTGCAACTATGTAACTTTGCCCAATAATTTCTTTCAAAAGGTACAACTTTATTAAATAGAGCAATTATTTGAAAATTAATTTGTAAAAAAATTGTTGTTCTGGGCACCAACAGTAGCCAACTCTTCTACTCTTATAAGATTCTATTTATGCAATAACAACAACAACAAAATTAATAAATTAAAAATCTAGTTTCAAATTATAGGTAAAAATTGTGGGTAAAATGATGGATTGCAATTTTTCACAGATATTTTTTCCTTCAGAAATACATCCAGGTTACACACCAGTGTATCGTGACTGTGCAAAAGTCTTGTTTTTGTACATATGATCGCACAAAACACACAACAAAAGCTGACGGGTCATCATCATCACACGGCAGCTGTAAGTTTTCTATGCATCTGCGTCTGTACTGTGTCTTAGAAGAGATCAGTAACTTTCAAGATAAGCGAAAAACATGAAGGGTTTTAAAAAAAAAACAAAAAACAAACTAACTCTAAAAACTTCTAGGGGTTATCCACAATTTTATACAGTTTTGTAGAAATCAGATCATAGGTAATCAACTTCTGAAAATCAACACTGACATTAAACGGAAGAAAACACCAGTATTGACTCTTTTGGAGCTAAAATGTATCATTAATGTTCCTGATGGCATTTTTTTTTGGTCAGTGAGGGTCCTGCGGACAGTTCACGAAAATGCCAAGAGAAAGAGAACACTGAAGTCTGCTGTTTCCTAAGAATACAGCAGATGGGAACGAGATAGGAAGCCAAAGGTAAAAACCAAATTTTAGTTGATCAGGTGTTTTCGTGAGCAATACGAGTAGAACTTTACTTGAGCCCCATCATCAGCATTACATTATATAATTGCGATAGTCTAACAAATCATACATGCCATCTGAAAATTCTGACTGATAGTTGAAGGAAATTTGTAACAGTTATCTGGTATTCAAAAAAGGGCTCGCTTTGATAAACCATCAACTCAAAGGACCAACTGCAGGAAAACAAAATGGCCAACAGGATGACTTGCTTGCAACATGAAATAACCTACCTACATCTTATTCTTCCATCATAATTACCTCCATAATATTATTAACACAGATAATACACAGAATTAATAGAGTAATATATTTCATTTGCACTGAGAATGTTAATACCACAACCTTGTTCAATTACCAGATAAGAAAAGGAAAGAAATTTTGTCAAACAATAAATTGAAAATGATAATTGTTGTACTTCCACTGGCAAAAAGAAACAACAACAACGTACTCGATTTCATGCCAATCTTAATGTTAACCTGCTTTAAAAGACAGACAAAAACAAAGACAGTAGAAAAAAAAAACTGAATTCCTAACTAACCTTAACTGAAAATTAACTTTTTTTTAAAACCCCGTTTTCTCAACCTTAGATATTTCTGGAGGGAAGTGTACCCACAGAAAGTGAATGCTTCAACTCATTTATATAAAAATGTTGTTTTCTTCTCTTTTTTGTTTTATAGCATACTGGGAAAGGTGTTCTCTCTAGCTTTTAGAGGCTGCGTTAACAGTTCAATAGTTTTCGTAGCTCTACTTCAAAAGATAGGGCTGATACCAAGGTGACCCTAATCTCTCACAGTCGAGTGGGCTTTTGACAAGAATTAATTTGTAACTTATTAGCCCAGTGAACTTTTTAGGCTCAAGAACACAAACCAATGCAGTGGGACTCATTATGCACGAAACAGGCAATGAAGCTAAGTCAGTCAACCTGCCTCATGGCTTATACAATGACTATATCCTCCAAACTCTGCCTCAGACCCTACTGGGATGAGGGCCTTGAATCCAAAGATCAAATGCCATTGGCATTGAAGCGTGAATGGAATTCAGTTCGTCTCACCGCAATTTCACTTTCTAGTTACAACAAACATTCCCACCAACTGCGAGTTCCTCCTGCATGCAGTTTGACTTCAAACACCGGATCACTGATAAGTGGTGTACCAACATTCAGGCAAAAGCGCTCTGTCATCTTTCATATCAACAATGGAAACAAGTGATGGTTATCACAACACCACAAGGGACACAGGTGTGCAGAGATGGCTGGCTATAAGGGAAGGGTAAAGTACATTTTAGTAATTACATTTACTTTTCTTCTTAATGTTTTGCACACGTCACACATTTAACTACAAATGGTGCGTGTAATGAGGTTTCAAACAAAGGTCACCGCAGATTAGTTCACTTTAGTAGAAGACGACTGGTCTTGGACGGCACTGCCCAGACTCTTTGGGGGAAGTTTGATTCCTCGTGATCCTGACTACGGTGGACAATTACGGGACTTACATTAGATTAGGTAATTACTAATAATGAGGTTTTAAACAAAGGTCACCGCAGATTAGTTCACTTTAGAAGAAGAAGACTGGTCTTGGACGGCACTGCCCAGACTCTTTGGGGGAAGTTCGATTCCCCGTGATCCTGACTATGGTGGACAATTACGGGACTTACATTAGATTAGGTAATTACTAATAATGAGGTTTTAAACAAAGGTCACCGCAGATTAGTTCACTTTAGAAGAAGACGACTGGTCTTGGACGGCACTGCCCAGACTCTTTGGGGGAAGTTCGATTCCCCGTGATCCTGACTACGGTGGACAATTACGGGACTTACATTAGATTAGGTAATTACTAATACTACTGAGTAAACAGAAACGAGGCTTCAAAACGTTATAAGCAGTCTCCTTTCCCACAGGGGCCAACTGAAATGGCAAAAAAAAAAAAAAAAATCCAAAATACGGGCAGGATAGTGTTAAAAAAGGGGGGGAGGGGGAAAGGGAGGGGGAAAGGGAGGGGGACTTTTTTAATCGAGTTGTAGGAACAGTCACCCAGTCAGCGCTGATGGCGGCCCTCAGAACCTTTGATACCACCCCCTTATTTCGTATAACACTATTACTGAACTAAGTCAGATCTAATGTGAAGCCCCTGCTTTCCTTATCTGATAATCTCCTGAGAGTCTTCCCTTTTTTTTTCTTCTTCTTAAACTAAAGCAGACCAACCAACCGCCAGCCGTGCCATTAGCGGTCCGACTGTCCATAAACCGTACTACTACTATCTGATTTCACCACCCCCCCCCATCTCTCTCTCTCTCTCTCTGTTCCCACTAATTTAAAAGGCGATTTCTGGTCGCACGCTTTCCCCGAGCCTGGCCATTTAAAACCCTGCCGGTTCCCTTTAACCGCCCGCTTTCCTTCCCTGGACTGTGAGGGGGACAACGTGCAAAGGGGGAGGAAGGGGTTAGACTTCCTGGAAATTAGGTAACACGTGGATATAACTTGAAATTAATTATTCTCGAATATTATTATTATTATTATTATTATTATTATTAGTTAACCTAATTCGAAATCGAGAGGGAAGTTCGTTATAAGCAGGTTCGGGGCCGGATCCGATAACATCCCCCCCCCCGTCCCCCCTTACTGGCATGTCGGTACGCGCGCGCGCGTGCGGAGGGGCCGTCCGAGTTACTCGGGTAATTTCGAAAACACGCGCCTCGCGTCCCCGTATCGAGTTACAGTCGCAGAAAACCCCGGCGTGTTCAACCTTTATCCCCGGCCCCTCGGGCCGCCCCCGGGTAAAGTTAACAAAGGCCGGAGTCTGGCGGTGACCCGCGGATCGGGGCCCCTGCCCCCCCCCCCCCCCACACACACAGGGGACGAGCGCCGGTCGCGATGATCGCTATAGCAGACGACGACGAAGGGCCCCCCCCAATAAAGACCGGCTCGGCGCTTTGTCCGTCCGTCCCCCAACCTCACAGACTAATCAGACGCGGGGGCGGAGGGGGGGCAAAGACGGAGGGGGAGGGGGGGGGGGGACAATGTTTCGGAAGTGGGGGGGGAGAAAAAAGCGTGAGAAAGCACGAACGTGTGCGCGTGCGTGTGCGCGCACTTACCGTCCAGGCGAAGTCGAAGGGTAGCCGGAGCAGCGTCTCGGGGCTCTCCGCCGGATACGTGAAAGAATTCCCCCCTAAAACACCGCTGGAGGTATTTCCGAAGGTGCAGGGGCCGTCCGTAGTGACCCGGGACAGGAACTCCTTGAGGCACACACGAAAGTAGGTGTCGCACGGCTCCGTGCACGCGCCCCCGCTATCCCTCGCGGCCCTGCAGCAGCTTCCGTCCGCCAGCTCGCCCCTCGTGTTCTCGATGGTGTCGATCCGCAGCTCGAAGGAGCCGGACGCCTCGGAAACCCCGAGGACGGCCAGCAGGAGCAGCAGGGTCGTGACGAAGATGCGAATCCTCCAGCGGTTAATCCGGGACGAGCACTTGGGGTCTCCGATAACCATCAAGCGTATCTTGCCTTGTGGGGTCAGCAGGGCCAGCACGACAATCAAGCTGTAGAACATCCCTGGGGCGACAGGGCTTCATGTAAGCTGTTCCTGGAAAGGGGGTCCACACAGCCGAACTTATTAGCCAAAGGTTCACATGCTTCGGAATCACACTCACAACTACCGGTGCGGGAACACAGGCGGAGCGCTATTTTTAGAGGGCGGCCGCGCGCATGCCCCGCCAATTAGGATGCACATGGAATTCCATTGGTCATGGTAAACAATCGGCGAGCGTGTGCCCCCTCGGTCCGAGTTAGGGAGCGCGCGAGATAAACGACGGGCCCCCCAACTCCCCGGCCCGTGGGCAGGGGAAGCCTTCCTCTCCGACCTGCGAACCCGAGAGGGGGGGGCGGCGGCATCGTCGCGTATTCGGCGGTGGGGCAGCTGGAGGGGGCAGGGGGTTCGGGGGTGCCGAGCCGGGCCCCGGCGGATTTCGTTTTACAGCGGGGTCTGGTAATCTGATGCTATGGCGGAGGGAGGGAGGGAGAAGGGGAGGGGGTGCTTGCTCCTTGTCGTCGGCAGGCACGTGCTCCTCACGCGACCGCTCGTGCTAACAGTCTGCGGCTTGGGTTTTCGGGGAGGAGGAGGAGTCAGCCCCAACTGGGATTTCGCCTCGCGGGTCTGTCATTAATGACCCCCTCCTCCCCCCGAGCGTAGAGACCGGGGAGGGGGGGACTTCTACCGGCCGTGTCATTATTTACTTGTTTGTTGTTGTTTTTTTGTGCCCGTCCGTGCTGCGGACAGACGTCGTTCATTAGCTCACCCCCCCTCCCCCCGGGGGGTCCTCCCTCTCGTGGGGGGGGGGAGGAGGAGGAGAACAAGGGGGCGGCGGGGCCGTCGTGCCGTTTGCTCGGAAGAATAACGCAGCATCGCAGAGCTGGAGGCGGCAACTGGATCGTAAGATGGAAAGTGTCACCACCCCCCACCCCCCACCACCCCCGGGGGGAGGGGCAGTTATCGTTCGATTACTACCTTCCTCGTTATTGAGAATCTTAATTTTTAATTAACTGGCGCGAGGAGGATTAAAGCTCCCCCATCTCTTTATCTGGCTGGTTCGGGATGAGGAAGGGACGACGACGAAGAGCAGCAGGACCTTTTGGACGCGGACCCGCCGTATATCTGCGCCACGACTTCCCCCTCCCCCCCCACCCGGGAGGGGTGGAAATTCAATTTGGGCGAATCTGTGGGGATGCCGCGTAATTACTAACTGTCGGCGAAGACGACCGCGGCGCGGCTGTAAGTCGTTCGTCATGGGTGTGAAGTCTCTCCCACCACCACCATCATCCTCATCATCATCATCATCATCCAGACACACGTAATCCATGCGAGTTGTCATGTGGCAGAGCTAAAGATGCGTTGACATGAATTGCAGCTGTTCTTAGATTCTCCGCGCACGTCCTCCTTCCTGTCTCTTGTAGGAAGAGGGGGGGGATGTTCATTTTCAATTAGCCGACAGGGCCCCGGCGCAAGCCGATACTTTCCCGACCGTCCGATAGAGAGGAGGAGGAGGAGGAGGAGAGGATGCTGGCCGAACAAAGAGTCGAAAATCGTATCCATTACTGCTGGCGGGCGCTCTTCACTCGTCCGGGAAATAAATTATTGCCGGGCTTTTTTCCTGGATAAAAATTAATAAATAACGGCATTTCATTCTCGTGAACCCAGTCTCTCTCTTGTTAACCTTAAGTTCTTTCCCGACTTTAATATCAAAACATTCTTTAATATCCTTCATTTGCTTAAATCAGTAACATCAACTCATCCCATCGAAATTAGCCTTAATATTATTATACACGTACGTAGCAAGATTCATCCACCCATACAGTGATGAGATCAGTCAAACAAGTTATATTTCAGATACTATTATTGATGAATATTACTGGATTTATATTAAGCATAAATAAATGTCATTTGGCCAGAGTCGTGCCACGCTATAGTGCTAGACAGACTCGGGAGGGAGGTGGCGGAAGCAGCAGCAGCAGCAGCAGCCCGCCCTTCGACAGACTCCATGCAGATTTTTATTAAAATATAAAATTATTAAAGCTGAACAATATGACAGAGAGTAAGTATGCCGAAGAAATCATCATCACTCGCTGAAGGCGGATATGCAAGTGCTAATAAATAATTAGATGAGGATATCAGATTATTAGGATCATGGCTGAGACATTCACTTTTTCTTCTTTTAATGTAATACAATTTGCAGAGGGATACTGGAAAGCTGACTGTTGGTCGATCACAGTTTTTGCTGGGGTCCCATGTCTCAGACAAAGGATATCACCACCATCAGACAGGGCGCCCGTGATAAGCCTGGGATAGCTGCACAGGTAGTCTAGTTTCCCAGCACTGTGCTGGTATTGACTATATCTTGCAAGTGCAGTTGGTCGTGACAGTATTAACTGATTTAAGAGTCATGTTAATGTCCATTTCTTTTTGGGGGGGGAAGCCTTGCATTATAACCATAACGGATTCCAGCCTCCCTCTAACTACTAAACCAAATTAAAACCAGATATTTTGATGCAGAGTACAACTTGAGATATTTACATGGAGGCTCTGATGACGTAGGATGTTTTACTGCATAATATGAACCACTGGGTGGAGGATAATGTAAAGCACATATCTGGCAACAATTATTTCCCGTTTTTTGAAAATTTTTTAACATACATTTGAAAATATAGTGGTAAGTATTTTAAAAATTAACACAGGGACTTAGAGAATACAAAAGATATGACACTTACTTAAACATAGAAAACTTGAATGGGTTAATGTATAAATGAAAAAAACTTCGTGACTTATTTTCTATGTTCTGCTAGCCTACCCTTCTTAAAATTAGAAAACCCAAGTATTTAGTTAATTGGACTGTTAGAGAGAGAGATAGGTGAAGCACATGTGGGGAAGTTCTTTCTAATGTCAACAAACAAGTAAATGAGTAGAATTAATTAGACATCAATAATGACTAGAGGGTAAAGAGTGCTAGATGTCTCACCCTGAAGACCTTGATTCTCTGGCATTGTGTGTTGTAGTTCCATAAAGAAACACATGTTCAATAGATTTTCCATGATTATTCACTTCAGTGAACCCTCCTCATTCACTGTTATTCCATACTTTCACCATCTACATCTAGCTTTTATCTAAATCCATTGAGCTTGACAATACCTCTACAGTTTGTGTAGGTGATATGAAACTAAGCAAGTAAAACACTCTGGGCTTGACCCGACAGAAGATACTTTTTTTATTCTTCTTGTTTATCCAGATTAATTATAAAACTGTTCTAATAATAAGCAACCTGTTCCTTTTCTTTTAATCTGTGCCCTAATATACAAAGAGTTTCAAGAATTGTTAAAATTATTTTTATAGTGCGCAGGCAGAGATATTACTATCAGAAAACAAACTGTGAAGATAGAGGAAACGAGAGAGAGATGGAAGGACATTCACGCTACTTTACGTATATCGGGAGCTTCTTGTCTTTTTTGGAAGAGTAAAATAAAATCTGCCTTGAAAATAAAATAACTGGTGGTATTTTTTTGTATGTCAAACGGTGAAATCCTACCTGTCCACCGGGAGGGAAGAAAACTAATGCTAAAAGATGCTGCAGCGAACACCTGTAAATTGTGTCACCGAGGAGGAATGGTCTTTGTCGGCGAAGTGGCACTCTTGCGACCATCTGTAACTTTGGGATTCGCTTCAAAGTTACAGTGTGAACGGTAACAACGTGTGCAACTAGAACTATTGCACCAATTTATCTAGGGTGAGATTACTAAATGCCAATGAAGGGTCAGCTGGTGGCGGTTGTTGGTTAGTCTACTAGCCCACCCTTTATCTTGACACTGCTGGATTGTGCTAAGAGACATTTTCCTCTATTTTCACACTTGCAAATTTAAGAAGCCTCCAGCCATCATGAAAATACAAACCTGTCAATGGAAGTAATTATTTTGTTGATGACGTTCTCCCTCATAAAAATCTATTAGTAAATTATGATTTTTCACATCAGCTTAACATAATGGTCTAATTTATAAATGTGTCCATATTTATAGAAACTATGATAGAATTAATCATGTGTTATTGAAGTTGGTATTCCCTGCAAACACAGGAAATTTACCTTTTTGTCTTTTTTAGTTCCCTCAGTTCTTACTCGTACATCATCAGGGTTGAATGGGAAGTTAATGCATGAGAACTTGATTATGATTTGGCCAAACCACCTGTTATGAACCATATTCCCCATCCATCTGTTCATTAGAACAGGAACTAAATAAATCCACTTTGCACAGATCCCCGGAATATACATGTGTGTGTATATATATATATATAAACAAATCTACAGATCCGGGATGCTGATCTCATTCACACATTGTTCAAATGATTTGATGAGGCAAAGGGCAAAGAGATAATCAAAACAATTAATCATGATTAATAGATAATCATAATTTCATGAAACAATCATAGTAGTACCATAAATAAAGGTTTTTTCCAGCATACTGTCTGCAATTTAAACAATATCTGCGCTATCTGAGTAAAACCCCTTCTGATCAAACACCATGGTGTAACCATACAAGTTCTAATGGGAGAAAATCTTTAAAGATAAATCAACAGAAAGGAATGAGCCAAACAAACAGAAGAGATAAAAACTCCATTCTAATGCTTGAAAGATAACTTTATGCCATTCTCTTGACATTTTTCTGTTTGAGGTAGAACCAAAGATGGTGCAACAGTTGACAAAGGAATAATCTTCATCAAAGGAAATATATGATATACAAGTTTCTTTATATATTTTTGAGGGGATTGAAAAGCTTGAATTTTGAATTTAAGGACATTTTGTAAATTACTTAGGTGAGAAAATATCAATTTCAACATAATGGTAGCTTCTTTTTCTTAGAAATATCTGTATATCCATAGACTAACTACAATTATAATAGTGCACATGCTTAGTTCTCTCTTAGCAGTGATCATCATCAAATGATATACAAACAAATATAAATTGTGACTTAAAACTACTAACTATATACTGATGATTAGCATTTCTGTTCATAGAAAACTGGCAATTCGTGAGAAAAATCTACATTCTGTTTTTATTCTCTAACAAGACATTTTATACTTTTAAAATTGTTTTTTAACAGTACTATAATAGCTAAGAAGTCTTTTCTATGTCATAGATGGTGCATACAGCTGATATTGTTAGGGAAAATTGTTTCCTTGACCAAAATATACAACAGAGCAATCAATATAACAGTATTATTACCTAACCCGAAGTCTCTCTGCCAGGTACTTCTTTCCTGTAACGAGTCTGGATCAAAATAATATGAATAAAAAACTGCAACATGCTTAAAGTCAGTCTCACAAGCTAATCATTAATGGCCAAGCTCCGGTCACCTGCAGATGAAATTGTAGTCAACAAGGTGCGGTAATGTTGTTTTGTGATGTATTTCATCTTTAATTCTGAGGTATCTCTCAGCTTTGACCACTTGGTGAGTCACGGGTGGCAAAAGATTAAAGGCGCCACACAAATTTGTCATTTAAGATAATTCCAAAAAATGAACTTATTTATAACACCCAAATTCCCCGAGTATATCAGTTAATCCTTTCAATCTTGATAGCTAATGGCCTGTGACTCACAGCTACACTTTCTCTTTAGTATAAATTCAGATACAAGCAAGTCAGTTTTCTACAGAATGATATTCAAAAAAAAATTTAATAATTTGTTTACAAAAATTATGTTCACACCTGAGTTAATAAATGAGCACAGCCCATAGCCAAACATTCTTATAAGCATTATTCACTATTTTTGACGACACCCCCTCCTAATTTTAAGTGTCATCATCTTTAAAAAAAAAGAAAAGGCTAAAGATCCATTCATGCACATTTTGTTTGATTGCCCTGCATTCAAAGGTGGTAAATAACCAAGAATGATAAGGTTCCCTGAAAAAGTTCATCAGGTGAAAACATCATGAGTTTTTATTAAAAGGATGCCTTGCTAATTAATGTATTCCATTAAGGAATTACTTAAGTTAAGGATTATTGGTCACTGGTCAGAAAAAAAAAAATGTTTTCAATGATAGAAAGAAACTTATGTAATTGAAAATAAAAATTGTAATTAAATTTATTAACTATATTAATTATTAATATATGAGCATGTTGAATCCAGTTGCAAGTGGGTGTATCTACTAATAGGGAAAACGAAATATGAAGTCTTCAAGATTTTTTACTACTCTCTTGTTGTTGGTTGATCAATTTCTTTGAAAAATACCTTATAAGAAAGAAGTCTGAATGTTTGTGGGTTCAGAAGGGGGAAAAAAAGCTCAAATGTTATATAAAATGAACTATTTTCTCTCTCTCTCTCTCTCAAATAAGAAATATCCCTCCACTACCCCCCCAATTGGTCTTTAATTCTTCGAAATGTTTAGGATGTGGTGCTGACAAACCCAAAGTTCCCATAATGCATTGCAAAAGATGGTGCTCAGTTTTATTAGAACACAACACAGGTAAAATGTTAACCAATAAAAACACCTGCTGTGATGCAGATCTTACATTGGATAAGAAAATACTAACAAAGTAAATGCTACAGCTGCAGAAATTTTTTTTTTTTTTTTTTTTTTTTTGAGTAAAGCAAGAGAAGACAACTATGCTGTGTTTCTAGAGAGCTGGCTGACTTATCTACTAGACAATGCATAATCTGTTTACAAAGATGGCAGTCATGCTTGAGTTAAGAAGTGTGCAGTACCTAACAGAAGAGATTTGTTTTTTCATATTTCCTCAGTTATTGGTGACAAAAAAAAACCCGAATTCTCAGGAACACATTTCGTATATCTGATTGCGGTTCTCAACATCCTAAAATTTGTTTCACAATTGGTTACAATGCATTTACTAGACTTGTGCACACCGTTTTGTCATCTTAGATTTTTAATGTCATTGTAATATTGATTCTGAAACATCGTTTAGGGAGAAAAAAAAATTATTAAATTCTTGTATGGGAAGATTTTCCATCCTTATCAAAAATTTACATTCTGCTGTGCTTATCGAATCTGCAAAGTTACAGGTTGGATTAAGCTTCTGAAAAATAAAATATCCTGCTATTATTTTAATTAACGATAGTTAATCATCACTAATGTCGTAAAAATAATTGCTCTTGAAGGAGAGAAGTCAATTTAGTGAACGCAATTTGGCTGTGGGTAGTAATTTACATCTCAGAGATGCAATACAGGTGTGGGGGTTCACATCAAGCAACAAAAAGTTATGACAGAACCGCATGATTACTCTGCTTATCCATCAATATTACGAAATAAAGTCGCCATAATCCCAGTTCTAATTAGCAGTCATTGGTGCTGTTGGCATTCCAGTTCTCTCTAATGCCGGATATTTTTAATGACTTAATCTGATCCATACTTAAAGCTTGAATAATCAGTATCCATGGCAAGATAATGAAAAATTTGCATTCATATCTAAATTATAGAGCATCTAGTAATTTTTTTTAAAAAAATTTTTAATTAAAGCTTTGATGGATACATGAAATAATTCCTTAAAAATCAAAATAGAACCTTAATTTAGAATCTTTCATGTAATGTGGCATCCCAGTGTGTTCAGATTTTGTTTTTAATGTTTTAAAATAATGTTGATACATAAAGATAATAGAACTCACCTAGAATTACTATAATTCTGTTGCCCAAACTAAAATTTTTGACAGTACAAAAAGTTCAACTTTGTGTCATTTTGTCATAAAGTTCACAGAAATTGTTTAATCTCACAATTTTAAAGTTTTATTTCGCACTATCTATCCCTGCTAACATTAGCACTACTGATAAAATCTTCTCAAGTCTTACAGTTCATAATACAGCCCGGTTCAGTGCAATTCGAATTTTATATTAAAGATTTATTTAGAATATCACTTTAGGTCAAAAGTTTTTCTTTCATTCTAATATTCTGCCTACATTCTGAGCATCAGGACCAACAGCTATTGTGTTTTGTCTTGTTTTTTTTAATTAGAAAGTCAGTGCTGAGAGATTTAAGAACTCATGCATATACCCGTCTCTTTCGTTGTTAATTTAAAAATCAAAAACAAAAACAACAAAATTCCCATCTGTAAACTAAACTGAATATAAAGTGACTGTTAGATCAGCACCTTAATGCTTGTTTTCATGATCATGTTGTTACCAGTAACATTTCTGTTAAAGTCAGGCACAAGAACAATGATAATGCTTAAACGAATCTGTATTTAAGAATTGTCTGAAACGCTTTATGCATATGAATATATTCGCATGGATGCATTTATTTCCATTTTTATAACTTACTGAAAAGCTAACTAAACAATGGGGGGGGGAAATAACAATTCCCTTTTCCAGAAATTCCGAGAGAAATTATGATTTTATTGTTCTTTTCTTATGACTAGATTAGAACGTATAGGTACTGACTAACATGACTCATTCTTTACACACGGACCACCTGTACATATACTACCGCAAATCAATAGGGTTTCCAGTAAACAAATTTCTTTTGTAAAAAATACCCAATACATGACAAATATACATAATACACAATCAATCAAAGGAAATTTTTAAAAAAAAAAAAAAGGGGGTTTAATTACCTCCCTTTATAAGAAAGCTAATTCCAAACTTTTACACATCTGGTTACAAACATCATCTCTCCACGCCCTTCTACTATCAAGAGGTTTCTTGTCGTTTTAACTTCTGGAATGCAACTCAGAAGCATTTCATTATTACCACTTGTTTAAAGTTCTTGCTTTAGGGGACAATTACCGGTAACTGTAGTATTATAATAATCTCATTTGCACAAAGACTGGTTTTGTCCTAGCCATTCCGGTTGTCAGCCTTCCACTGACAGATCTCACAGAAAAAGATTTTTTTTTTTTTTCCCCTTTTCTGAAAAAAAAACTAAGTATTTAAAAAATATATATTTCATCATTAGAGTTTGTTCGTCAACATTATCACCATCTGGTGTCCAATGTTTGAGAGAGAGAGAGAGAGAGAGAGAGAGAGAGAGAGACAGACAGACAAAGAGAAAGCCATACCATACTTCAAAAAAAGTAAACAAATTCTTTTTTCCAAAATGTAGTTTTTAAAAAACAAAACATAAAATTCACTTCAGGCTTTAAAAATCAAATCATATTCAATACTAGTACCATAACATTTTAAATGGAAATTCTGTAAGTTTCTATATAAAATACTGTTTAGTTATGATTTTAGACCTGCGAAATTAGAGGTTTTATTCTAGATCCATGATACTTCCCCAAAAATTTCAGCAAAAAAATGAGATTAACTCTTTTTGCTATCAGTTCAGCATGAAGGGCTTTAGCCAATGATCTAAAAATAGTCTATTTGTGGGCAATAATTATGAATATATACAGCTATTCCAATGTTTACCAGCTGTACCAAGGATCTGAAAATAGTGATGGATATTGTATGTAGAATGTAACTGTGTTCAAATAACATTTTTTATTACTTGGCATTTTACTTCCCTAAAAATGAACTCATGTTCTGTATTGAGTTATCTGATGAATAATCAAATGTGCTCGCAACAAATCCGCAGTCAGTTCTACGTGCCTTATCGTTATTGTTACTGCTATTTAATACTATATACATTTTGACGAAAGTTCCAGATTTTCCATTAAAAAATTTCCTGCCGTATAATCTAACATGCATTTTTAACTAAAAAAATTACCTAAGCAACAAGATGCCACTATTTTCAAAAAGGAATAGAAGATTAAATGCTGAAATTTGTTTATTTTTTGGCATTATAAGCAATTTGTAAAATGGCTATTGAAAGAAGTATCATTGAAGGTGATAGAGGCATTGCCAAAATTTCTCAATAAAGGTGTCACTTAATTTTCCCAAAGTTCAGTTGTGATGTTTAATGTCAACACCAGATAAAACCTCCCCTTGTGTAAATGACTTCCTTCCACCTCGCACTACTCGCAGTATATTGAATGCATATCCATCTGTTGTGTTTCCCACCACTTCTCACTCAAAGCCAGGCCAGTTTAGAAGTATTCTGAACAGGATTTCTTTCCTGTACACTACATCCAATTTAAACCCAAAAACACCTCACTGGTTCAGATATATGGCTCATCGAGGGCCAAGCATAAGATGCACTCAGTGCCATGGAAGTACTCCACCATGACAGCTCCATGGTTTTATCTAGCACTATCTTTTGTCAATATTAATGGTAGCAACAGATTGTCAAAATAAAGATGATCTACAGGCTCAGGAATGTTTTCATGGCATCTGTTGGCATCTAGAGTTCCAGGTACAAGATCAAATGTATTGTTGTCATAAAATGCACATCTCTCCGCCATGACAGATACACACCACAATCATCATCCCAGGCAATGTGTCAATGATCATAAGCATGTTCTAAATTCGCATTTGACCCATGACAGCGCAGAACAGCAGACTTTTGTTAGACCAGCATACTCTCTTCAAATCCTACTAAAAGACATTGACTGGCTTAATTATGTCTAGTTTGATTTTGTCAGTCTGACAACCCTTGATGAAGTAAATCAAGCTGCTACAGTAAGTCCACTTTAGCCTAAATTCAATGTAAAACCTCCTGACTCCATCAAATTAGGGAAGGATTCTACAACCAACTGCAGATTGTTGAAACTATGGCAACACTATTGTCTATCCTAGCTTATGAGTCATGCTCCCTAGAATTCAAGAAATCCCTTCTCATCTCAACTATGGGAATTAAGATAATGCTGAAGAAATCTTGTGAAGGTTGGACACTCATATCCTAGGCAAGACAAATGAAATGTTTGAAGGACACAAATTCAACACTAGGGCACAAAAAAAAGAGAGACTGCTGACACCTAACTGGCTGCTCTGGAAAGTCATGAAAATACGCAATTTTTGTGGCTGTCTCGATGACATTTTACTTGGAGACCACAGAGCTCTTGGCTTAGAAGAATAGAACACAAAGTGACTACTTCAAGAGCACAACCTACTACTCATACAATGCCTGAGTATGGATTTCAGTTAAAAGAAAACTGCTGTCTGTCTGTCTGAGTCATCTCAGGAACCAAAACAGAAGCTTTTAAAGATCCTAGTGATAGCCCGAATGATAAGTCAAAAACCCAGAAGTAATAGTAACCCCAGTGACTGACAGAACCAACTATTCCAAAATATTTATCCAAACCAAGAAAAGTAGCAAGCAGAGGGTATGCACAGATTCAAGACCCTTAAATGAAGTTCTCAAATGAAAAAGTGCCCTCTTTCTACCACTGAAGACATTCTGTCAGAGCATGCGAACACTAAGCCATTTAATGAGGTTGACAAGCTTGGTGAACGGAGGAACTACCTAACTACATTCATAATTGGCTTAACCTATCATTTGGGTTTAAAAAGCAGAGAGATGAACAGTATTATGAGATCCTCCGTTCCGGTTCAGTTACATAGCACTCTGGTTTAGTTCGGGTTCAGAAAATTTCTAAACTGGTTCATAAATGCAACCAAAGGCAATGTCAATAAGCAAAACAATCCAGATGAAATTGTATCAAGAATGCAAATTTTTACTCAACAGGTGTTAGTCACAACTTTTTAAAAAAAGCATGACCAAAGAAATAAAAATCACATTCGTCCTTCAAAAATATTGCTTTAATGATCATAATAATGGCCTGTTCATCCTTTGTGATGAAGCATGAACTTAAGACCAGAAAAGACTCGTTCACCTGTAACTTGTGCTGACGGAAGAGCCAGGTGACTGTAGGTGGTTTGTACAGTTCAGGTTAGGTGTTTCCTTTTGTTGTTGTCAGTATTTCAGAATGTTTTCATTTTGACTTAGTTGAGGTTTGTGAGTAAAAAAAAGAATAAACTTAGAATTGTACCAATGTTATTTTCTACACAAATTTATGACAAGGTGACTCACTTATTTCACTGGATTCTCTTTCCCACAGAAGAAACTAAAGTCTGACATACTTCCTCGGTGGTTTCCACTACCCTTCATGCCTGCTTTGCTTGATGGTTGCTTGCTGCTGCTAGTTCACCAGACAGATGGCATTTCAGCGCAGGTGCATACCTGGATAAGATGAGCTTTAGTTTTGATTTTTTTCCCCTTTTTCCCCAGATAACAGCAGCTGGTGCCTCGGATCAAAACAGCGAGAAAATTGTTATTTTCAAGAGAGATTTGACCATTCTTTTCAGTGAGTTCAGCTGGCTCTCCAATTCAGCAATAGACACTATAAAAGCCCCCTACTATTTTTACTAGTTTGAGGGAAGTGGCCATTTGTTTGGTGGTGCTCCACTCAGCATCTGTGACAAGAAGCTAAGAATTTGATTCTTTCATATCCTGATAGAATTTCTTCAAACCAAGCCATCACTGAAGAATGTCATAAGTTGAATGCCATCTCATGGGCCACTCTAAGGTAGCTCTCTTAAGTTTTAGTTTCTTCTGAATAACCATCATGTCTAAGTTCCCAGTTTTTTGTAGACAGAACCAGCTTTAGCAACCGTACAAGCAATACTTTGATCTTTGAGTGCATCATCAACTGCTGAGTGAAGAGAGTGGGCGGAAAGGAAGACGCTTGTTACTGCAACATCAGCATCAAGTTCAGTCATCAATTAGTGGATCTATTTCTTTGTGACCAACCTCTTCTTCTGTGTCAACATTAAGTATTATTTCTTCTTCATTATCTAAGATTTACTTCATCATCATCATTTATATGTTGGACACACTTTATCACGTTTACCATTATCTGTTATGTTGTACAGTTGCTACACCCTAATAACATGATGTGTAAGTACTTTGAAAAGCATGTTCTTGAGAAGCTGGTCTGCAATCTCACCATCTTTCAAAACCTGGATGTCAATAACCAAAATAAAGCAATCCGAAAAATGTTGCACAGTCAATCTTAAAAGAAAGACAACTTTCTGGTGAAACCTTCAAGAATTGGATCATTTGTCTTTCTAAAACCAGATCAATTAAGCTAAAAGGTCTCCTCCCATTCAGCGTCATTAATCTAATACAAGCATTTAAAAGACTCATCAGTTTTCACTTTCATTGTCTTACTTGCCAGAAGATAGTCCAAAGTTTCCTGTCTCTGGAATACATTTTTTTTTTCAAATGATCACCTGATGGACTTTCGGCTACTTTATTCTCGCAGAAGACATTCAATTCTTTTGCATGACCTCAATGAACACAAGTTGGTAACTTGATACACTGTAATGGTGACTTTGCACTCTTGGATGCTACAACAGTAAAAACCAGGTGTTACATGAAAACTTAAAGAACCCAAAACAGATGCAGATGGGATAATTAAATAATCTTAACTAATTATATATATATATAAGTTAGTGACAAACAGCTGGGCACCAGTGGGTGAATTGAGCTAGAAGGGTTATTAACAGTTTATGCAGCTAGGCAACAGTAATCCAAAGCTGGTCTCCAGAGAATGGTTGATCATTCACAATAGGCCAGAACTGTCTGTTGGAGGAGTTATTTTGAACTGGTCCAGCCCTATCTTCCCAGTGGTGTCTTGAATGATCACAGAGTCCTTAGAGGTCAATCCACCTAACCCTGGATTCAAATTGGAACTACTACTCTTTCTCCTACACTGATGCTCTCCCTCTCTCTCTCCAGGTCTTCTCCTCCTGTGTTTTTATGCCCACAACAATGGTGTCTGAGATCTCTCCCACTGTTCAGAGCTGACACCAGACAATGGGTTTGCAGACTTTTAACCTCTCTTTCTGTGTGCAAGGGCACTCTTTCAAACACAGCAGTTGAAACTGTTCCTAGCTGGCCAGCCAACCTCAGTGGAAATTTGATTAATGATCGACTCTTCTTCAAAACTGCCCTACAGCCAATCTCAGTGTGAAAGGTAATTAATGGGTCTTTTGTCTCAAAATCTACTTGGTTGTGTGTGACTGAAGCCAACCAGCCCTACCATAACACAAGCAGAAGTGGTGGAAGAAACTGACACAGGCTTCTTTTTCAGATGAATGCAAAAGACAAACAGTAGTAGCTGAACTGTGAACCCAGTCATGGTTTAGCAGCTTCAATTCCAAATCAGGTCCATTAGATCCCCCCTCCCCAATCCAGTTCAATTCTGATTCAATGAAAAAAGAAGAGTGATTCAAACAGGTTCATGGGTCTGGCTTGGCTTTGGCACAGGTTCATATTTTCTCCCCATTTCAATTCAGTTCCAGATTAGAGGGGGGAAAAAATGTTTCAAACTGGTTCATGGTTCCAGTTTTGGTTCGGTTCGGTTCGGTTCCATTCCCTGATTAAAAGTGAGTTCAGATATTTTTCAACAAAAGCAGAGGGTCTTGAGAAAGTAATCTGTATAACAGATGGTATTTTGGCCTGTGGCAGTTCTAATGAGGATCATGGTAATAAGCTAAAAAAACCTGCTAAACACCTGCGCTGAAAGGAACATTAAACTGAACAAAGAGAAGCATGTATTTAGATCTACAGATGTGGAGTTTCTTGGTCATCTGGCGGCCAGCTATGGTCTGACAGCTGACGCAAAGAAAGTGGAAGCCATTCTTAAAAGGGACTACCCAACCAATGTAGATGGAACATGCAGGTTACAAGGCACTGTCGATTATCTTGCTAAATTCCTGTCAAATTCACCCCTGTTACTGAACCTATCAGACAATTTACCATCCAGATGCAAAGTAGGAATGGACTCATTAGCAGGATAAAAGCCATGGCCAAAATTAAAAGATCTGTTAAAACATCACCAATTCAAGCATACTCTATCTAACCCAGTGAAAGAGTTATTGATACACTGTAATGCTTCAAACACTGTTAGGAGCAGTGCTTCTGCAGGATGACTGACTCCTGAGATACGCTAGCCAAACCATCTCATCTACTGACACTTATGCCCAGATGGAAAGAACATTTAGCCATAGCATTTGCTCTAGAAAAATTTGTCCAAAGGGGCACAATAAAAATTATACGTATTAATCAAGACCACCAGAGATGGTTGTAAAAAAAGATTCTCCATAAAACTCCAAAGTGCATTCAAGCAATGCTATGATTTTTCCAGTATAATATTGAGGTAGTCTACAGAAAAGAAACTAAATGTTTATCACTGACATGTTGTCTTATGCCTTTCTGTTTCAAAATATTAATGAGAAAACATTTGACACAAGTAGTGCTGTAAAACATCTCAGAATGAATAAGTCGAGAAAGACTGAGAAAGCTCTGGGAAGTAACCCAGACAGACAAGAGAGTGAAAATTCTCAAAACAGTAATAATCCTTCACTGTTGGCCAGAATCCAAAGAACATTTGACTATTGAAATCATGCGTTACTTCTCCTACAAAGATGAATTGGCTCTACACAACAAAATTATATTTAAAGGAGATTAGGGGTTGTTCTCCCTGAAAGCTTTAGGAAGTCCTTCAAAGATAGCTTGCAGTGTTTAAGTGTTTGTTTTTTTTCTGGCTGGGCATGCATGTCAGTTGGAATTAAACAGTAAGCCAATGTCAGAATTTCTGCAGAGGTCAACAGAAAGGGAGAGAGTAGGAATGGACCTCTTCACATTAGAGAACAAAAATTGTGTGTTAACTCCAGAAGATTCCGGAGGACTGGTTCAAGTTCACCTCTGCCTGGGTGGTCATCAGAAAGGTGAAGCAGTATTTTGAAAGAAACAGCATTCCATCCACAATAATCAGTGACAATTGACTGCAATTCACTGTTCAAGACATTTTGCAATGGCTGAGAACTGGGACTTTGATCACCCTGTGTCATCACCAGACCATACTAATGCAAATGGTAAAGCTGAAGCTGGAGTATACGAAGAGTAAAACTTGGTCTCTGTGTCGCATTACTCAGAATAGGGGATTGGGAAGTAGTCCAGCATGGCAACTTGTTAATAGATATGCTAGAACTCCCATTTTGACCACTGACCGCCTCTCTGACCCAAGTACTTGCAGATAGGATTCTCTAAGAATGAATTACAACTGAAGAGAAACAAGCTTCCAAGTACAACATGAACGTGATATGCCTCCCCTGAAAGATGACAACACTGTGTATGGCAAAAGCCTTTCCGACTAGGGCAGAAAGATGTAGCCATTAAAAGACTCATTGAAGTGGAGAAATCACCTGAGACACAGAAGAAACAGAGTGTGTCTAAGAACAAAAATCCCAGCTGATAAACAACTGCCTCCGTTTTCTATTTTGCCTATGCACCAGAAATTTCCCTGCCAGAAGTACTACTGAAGTTCCCATCTACCTAAAGAAATGAACGGATGCAACCAAAAGCAACAACTGTTCCTAAGCATGTAACCTGTAACTGCTGAGCCACTAAATCATCAGCCTACCTACAAGATTAGCATGTGTACAAAAAACAGTATAGACAGACCCAGAGTGTACTGATAAACAAAAAACTTCTAAACTGGTTTGACCAACCAGACAAACAGTTCATTGTTTATTATTTGTAAATTCCAAATGCATGGTAGACAGTATTATATTTGTGACATGAGTAATTTTAGTTAATCAGGTTGAGTTTAAAGAGTTTCTTTTTTTGTTATCAATGAAGAGGCAGTATTACAACATGTAAGATATAAATCTATGTCGGTTATATTGAACATATGTAAAATTATGTCCAGTATCAAAACTGGCATGATAATCAAGGTTATTCAATGTTCTAGTGAATGTTTTGTTGTTGGTTTGCATGTAGTTTCTCATATCAATGGCAATGAATTTCACAAGTGGCTATGCTGCCTTCTGGCTGGTGTGCTGTGTCATGTGACTGATTCCCTTTGAAGGAACTGTTACAGGTCAGGTCTACGTGGATGAGGTCATCGTAATCATTTCACTTTCCTGGATTCTAACATGTAAGAATAATTGCCTTCAAGAGGAAAAATATCTGATGTCTTCCATGGCCTGGTTGTTCCTCTGACCTAAACCCTGTAGAATAGTTCTAATTAGCAGAGTCTCTACTGCAGTCACATTCTCCTAGAATCAATTTGGAACTGTCAATAGTGACTATTCATTGTCATGATGAAAACATCAAATGAATAGAAGAACGTCCAAATATTTCAAAAAATGACCTCTCTAAGACAAACTAATTGGTCAGTTTTAAATTGTGCAAATGTTTGATCCTCAATACAGTCATACAATTTATATCAGAATATGGCTACAGTTTTTGTTAAGCACAAGGTTAGTTTATAGTATATGATATTATACTAATAATCTATGAGGTAATGGGCATTTTGAAGCATCTCTGCACTACAGTCTACCTTTACTCCTTTTGTTGTTTTATTTGTTATTTATCAAGTGATATTTAATAGTTGAGGTGGCTGTGTGTGTGTGTAATCTGAATCTACTTTTTATCTGATGACAATTTAAAACATCTGCCCACAATGCAAAGCTATGACTATCTGTGATTAGGTATTGATCATCGACGATTGTTTCTGAATGTTTAGCTTTAATTTCTTTATCTGCTTTATTCAGTGGTCGAAGAAAATAGAACATATAACTTTTCCAAAAAGAAATTGTACTAAACAGATAAAATTATTACAACACCAAAAAGAATTAGCCTTGGGATTCATTTTTGACACCTGGCAATCATGGGTTTTTATAACATTGCATTGTGGGAATGCTTTCTAAATTACTAAAGACAGAAACCAAATTCAGACTGCATATGTGGATAATTTAGTTTATTATATCTGAAACTAAGTTTAATATAATCAATTGGATTTATTGCAATATTTTTTTCTTTCAGGTAAATGAAATGCCATAAAATACACTATTTAGGTCAAACAATTTAATATAACATGAATTAGAATTTTAAAAAGAAAAAGACCATAAAATACAAATCTTCAAAGCACTCTTACTGTTAGACTATATCATAAAATTTATGTTAATTCATAGCAAAGGAATCACAAACACCTTTTAAAGAATTAAGCATCAATATTTTCTTAAATAATAAACAAACAAAATTTTCAGATTTTTACAACAGCATTATGATTTTTTTGTAAAAAAAAAAAGCTAAATTTTAAAATTACAGGTTTTAGAATTTAGTCTCTTCTTAATTCCTCATACACATTAAACTTTTGTTGGCTTATTAAAATACCTGTTAGTTGACACTTACGCTTGAGATGGCACTAAATTTGTTAGTTAGTGTGTTCTTTCATTGTGGTGCATTATGACAGGTGGGTGGTGCACTAAATGCTTCCACAAAGTTAAGCGAAAACTCAGTGAAGTATTCACACTCCATTGCCCCTATTGCTTACATTTCCCATGGAAACTTATGTTTAAACTTGACAAAATACCTTTTAATAAATCTGTTTCATTGCCAGCTTTTCAGGGCTTTCAAAAGTGAGGTGTCTAGCCAGAAACTCCCACACAGTCTTTAAGCAAACTATGCCTATGAAAATAACAAATTGTTATTCTGCACAACACAATTCTTAAGCAGGAGATATTGAGACATATTTGCTCATGTAGCAAGCCATTTACCCAACATCAGTCCTGGCAACTTTGCGTTGTGATCAAATACATTAACGAAAGGAATTTCTCCCTTTTGTGAAGTACCCACACAAACCCAATTCATACTCACCTGGTTTAAATCTTGTTTTATGTGAACACATAATTTGACAAAAGCACCAAACATGTTTTACCTAAGCATTCTGATGTACTGAAAATCTCTGTTTCTTATTTTAAAAACAATGAGAAAGACTTTTTTTTTTTTTTTGGAAACAACTTAAATATCTAAGAATTATACCTATCAATTGTCCATTTTTTAAAACTATAACATATAAATCTCCATAAGGTATAAATGAAAATTTAAGGGAACATATATTTTAATATTTTACTTAAAGTTGGGGAGGAAGAGGGTTTAAAATATTTATAATGCAAGTTTTGTATAAATTGTTTTGATGTTTAAAACTTAAAAGATTCTTAACATTATAAATGAATGGCCCTATTTTCTTTTCTATATCAATCTGAAATTCTTTAAAATAAAGTTTATCTTTAATTGCAAATTACTCCATCATTAAAGGGAGTATTAGCTTAGCAGTACCTGGTATACATGGAGAGAAGTAATGCAGGCATCTTCATTTAATTCAAAGGAAAACTAAAGTTAAGAGATTTTGCTATGTTTTTTCCCCGACAAAACGGTTAGTTTAGTGGGTGTGCCCAAAGGCGATGTGCAGTATCATGCTTATCGCTAACGAATGTTTCCATTCATGCTCCTGATGAGTCCTGGCAATTCTGTCTTCGGTAGGACAAAACCCACATCAAGGCTGGTACAGAAGAGGGATAAAAATCCATACTATGGGAAGTTTGCCAAACCGAGTCAGTCTGTTACGGGGGCCGCAATCAAGAAGCCCTCTGCAGGCCGATTGGTACACTAACACTTAGTTCAGAAATTTCTGCATCAAATTTAGTGGATTAGTTTACTGTGGTATAAATTTGTGTGAAGATTTTTGCCATGACTGAAAACAAGTTAAATTTCTGCTAATCAGCTCCCTTATCAACAATGGAGAAGACAGACAGACAAGATACTACTTTTGTTACCGTTATAAACCAGCCTACTCTTTGGTGTTCACTTACAGTATCCCTGCCAGAACTGATATTACGTAAAACTATATGCATCGCTATTTAAAAAAAAAAAAATAACTATTAGCCACCAAAAGAATAAAGCCAGCAGAACGGCTGTAGCTTTTCTGGACTGCTTTTGTGGGCTTGAATGGTTTCAGAACAGAAGCATGACAACAACAAAGACACGAAGAAAACATACAGACTGGTATTAATTTGTCATCCCCAGGAATGGATCTATCTAAAGCAGACTACAGACCATAATTTCAGTCAAGAGTAGCAATAATAACTAACAAATAATCATAACTACTTGATGTAACTATCTTTAATGCCACTAGTTGTTTTTTTTTGACTTTCTGCTATAGTGCATGTCCACAATTCATTTACTATTTTAATACCAAAATCACAGTTTTTCCCATTAATAATCTTCGTCTATTTTTTTAAATTATGTGAGCCTGTATTTCAGTTTTGTCCTACAAGTGCAGTTCATTTTGGTACACAGCATACCTGAGCTTAGCGGGAGAGTACGTCTAAATGAAGCAGTTGAATACAATAAATAAAGGTAAATATGAGACAACAAAGTTCATGACATGGATGTATTCGAATAGGCTCATTACACATTATATATAAAATATCTTTTAAAAGTTTTCTGGAATCTTTAGTATAGGAAGGGCCACTAATAAATATTAATGGTGTTACAAGGGATCAATCCTCCTTTTCTTAGTATCACAAATATTCTTGCTCTCTCCAAGTCTTATAAAGTCAAAATAGCTTCTCGCTTTGAGCCCAACAGAACCCTGAGAGCTAAAGTGGATTTAAAAAAAAAAAACAACACTAAATAAGAATTAGTGCTTTAGAATAATGTTAATCATCTCTGGACATTATCTGCAAGCAAATTGTGAAATTTCATTTAAAAACTATTGTAATCCATTCTTATAATATTCAGAAAGCAAGATGGAAGCTACAGATCGAGTACAACCAGTCTTCCTATCCCATTTTTTTTCTTCTTTTTTTTTGTTTTTCACTCACCCACTTTGGGCCAGAAGAGCAGGCAGGGATTCTGCAGCAGTTACATCTGGCAGTTAACCAACCATATTATCTTCTGAAGCACATTATCTAATATTACAAACCTCCTTACATCCAGTGATTAATAATTCTTATCTGGTATCTACACAATTAGGAGCTGAGTTGAAAATCTAAGGCAGTATTTTACCAAATCAAAAAAATAATGTAATTAATGAATACAAATAATTTTAAAAAAATTTTTTTTTTTTGTAAAAAACCAGAAGGCCAAAGTTTTTCCAGTTGGCCTGTCTGATCCCTAGGGAAAGAACAGGAGGACCTTGGTCTTCTTAAACCAACTAGAGATTTCCAGTTTCTGCTCACCCAACCTTTCCTCCCTTTCTGGAGAGAGAGTTTCTATCTCAGCTGAACAATCCTGCTTGCCACCCCCAAGGCTTCATCACTGGACACCTGATATGTGACCAGGGTATTAAGGGCCCAGCTCATCCATCCCCCTCCACCAAAAGGTTTCAAGGTGCTGAAGCCTAGTTTTGGAGGAAGCTAAAGTTAACAGTAACCAAGCAGGAGGTTGCAGATAAATTCAAGATAAATTTGCAGCTTTATCAAAATCATTTAATATAAAATAAATATTGGTTATTTTTTGGATCAAAATCTGCACTTTAAAAAAAAAAAACATTTCAATGTTCCTGGTGAGGATGTTGTCCTAACTGCTAAATAACTGGCCTTCCAATCTAACATTTCAATGTTCCTGGTTGAGGATGTTGTCCTAACTGCTAAATAACTGGCCTTCCAATCTGCGCTGATCTGGTAGACACTTTACTGACATACTATATAAAATGCGCTTACCACCATCCGATCGTCAAGGCAACCAGAAAAACTTTCCATTTTCCATTTAAAAGATTTCATAGCCTCATCATCTGCGAGAAAACATTAAAAAAATAAAAAATTATGGCTTGCACTTGGAAACTAAAATAATTAAGAGCAGAGAGTAGACCCAGACTTAGACAAAAAAAAGCTATACAACTATTACTAAGGATCTCGTGTGTTCATAACAAATAAGTATTGTAAAGTAACATTCATTTTAATAAATACATAACCATTTCTTTTTTCGTGTTTCGAAATTTGGTCTCTACTTCTTTAGAGAGAGAGAGAAAGAAACATTTATTTCTATTTACCTTTCTGCCCATTAGAAAACTGTATTTGTTTATATAACGCTTCCTGTAAACATCAAGGATTGTGAAATAGTGCATCGTAATTTTATCACACATCTATAATACAAAAAAATATATATATTTGCATTTTCTTGATAAAGAGAGATTACATAAATAACAAAATATAAACCACCATAATAATTGCCAGACTAGAAATTTTTATACAAAATCAATAGTAGCTCAATATCAGCAGAAAAATATTGTTTCGTGGAATTTCATTTTCCAACATTCAATGGCTACTTAAGTCGTAAGAACTTATTTCTGAGCAGTCAATTTGTGTAATGTTACCTAAATGTACACCAGACTATTAACTTACAGTTTACATATACACACACACACATACTACAGATATATATATATATATAAGATTTTTTTCAGGTAAAAAGATGCTAATGATAAAGTGTGTCACTCTGTGAGAAAACAAGATCCTTATGGATTAGCTGGATGCCAAATAGATGTTGTACAGATTAGTTTGGACTGTGTTGTATGAGCAACCTCTTCAGCGAAAGTGAGAAACATCAGCTGGCATATGATTACCAGTGTGACAGTGGAACATTTGTGGAAATTCTCAGGAAGGTGCCTTTAGCAGATTCTTCAAATTGTCTGGGGATTTCTGAAAGCAGAACTCCGCCAAGGCTGTTGGTGGACTTAATGAGCTACACACACCCTTGTTTAACCCTTAAGTGGAAAAAGATATTTTTGTGACACTAAAGGTCAACTGGGACTAACCACTCAGGCCTCACCACCATTAAGTTCTGTAAAGCTTAGTTACATGAAAGTAGAGCTATCTACTGGAGTGCAATGGTTAAAGATGATCTGATATTTTTAGATTTTTTTATACAAATAGATTTACACATACGGATACAAAATTTTCAATATAAAAATCAAAAATAAAATTAACCTGAATACATTTGAGTAAACAGATACAGATATACTATATTATATAGGTTCAAATTTTAGCTATGATCTAGTTTTTTCAGAGTTATTCCTGCAGTCATTGCAAACACCTTTCATCACTAAGTGTTCTTCACAGATATTCCTTTTGCATCTTCCACACAACTGCTTTTTTTTTTAATCCTTCTAGTCACACAGGTGCCACCCCTTAACACTTAACTAGTCGTTCTGGTCCCATTCATCGCTGGCCTACAGCTTCTTAATGAAAACCCATTGTTCCGATGCTGAAAAAGCACATTTCCGAAACTTGGAGTATTGATGCCCCGTGCCACTGTGGTCTAACCAATTCTTCACTAACAGCACGTGAGAAAATCTTTCTTCAAAATTTCTTGCCCGATACCCAAACAAGTTTTTTTTTATGAACAACATAGCAAGCAATACTCCTCCAGCAATATTCAAAAATGTCAATGGCCATCTGTTGGATTACCATTTGGTTATTTGCACATGAACTAACCGATCCAAAGCATCTACGCCAACCTATATTTGGCCATAAAATCTGATAATCTCTGGTTTATCATCTTCAATAATGACCACTATCCATCATGATGTATACTTGACAGTAAGACATGGATTTTCCTACCTTTAAAACTTATATGACAAATGTAGTGCCTTTCTAAAAAATAAAGAGCTGTGAAGAACTCAGTTTAATATAAATGACTTCTTTTAGACAGTACTGCTCAATATCAGCCAATTTTCATAGAAAGTTACAGCCTGTTGCAAATCTGCGAAGTAATTGTCACAAGTCACATTCTGTTTATGACCAATAAACGGCTCTGTCATTTCCAAGATTGTCTGCTTAACTAAGTAGTGTTATACATGTCACTCTTCATCGCAAGATTATATGCAAAATATGAGTTCTGAATATTCTCGAATGATTCATAGTGAAAACATTTTACTCACACTAGGGCATGAGACCCTAGTTGCATCCTTGAAGGGTGTCATAAGATGATTTGTAGAAAAATATGACTATACAGTTTCCAGTTCTGCAAGTTTGGTGACACAACAAGCTCACAATCAAAGAAGCATTAATGGGACTGGTGCTTTTATTAGTTAATATATCATGATGTTGAGACATGTATCTTACCACGCCCCAAAACCCTAAATGCCAATAGGCACCACAAAAAACATCTTCAGCATGTTTTTCTTCCTCAGTTTTCACCTGCTTCCTACTAGACCAATATTTAAAGATGACAATACCAGACCTCAATGGTGCTACAGTATCATCAGGACAACATGAACTCCTCCCTTGTCTGAATGCTGGAAAGAATCTTTACCAGATTGGAAATAACGTGAAGAATCCCCCCTGCTCTGAGTGTTGCTATACTGGCCCAAGCTTCGTCCTGAGAAGTGGCAAAGAATACTGCAGATATGCAGTGGTGCGAAGAAATCATCCACACAAGAGGCAGTATCAGCTGATACCGACACCAAACATCAAGGTTCCAGGAAAATTAAGTGACACCTTTATTGTGAAATACTGATCATGTATCTAACACCAACTTTACAATGCTACTTTTTTCAAATGCTTATAACACCAGAAAATAAACAAAATGTTAGCATTGACTCTTCAATTCCTTTCCAAAATATCAGTTTGTTTTTTTTGCATACAGCAGAAAATTTGTTCATGAAAAATCCAAAGATGCTCAACGTATATCAAGGTGTGCATATATATATTGCTGAATCTTGTGTATTCTTTGAATTGTATTACTTGTTAAAATACTCCCTTAGCTTAATCTAGCAAAATTTCTTTTAAATGTAAATTAATGAGTTTACGTTTTCGAATGTTGCCAATTTAGTTTAGCTGGTTATCCCTTACTTTTAACATTTTCTTAAAAAAATTATTTTACTTTTCTAGAATTAAAATGGCAAAACAAAGCAAACAGAATTTCTACACTTATTTCTTCAAAAATCTTGGATTTTATGCAATATGAGCAAGATGGGTTGGACATGAACCTATCTGCTTAACCGCTTGTGGTTTCTGAGGAAAACACAATCCCTTGTCGAGAAAAGTCAACAAACAAAGGGGAGATGTTTAGGATCATCTGTAGGAATGCCACCTTCTTTAAAAAAATAGAACAGAATCATCTATCTCTATATGTTCAGGATATACATAGTTCGAGATATCTGAAGCAGATTGGCTGTCTTTGAGTTTTATATTTGTTATAACAAGGGTAAGGATACCTGGATTTGATGTGGGTGTGAAATTTGGAGGATATCAAGGGGGGGAGGGGGAAATCAAGGGCAAATAATTTGAAAAAAAAAAAAAGGTTAGAGAGTGAAGGATTCAGCAGAAATCTAGCTAAAGAAAATGTAGCAAAATGTGTGGGACGTGAGGGAGAGGAAAGGGAAATTCTTTCAATTAACCCACAAAGTAAATAAAAAAAAAAAAAAAAAATATGCAGAATGATCAGGTAACTAAAAGGCCCTTAAAAGGGAAAAGAAATACCAGCAGAGAGATGAAACAAAAATCTCTTCGGTCCACAACAAATAGTATGTTGTCTGACATCTGTATAACCTTCCAGCCTGATGCAAGTCAGATGGTCAGATGAAGGGGTCATATCTGGAGTGTCTACATACCTATCTACCAATATACATACGCATGTATGTATGTACAATGAAATGTTAAGGTTTGCAGCCTAGCTGCCATGGTGGCCTGCTTTTGTAGGTCACATCCTGCCAAGATCCCTTTTTCTATCCCCTTTCACTGTCTAAACAAAATTCCAGTGTGGGTGGCCATTTCTTTCATATATGATAAAATCCAACAGCTAAAGTTGTGAAGGTATACAACTAACTAGAATGGATTTGAGTACGTAATAGTTTTAGTTTTCAATTCAGACTTAAACTTATAAAATTTTTATAATTTCAGATTTGTAATTTATTTTGTTGGTCTTGAAAATTTCAGTTAAAAAAAAAATTCAAGTATTATTTGCTGACTTTCAAAGCAAAACGAACATAATTTAAATTAATTTCTGCTTTTCAGTTTGTTGTTTACAAAACTGTATCCAAGAATAAATTATATTTTCAATCTCCGTACTGAAAGACAAAAAATACATAAACACCTACTGTAATTCAGAAGTTCTAATAACCGATTTACCTTTTTATCTTAGATTGAGTAGCAAAAAGCAAAAACAGTTCACTGGAACCACAAATTTCATGGAAATGAGGTTTAAAAGCAAAATTTAATTCTCCAATTTATTTACTTTTTTTTAAATTCAAAATTCTTCGCAAAAATTCAACTGAAATGCAGCGAGGGTGAGCATACTACATAACACACACTCAATCCAGGCTTGCAGTATAATTCTAAAATGTACTATTTTTTTTTTTTTTAGAAAAATATATAAACAAAACATTTAAAATAATTTGTTTAAAAAAAAGGCAATTTACCAAAACTTTGGTATTACTGTAGCTTTTAGTACAGCTCAGACTTTCCTCTTTGGTTAGATCTGTGCTTTCTTTGGTATTGAACATTCTGTTTACCAAAATTTGTTTATAATCTTGGAACAGTAAGCGTGAATGGTAAGGTTGCTTCCCCACTCCCCTAAAAAAAAGGCAGAGTTTTGGCTTTTTAAAAATGTGTTTTTAACATTAGCAGGGCACAAGGTGCTTGCTAGCTGAACAGCAGCTCAAGAGAAAACTCTGTGCAGAACGACAATAAGATGGCAAATTCTTTCTTGTAGTTAGTTACCGCTGCATGCTTCATTTAGTAAAATTAAATAGTTTTCACCTCACTTTTATTATTTTTGTGTATGTATATCTCTTTTTCTACTCACTCTCTCCAAAAAGAAAAGAAAGAAAAAAAATGGTTACAGAACATCCTGCTTCTAGAACTGTAGCTTGCTTTCGGAGGATTTGGAATCTAATCATTATCAGAAATTCAAGAAAATTGGTCACACCATGCAAAGCAGCAACTTTGTCATATGGTTTATATAAACAGTCCTGTTCAAACCCATGGAAAATCTTTCCGCCAGGTCTCATTTCCCATGATGGCCTTTGACAGATCTTCGCAGTAATCTGGTAAGCTTGCGAGGGCAGCACTCCACGAACCTTAGCCCTCCCTCAAGAGTAGAATCCCTGCCTCACCCACATACAGGCAGCCCTGGTCCATTTGAATGGTATAGGGAGGATGTGTGGGTAGTCAGGCAGCAGGAGGAGGGTAATTACAGCTGGACCCTGGGATGCTGCTGCCTGAAAGATGAAGATATTGGAGAAGTCCACAAGTCAAGTCATTCGGTACTTTTTAACTCCTCATAACCAGGATGTGTCTGTTCATGCAGAAGAACACTTTGACCGAAGGTTAAAACGAACACACTGAACAGCATCAATGCGCTGCTGCAGCATTTCTTTATTTGAAAAAGCTATTATTATTATTATTATTATTATTATTATTATTATTATGTATTTCTACTGCCATAATCTGTTTATAGTTGAGGAAAAGAACTACAAGCATTTCCTATTGGAAAGTCTAATGCCGCAAGATAAAACTTGCTGCATCTAATTTCAAGTCTAGCCTTAAATTTCAAAACAAAGATAAAATACATTAGCTTTTCATTTTCAGAACGCATGTTCTGCCTGCTTGCGAGGATTTATACATAATACCTTATCTTGCTAAGTATTGATTTCTGTTTAGTTTTAACGCTCTCTCTTTTTTATAGCTTGTTTATAAGCAACAGCTTAGTAGGAAAAATGCATACACACGTATCTTTTAAAACGGATGATAAGAATAAAAAAAAACTAAATACATTTTTCTAAATATTTTTGTGCGCATTAGAAGTTTTGAGTTTCTCATGCAGAAAGAGTTGTGCGCCCGACAGCATCAGAAGTTAGTGAACAGTAATTTGCTTTTTAAATGCATTCGCATTCAGGACTTGATTTATTTAAAGCGGAGTAATTCATTAGTTCGGTTTTACTTTTATTATAAAGACATTTTTTTTTTTTTTTTAAAGAAAAATTCATAAAGAAAATATTTACAAGTGGGTAGTGGACGGCCAGGTGCTGCCCTACCAGAGCCAAAGGGCTTCGGCCTGGTCCCCTCTGGGGACACACCTGGTCTGGCAGCGCTCCTACGATATATGGTTTATTCTTGTTCTTCTGCATCAATCCATCATTGTGGGTCTTCTCCCACACTTGGAGTAGAAGACTGACAATGATGTCTGCAAAAAAATTTTTACGAGCAATCTTTATCACAGTACAGTAAAGTTGTTCTTTTAAGAGATGGAAGCAGCCGGGAATTACAGTATGAAGTAAACTCTTTAAAAAGTATTTCCATTAGCTTGAGAAATGGTATCCCACAACAAAAGACTTTAAATTTGTTTACACTCCTGCAAAAATTCAAAAAAAAAATTTTAAAAGTTGCTTCAGTCAGTTATTGCTGTTCATGGAAAACCATAATTAGGTGTTTGTTCTTGGTGCTTATCCAACCAATCAGTGATTGCAGTGATTAATCAGGATGCCATTAATATGCATGAACGTACTTATCATCCTTTAGAATTCGCAGTAAGCATACGATAACATCCAGTAGATGTATAAAACATAAATACAAACATTCACTGTTGAAGAAAAATGCTGAAATTTTAATAACTGCATCCCCACTTTAAAATATATTACTGTTCACTTTCTAATTTCGTGGTTTTACCAACAGTCCACAAAAGTAGAAATTCTCAGAATTGTTAGCTGCATACTTCGGTGTGACTCACAGTGGCAGAAAGTGCTGCCTTTTGATATAGTCTCTGATCTTTGAAAAACTGCATCTAATCTACTAAAAAATACTCCATCATAAATAATGGCTGGCTTACAAAAGCAAAATAGTTAAATTTTAAAGTTCTGTTAACTCACTCACCATCAGGTCTTTCAAAAAGTATCGCTTTTACATTTTAATAAAGATCATATTTCTTCTTTTTCTTAAGTCTATTAAATCCAACTTTTACAGAGTATTAACTTAATCAGATTCATATATACAGTATTTACTGAAGGGTAACTAACTAAAATAGAGTAAGAATTGAAACAATGCCAGTTTAAAATGAACGTGTTAATTTAGGAAGTTGTTTTAGCTAGTAAAAGTACCCTGCCGTATCAATTTGTTCACCCACGTGAATGAATGCATCTAAATTTACATATTACAGGTGTGATTATGCATCTACTGGATGTCTAATTGGGCACACAACTGTGAATTACCACCTTGCTGGAACCAGGTGGATCACATGATATTTCTCTATTTCCTCAAGGTTATGTTATAGGCCATTTAGAGTGGAGCCATAGTCATTGACAGATTGTCAAGGATCTTGACATTTCTCATGGATCCATGACCAGTATTGCCACAAAGTTTACAAAGTTAGCCATGCAAAAACAAAATTGTATTACTCACCACATCCATGCTCACTTACTGAAATTCACCCAAACATTAGAAATGAACCAAAAATTGGTTCAAAATCATCTCAACTGACTTGTCTACAGAAGATGTATAGCACAAAAATCCCCTTCTTTCCTGTAGGAATAAAAACAATGCAAACGGTCTAGTCAGAGGATATGTCAAAGCAGGATGCTCAAGTAATGACAACATCTATTCTTTTCCACTGAATCTTTGTTTGAGCATTTCATGTCTTCAGGTTACACCAGGGATGAAATTGGAGAAGAGGTAACAAACTCCATCAAACACAGTATCTTTAGCTCACAGTCAAGTATGGAGTTGGAAGCATTACTGTATGAGATGCAATTTGACATGATGGAAAGATGAATTAGTATTTTTGAAGAATGACTTAATTCTGCCAGGTGAGAAAGACCAGGAATAGTTGTTACAACATCAGTAGTTCATAATTAAACAAAGATGAGGCTACAGCTGAAAAGATCAAAGCACATGTCATCAATTGTAGCTTATCCACGAGTTTCAGTCTCCATTATTTTGCTATATTTGCACATCTGCTACAATTGTACCAACAAGGCACACTAAGAATCAAGGCATTCAGCTTCTTCTCTGGATAGCCAAAAACCCTAGTCAAGCATCTGTATAATCAAATGATAGCAAAAGCAAGCTCTCACATGGATATGGATAAATCTGGACTAGACCACAATACAAAATGTCAATGATTCAGCGCTAGTCAAGGTAGAGGCTCATCTTGCTACAAAAGAAAATTCAACCAAGTACTAACAGAATGTCATTCTGTCGTGCGTCTTTGGTTACTGTTTTCCAAGACACAGCACTGTTTTCATTTCCATCTTAAATGACTTCTCTCTCAAGCTAATCACAGATCCCTGTTTCCTGTCATAAGAAATCATTTCACATTTTCTTCGGAAAAAATTCAATGACGTCCCTTTACTATTCTAAAAGAATTTTTATTAAGTAAACAAATTAATCTTGAAATAAATGTTTGTCTACATCATACACACATGATAATTTTTTGCTGGGCCTTACAAAAATAAAATGTTTTGGCAAGTTTTGGAAATATCAGGGCTGGTAGTTAGATTTTATTTTTGTCTTACTGAATGTCTTGTACAAGACAAGAAAGACGGTCAAATTTGTCTATTAGATAAGCGTTTTAAAATTTTCAGATTAAAAAGTGATTTTTTCCATACAAAGAATAATCTTTTCTCCTATGTAAATTCTTTGTTAAACATGGAAGTAATAAGAAAATCTATCTGCTTGTTTATGGTTTATTAAATATGCATGGATTCACATAACAATTTGGATAGTTCTACTCAGAGTATTGCATTATCAAAATTTTTTATGGATAACTGTAATTAAAAGTATGACTTGTGTAGAAGTAATTTTCAAAAAGGTAAATTAAATTTAGGAAACAACCAATCATTAGCTTTGAAACAGAATATCCTAACTGCTAAGGAAAAAAAAAAGCAAATAGGGTTGATACCTAAATTAGGTTTAGTTCCGCCAGCATAAAAACTATATTTCTAATCTTTACAAAAAAAAGTGATTATGGAAGTGTCTGGAATGCTAGAAAACCATGCCAAACCAATTTGGAATCCAGTTACTGTGCTAGTATAAGATTTGGAATTCAACTATCGTGGCGCAGTGAAGAGAAGCAACGAATACATAGACTATCTCAAAAACTTAGCAACCAAAATGGTCGCACACTCAAAACTGGCTCGGGGCACTTGAACAGTCCAAAAGTAGAACTGACCACTGCATTTTCAAAACTGTTTCCTGAACACATACCTGGTGGCGATGACAGAGAAAGAGCACCAAAAATACAGGTTGGTTTCTTAGTTCTGATACTTCTAGTAAGTTGATGAGTCATGTCTGAAATAGCTGTCTTCCTTTCACTTTGTTCACCCTCCCATCTCTTTCTAAATAAAACTCATGAACAGCAGATTAGCAAGTTCTTCGTCAAAACCATTCCTGCCATCTTCTAGGAGGAACAGTAGGCTAAACTGCCGGTTTTCAAGTTCAACACTAACTAGCTCAGCAGTTCTAAATAAAGTGGCATCTACTGGTGCAATCCTGATAAAAACATTCATAGATAGATTATAGAAACCTAGACGTGCCAATTAGTTCCAACACACCTGCGCCCAAATTCCAAATCAATAGGGAAATTATTGATTCTGCTATATTAATTCAGTGGAAATGTTCCCAAATAATTTATTAACAGCAGTCGGGCATATTTTTTCTAACTTGAAAGCAAACCACAAGACGAAATTTCAAACTAAACATTTTTCAAAAATAATTTTAAAAAGGAAGCATTTTTAATGCACAGAAAAACTCTTCAGGTTTCTTTCACGTTCAGATTCAAAGTTTAATTTTTGTTTCCATATGATTAACAGATTTCCAACTAAATATACATTGCCAAACTGAAAAAAAAAAACCAAGATTTTTGAGAGATAGGACCAATGTTATGCATACATACTTATGTACTTTACCTATCCAACAACATAACTGCTCAACTCTCAATCCCAGGATGATGACAACTGAATGATGTGAACAACTGCTATCTGGTAGACCTGCCATACCAATAACAGATGCAGTGGTGGCTCTCTAGTCTTGTTTGTCATGGTAGCAAGGTTGGAGTCCCAAGTGGGTCCATGCTATTTGATGTCATCTGAATGCTATGGTTCTCTCTTGCTCTGACTATTATGGGTTTCTTTCAGTGTCAGCCTATCCCTCTACCTAGCCTTCTTGCTCCACTATAGTAGAGGACAACAGTTTCCTTTAACCTCAAATTGAATGTCACATAACAATCAATGACAATAAAAACAGTAGTTGCAGGTGAACAAGAACCAACCCTGTAACAACAGAATCTTTCTGGTGGCCCATGCAGGATAATTAATTCTGAATGATATAACAGCCAGCCATTTTAAAGGCACACTGATGTCTAATAATAAACAGACAACAAAATTTATAACTAAAATACTGCTTTTAATAACTTTCCCTTAGCATAGACTTTAAGGGAATTTCATTGAATTTAAATTTTGATACTTTCAAACACGCAAAGTTGGTTCCCTGGGGATTATTCAAACTCAATTCAAGCAGGCCCAGAACCATGTAATTTTGGTTCAAGTTTTTATATGTAGTTGGTGTATGAAATAAAATCCTGAAAATACTTGATCAGCCTTCATAAATAAGGAAACTGTAGCCCCTTTTGTATGAGAAAATCAGCTCTCAAAAATGTGTGCAGTGCACACTTTAAAGAGGATGTGTTTTAGAGGCCAACATTTTCCTACGGAGGCCAAAATGAAGCATCTCTAATACTTTACAACAGGTAAAAGGTAAACATTATGATCCCAAGTTTGTACACTTGGAATTTCATTGGCAGATACTACAGAACCAAAACTCTGGTATTTTTAACAATGCACTAGTAATTTGTGATTAAGGTATACAGCCTAATAAAAGAAAAATGGCTTTATAGACGAAAGTTAGTCAACCAGCCAGTAACATGCATTAAGCATATACATAATGTAGTCCTGATAATATTGACAAAATCTGTCATATTCATCGTACCTAACTCTAAACTTGGCGTACAATACAGGCATTTATGCATACAGCACCTCAGTAATGTAGTAATATGACAATGGTATTATTTCATTTACCTCAACTAATTCCAAAATAGTTCTTAAAATTGTTTAAAGTTTGCTTCTGCTTTCCTAATGAACTCAGCCTCCAATTCATGTTCACTTATCCATTTCTCTCAAGCACATTTACATAATCTCCCTTCCCCATCAACCACATACACAAGAACTCATAATCATGATAAATATTAACAATTTCCTTGTTTCTGAGGGGATGACGATATATGGTACTAGTGTTTTTAACTTAATTTCTTTTTCTACCATGTATCTGGTTACTACAAATTCTCTGGAAGCCTTTTCACCTCGTAGTTTAAGCTAAAAGTGTGTATAATCATACTTTCTCCCTCAAGTTTAATTTTTGCGTATTGTGATTCTAAGGTCACTCATGAGTCCATTTAATTCCCCTCCACAACCTGCATTCACACGGCTCCATCATTCCCTCAATAAATGTGGTTAACTGCTTCTTTGGCACTTACAGACTTTGGCAAACAAGTCTATTTTTTTCAGTTCGCCTCCATGGGATAAGTACATTTACATATGAAACTTTTATTCTGTTCCTCTTTCTCATCAGTACTGGATGGTACATATCATACATATCAGCACCAGTAAGCTTTTCTTTAGGTAGCTTCAGGAGGCATAGCTGTTTCCAAGCATGATGGACATATTTTCTCTTCTGCCAAGGTGATACTATTTTTTTTTTCTTGGAGGAGTTTTGCAAGCTCCTCTTGTATTGGTCTCAGATCTGAAACACGACATTTTAAATCCCAACTATTCACCACAAGAAGCTAAAATAGCAAGACTATTACATGTAAAACAGCCAAGTGTTTCTAGAGAAGAGCTTACATTTTGCAAAATACTCTCAGATTATACATTTAGTTCATTTCTTAAAATTGAACCCACCCTTGAAAGGTACAATCTTGATTTTAAAATAAATTTTTTTGGCAATATAAATAAATTATAGCGTTCTATGCAGATCTTAAAATGTCAGCAGGAATATTTCACAGTAGTACAAGTGCAATGTTGGAGGGACTAAGCTAAAGAATGCCACATTGTTGCTCATACCATTTTTTATTCTATTGTCAGATTCCACAGGAACGTTCTTAAAATCCAGATTTGATGCCTATATCTTAATTAGTTTAGATCTTAAAACAAGTTTTAAAAGAGGGTCTAGTCCATGCTTTTTGTGGTCAAAAACTTCATACAAAATAGCTACTAACTTCCTCAATAATGACTTGATGCAAAATATTTCAGGTATTTCATTTAACAATATCAATTACACATAAAAGGTTGAGTCAGATCTGAAACATATGACAGAAAAATATTCAGGGTGGTTGGTTTGACATATCAAAAACACGAGAATGATCCAGCAAAATTTAAAGGCTATTCAGGATGTGGACAGAGTTACTAACAGATTGCCAAAAATCTTATGATTTGTTATGGATCTGTGACCCATATTATCACAAGTCTACAAAAGAAAATGACACTGCTTCCAGAGTGACCTGGAAATATTTCAACAGTGATACCATGATAAGAACAAGTCATTAATCACCTCATCTGCACTCACCAAGATTCCTTTGCTGATTTTGCTCATCCAACAGAAATTAGCCAAGAATGGTGCAATATCATTTCCAATGACTTAGCTACAGAGGGTGCACAGTGTGTCCAATAAGAATAAAATGCTTCAAAAAGAACTAGTCACGCCTGACATGCCTAGCAAAACCATAAAATTACTGCTACCAAACGCTTTTCTCTGATGAATCAAGGTTTCAGCAGGATGCACTAGAGAAAACCTCATGGTCAAGTACAGAGGTTGGAGGCTCACAGTTTGGTTGCAATTTGGCATGGTGAAAAGCAAAAAGTTAAGTTTATCAAAGAACTTATCAATTTATCCAGGTAGAGAGCTATTTAAAGTCATATTCCCTACCATTCTACAAACAACAAATATGAACATTTGATGGGAGAATGGCGCTACATGCCACACTTCTTGTGAAACTGCCAAAATAATCTAAATCACCCATAAGCCGTGTGACGAAATTAAAGGGGACTTTCTCATAGACGTGGGTGACCTTGATAAGACTGTAATATATAAAATCTTATTGGTTCAATGCAGCAAAAGAGTAGCTCAAATAATTCCACTCTAGTGTTTGCCTTTATTTGCTGTTTTTTGTACAGGTAATGTATAGTAATAACAGGTAACTGTAGGACAGTGAAATGATTTAAAATAGTGTGCCCACAAGAGAGAGACACCCCATTTTATGAGGTAAGCTGCAGTGAAGTTATTGGGCCATATTTTTTTCTAATAGTCCTGCCAATCAGGAAACACGTCTGCATGTGTTGAAGGAGTAGGGTGTTCTACAACTGGAATGATGTCGCATTATCCAATCAGTATGGTTCTAACAAAATAAAGTACCAGTATGTTGTGCATTAGCTGTCTGGGACTTCTTAAATGGCGCTTTTGAAAATGGAGAGATAGGTCAAGATCCAGATGTAATGCCAGTAACACTCAAATTCATGTCTGACTGCTTGCAACAAAGACTGCTGCCGGTGGTGGTGGTACGACAATAGACAAGAAAAAAACTGCTGTGTGCCACGTTCGCAATTATTAAACCAGCCCAGGTTAGACACACATCTCACGGAACCTGGCACTACAAAATCTTTGCAACAGGAATGCACTTCCACTGGACATATATCAGATTGGGGTTAAGAGATCTAAGGACCATCCTGCACATTTCTTATAATAAGAAATTTCTAGTACACACTTTACGGCCTCTTTTACCAAAACTCTTTTTTGTATATATTGGTCAACTAGTTACCCCCCATTTAGAATTAAAGAACAACTTTATAATCACCAACGCTACCTATATTCAAGCATTGAGCTACCAATTTTTGTTTTTCCTACTGATTAAACGATTTATAAACACATCCTACAGATGCCATAAAGACAGTATAGTTACTATTACTGAGGTGAGAAATATCTGAACCAACCAACCTACATCTTAGATCCTCCTTTCCAGCAACAGGGGTTAGATCTGATTAATGTCCCAACTAAACCTAACACATCACTGCCAACTTTCTGACCTACTGTAGGCTATTCCTCTACAAGGCTGCAAATGAGGCTAATTTGTATTTCTGGGCTAATAAACTTAAACCTACATTAAAGATAGGATTTATTTAAATAAACTGAATATTTACAATGTTTAAAGTACAAAAATGAATGTGGGCTTTGCTAGATAAAACTAGATCTTTATTAATCTTTTGGAACATAATAAAACAGATTTTTTACAAGGTATTTCTTTACTTTTGCATTTTCCCCTTTAATTTCCAAAATCTTAAGAGCATGAAACTGTTATAGTATAGATTCTACTATGATACAGCATTTATGACAAATGAGAATACAACAGTATCCTAAGACACCAAATCAACAAATTGGTACAGGTTGAGAATCCCTTATCCAAATCCCTTGGGGCTGAATGTTTTGGATTCCGGAATTTTTCAGATTTTGAAATATAGATATACCTGGATAATTTGGTAGCTAACCCACTAGGGACTGGGCACAAGCTCATTTACAACATTATAACTGCACACGGATACATACAGCCTGCGGGTAGTTTTATGCAATATTTTAAAATCATTTTGTGCATGAAACTATAAAAAAAACAGATGTATATTTAAACATCAGAAAGGTAAGCTATCACTACGACAGGCCTACTGATACTGTAGGGGTACTTGCAGGCCTTTTCAACATTTTCAAAGTATATTCACACCAGCAACAAAGCACAAAAATTACGGTGAGTAATGCACGTATGTCGAGCATGTTGGGACCTGCGCATCGCCCAGGAACCTTCTGGAATCTTCCACTGAAGGTGCTCCAAATATAGTTCTGATTTTGGAGCTTTTCAGATAAGGGATTCTCAACCTGTATTTGTATTTTTCATTCAAAGTAAAAGTTTGTTTTAAAGAAATCTCCAAGACTGAATGAAGTGCACAACCTTCTAAAATTATATTCATCCATCCATCCATATCTTTACACTTACTAGTCTTTCTTTCTTTTCATTGAAAATTGTATTAGACAACAAGAAATCATTAGTTTTTATTGAATATATACATTTTTTTTTTTTAAATGGCTTTTCAAATTATAATTTATGTACAATTCTGCGAAAGTTCTCACATGGATTCCTTTTAAATATCTTTAGCAGGCAAAGAAAGAAAGAAAGAAGCTACAATAATGGCTTTATATAGTAGCTCTTTCACAAAATACAAGCAACATAAAACCTATGCTTATCTACCCTGTCAGCTGTGCATGGAGTGTTCAAATCAACTTATTTCCCTTCACACACACACATACAATATATCAAAAGAAATGTTGCACCAAGGAGAGAGAGAGAGAAAAGGGACTGAACAATTTTCATCTTGCCATCTTTTCCTAATGGTACTGGTAAAAATTCTGGTATGTGATAGCAATTTAAGGTGAGGGGGGGGAGGACAGATCATGCAGACAGATAGCCCAAAAATGCTTCATGCGGAAAACTAACTTTAAAAATTCAAAAAAAAAAAAAAAAAAAATTAATTAATTTTAGAGCCTACTTCTAGTGAGACCCAAAATTGAAGAAAATTATAGAAGTGTACAGCCAGTCAGGATTATCAAGTTCCCTCTATACAAATCATTGTATTTTCTTAATTTACGGTTCATTAAAGTTCTAAATAAAATGTTGATTGCGGTGTGTTTGTGCTTGCCTATCGCATCTTTCATTTCTTATTTTGCTTTTACAATCTTATGCACTCTCGAGTCGCATAACAAAATTTATCATTTACATTTTTCAGAATGTTGACGAAGCATTAATATTGGTGTTTTTTTTGTTTTAGATTAGCTCCTTCCAAACTAAGCTTTAAATAGAAAATTTTCCTTGTGTGTTTTTTTAGATGCTGATTCATCACAACAAAAGAAAACAAAAACAAAACAAACTACAGTCCATGAAAAAAGATGTAGTAATAGTAATAATAATAATAATAATAATAATAATAATAATAATAATAATAATAATAATGCTATATTGGTTATGATTCCCACCAATGCTTTAAGAAATTCTCAACAATTCATTAAAAAAAAACAAAGATTCTGCATTCATAAATATTTCTAATAAATCTCCATCCACCACTTTGGAAACATTTCAACACGTGGATATCAATTACTGAAGACTTTACTTTATAGACATGACAACTCTGGATGTTTGCATTTACAGATACTAAATAAAAATCAGCCACCTGTCTGAATCAAATGTAGCCTATTCGTCATTCTCTTCGGAAGCACAGATCATTTATTCATATTTGCTTATCTCTTTTGACAAATCCCCCTTAAATTGCATTCCCATCACACTAATGAGATTATGGATATTGCCGAATGAAGTAACTGTTTGAAAAGATCATCGGTTTTCTTGTCGTGTGGCTCTTGCATTGATCAAGTGGTGCTCTATATCTAAGTGACAAGCCTGCAATCTACTGTGGTAGATCACCATCTGCTACGCTTTCACCATATTAGACCTTTCTACTAGAACACCTATTCTCCCCCACTCATCTGAAATTCTCATAATCTTTGTGTATCTGCCAGTAGAAATGCCAAAAAATGGCAAGCTACAGGATCAGGTTTGAACTCCATGCTGAAAATTATGGAAATTATAGAAAATTATTGAAAGGCAAGTAAAATTTAATACGAACAGAAAAAAAGAATTTGACAATGGGTATAACAAACGAATGAGGGAAAACTGAGTATGGACCTACCCAAGATGAGAAAGTGGCTACATAGGGGTGGTAAAAACTGAGATGCTAAAATCAATCAATCAACCAACTTTTGGCTAATTGTCTGAACATAGTCTCAGAAATACGAACAACTGGAGGTTCAGAGAATTTTTTCCATTTCAACTGGCGACAGATGTCTGTTAGTGTCAGATGGCTTTGTCAATGGATAAAGCATCATGCCATCTCTCTGAGACAGTAAACAGAAGCCATGAAACAATTTCCTCAGCACTGGGAGAAAAAAAAGGTGGAAACATTCAACTGATGCATCATTAGAATGCAATGACTCCACAAGTAATTCCTTGTTAACATGGAAATCACAGAGGCAGCAATCTCCTTTGACTCTGTACTAATCCAAAGGAAAAAGACAATCTCAAGCAAAACAAATGCGCATGAAAAAAGAGAATGACAGCCAAGTTCGACACAGTGGCTGATGGGGGAATACTACCCCTCTCATTGGTTTTTTAAAGGAAAACAAGATCTACTTACTTAAATTGATTTCTGCAGGAGTTTTCGTCAGAACGAGCTCAAATCATTGACTGATGTCAATCTATACTAGCTATAACACGTGAGGTTGTCATGCCTGCAGAAGTGAGGCAACAGAGGATGTATGTAAGGGTGACCGTACCTCTTGTGATGATTCCAGGCGGTTTCGCTAGCTTAGTATAACCAACATCTACATCTGGGAATTGGTTATTCAAAATCTTTTTTTTAAAAAAATATGGCAAGATTTGATGTAAACAGAGAGATGTACACAAAGGGCAGGCACATAAGCCAGAGCCAGTTTCTTCCTTCAGTTTATGAAGGTTGCATGAAAGTTTAGAAACATTAAACACAACCATTCAGAAGACAAGTTCAAAACCAAGTGCAAACATTAACCATTTTCAGACAAGAATTTTACAAACAGCAGTTTCAGCTTTAATTCTTAAATTCATATTTAACCAATCCATAGAGTGCGAGTGTGTGCGTGTAATTTTTTTCTATTTCCATGCTTCAAACGTCCCGTACACCTTTATGCAGCACACTCGATTGATCCAGTTGGACAACTTTGTCCAATTTGAGAGAGAGAAATCTTGCACAGGTCTTAGATACCTGCCACCACGCGCTGGCCAGAACTCCGCACGTCCCAACCAAACAGACTTGTCAGGCAAGACAGTTTCAGCCATCAGCCTGATTATAGTGACCAGAAATTATTTTAAAACTCTTTGTTCCTTAGCTAAATTAGCCCTTCACGACAAATAACTGAAGGAGTGATGCCACCATTTCTACTAGCCTCCTATTTGTTAAAGAAAATCGCAAAAATTGCAGTATTTAACAACCTGCTGCAGTTGGCGTAGCAGCACCATCTCTGCACACACTTGAAATAAGATGTCTGATTCCCCCCCTCAAATCAGGTAGCCAATAATCCCGTCGTGTCCTGGCATTGTTTTCCTAGAACACAATTCTTTGCCATGTTGCAGCAGCAAAACTGCGACCTCTGAACAGTCAAGTGACCTTGAACACAGCCAGCTACAATCTCTCTCTACATCACTATCCGCATAACAATGGCAATAGTATATAACAAAATCACTGATACCAGCTAATACAATTTTTAAAATGCTACAATTAATTAATTTTTGTTTTTGATAAAACAGGTTGAATAAATTCTTCTTAAATAAATTCAAAAGGCTTGAAAATACTACCTAAAGTTTACAAATTTTAAATCCTGTTATTACTATGAATAAACTAATTTATATCCCTAGAAAACTGTATTAAACTAAAAGTCTACATTTCTGTCACTAATAATCTATGACTGATTACAGGATTTGTTTTTAAAGACAAAATGTAAAACTTGCAAATGTAATTAAGCCTAATTCTTTACACATTTAAATGATACATAAAGCAACTACTTTTGTACATATTTTTCATGAAAAGATTTTAAAAATTGTTTTATATATATTTTAAATAGAGACCTTAGTCAATGATAAAACAGAAGCTTACCAACAAAGGAAAGCAAAAAAATTCCAAGAATTCACTAATTATGAAAACTAGAGGGCTTGATAACAAGTTTAACAGAAATATAGATTTTAATTGCATAAAGAAATATCAAAACAAATCAGATGCCAAAATACAACAATACTAGAAGACTTTAAAAACAAAATTTAGCACTGTGCCTGTGCAAGCCTTTTGCTTTGCCTTTTCCTCTCTCTCTCTCTCAGCCAACTTGGAGAGATGCTGAGGCTGGATCCCAAATATTTTGCAAACATCACCAAAGGTCTGTTGTAAAAACCCTGACGTCGATGGAGAAAAAGGGTTAAACAGATCCCATGGCTGGTTGGAATAAAGTTGGTTAGTGCAGTGAAATGAAAGTGTAGGGCACATCACGAAGAGGAGAATCCACCCATCTGATGATCCATCAGAAAACGGATGAAGCAGCTTTAAAAAAAAACAGGATCAGTTGATGGAGGAAAACAATCTGGTAAATGAGGCACCAGCCAATGTCAAAAAAAATAAGCCTGTAAAAATCATTCCGCTCTAAACTCTATAATTCATTCTTTTCTCAAATCTTCTGTAGTTAAATTCATTAAACACTGAAATTCCTCAAACATTTTATAGACACATGGAGTGGATAGGAGAGGTCAAAGTTTGATTATATTAATTAATGTGAAAGTAGGAGATTCTATGTACTACTAAATTTTTTTCTTAGTTTGTTTTAAAGGTTACAAAATAATTGATTTAGTATTATACCAGTTCGAGATATTATGAAATGTGCCCAGTTGTCCAGAACTGTATCTATCCTTTCTTGTGATTAACATACGTTAATTAATCACTCTAACACTAAACTTATAGACACTGAAATATTTATTACAAGAATTTGCACAATAAAAATTATTTTCAAAGATTTTAAAAGTTGTCAATGTTGTATGAAATATTAAGCTCGAAGATAGAGATGGCAGACTCTTCATTCCGTCGGTTATCTTATTTTAGCCAAATGTTCCACATTGCAGTGAGGCTTTAATTTGTTAATCACTGAACAGAGTTTCCAACCAAAAGTTTAAATAAAGAACACTTTCTTGCCATCTGTCTTAAAAAAAAAAAATATAGGGAGCCCAGTTATCAGATGCAATAAGACTTGGAAGATGTTAGAGACATAACCTGTGTTATGACAAGAATGTATTACAAGCTACTATAGAAAACAGGTGACTAAGGGGGGCTGTTGTAAAACTGATCAGTCAGATGTGGTGACTGGTGAAATATTTAGCAGCAGAAATCTGTTAAATGGCCATATAAAAACAAATGATGGACATGCACTCAAACAGAGGGGGAAGGAGAGAGGCAGAACTTGCCCCCAATAACTCAGAAACTCAAATGCAACAGAAACCAGCTTGGTTGGGAACAGCTGTAGAGATCTGAGATTGTTAGCCACAAGGCATTTTCAAAAACAGGGGCATAAGTATCATTCCACTGGAAAGGTCATTGCAAAAGCAAGATGGACAGCTATGGCCCAGTCAATGCTACAATCAGGCTTCCTTATTTATCCAGAGCTTTCCTCTAGAGATCAAATTTCTACACAGACAGAATCCTAGCAGACCCTAGGTTTCTGTCAGCATTCTTTGTCCATCTGTTCAGACCAGGTTGCCCGGATTGTCTTCATCCCTGTTCAGCTTCTCAAACAAATAGTCCAGGAAGGCTAGGAGCCTGTCAGTAAGTAGATGGAAAACAAGCTTGAATGATATTAAATTGTCTGCTTCACCTTTCCATCTGCATATCTGGTACTCGAGAAAAACCAAAAACAATTTTTACTTGTTTTAAAATTTATTTTGAGATCTAACAAAAGTCTTCACTTTCACATAATATGAACCTACTAGCCGCTTCCAGTTAAATGTCATTTTTATAAGAAAACAGTAAGTATGCAAATTAGTGACAATCGTAGTTTTATAAAAGAATTTAAATTTTTTGATTAGCAAAGGAACATAAAGAGAGCTGATCATTCAACATGGGTTTTAGATGTCTAATAAAAGATACAGAAATGTTCAGCTTTGCATCCATACAGGTCCAGGCCAAAATACCAACATCTACCGCTATAACTCTATGTCCAGCTACTGCCATGTGGTTAGGGAAGGAAGAGTTCTCATGTCCAAACAATGGGAGGCAAATCTCTCAGAAACACGGAATGATCTTACCAATGGATTCAGAACTACAGCACTGACATTTAATGTAGTAAGTTAAATTAAACCTATCTTAAGTAGGGATTCTGTAACTTAAATGGGAAGTAATAAAACCCTAACCCTGACATTTGAGGGAATAACCTGGATGTTAGTTCGTCAAGTTGTTTCTGCAAGGGAACATTTTGAATACCTTAAAAAAAAAAAAAAAGTATCCGCTTTCAAAAAATTCTTTTGGATATACTATTATTTGCCCTTTATCTGTAAATTTTAAGAACTTACCTCACTTACAAAGCCTGGTGTGGGTCAGGGTTTATAGAGGTAAGTATTGTCTAAGGAATAAATTAAAAGGGCGTCTTTCCCACCCTCCCAAAAAAAGGGATCAACCGATAACAAATTTAATCCATTATCAGCATATCCCATACCCTTACAAAAAACTGTATCAATTAAACATGAGAATATTAATTTTCTAAATAGAAAGGAGAGGAAAATAATCAATTAATTCTAACATTATCTGCCGTTTTTTTTCCTGAAGTCATTCCCCTTTCTTGGCAGTAAAACAAACTTCTGTTCACATTTCTCTAATTAACAGATTTATTTTCATTAATCTGTCTTATTGTCATCCAACTATGCATCATATCGTCGGATGTTTCACTTGGTCATCTTTGAGAAAATGTTTCTTTTCCTTTTATAATTTATTAAGTTGGCAGCAGCAGTCAGAACTCTCTTAGAGCCGCAAAGCCAGGTTCCATGAATAACTATTATTAATGACGAGTCTGCACAGATGATGAATTTTAGAAAACAAAATGACGGCAAATACTGCACACCATTTAGTAAATGCTAATATAAACTGTTTAGTTAAATTCAGCTGGTTCAGCCCTTCATACCATTCTCAATAATAGCATTATAGACATTTTGTGCAAGCTGAATAAAATAACCTCAATCCCCTTAAAATGCCCAATTCTTACAAAACATCCGAACATTAAAAATCGTATGCATTCTATTCCGCAGAAACCAACCATGACAACACTGCCATGTATTTGTCAACCAAGTGTGAACTATCCGAGCTCAGGAGGGGGGACCTGATAAAAAAAAGGGGGGGGCTTTGAGTGTAGGGACAAGGAAAAGTTTTTGCTTGTTTATTAATACTGTTGGGTGATAACTAGATTCCAGCATGGTAAAACATGAAAACATTCTGTAGTAACAGAATTATTAATGAGTGGTGATAGTATTAATCAACTTAAGAATCGTATTATTGGCCATTTCTCTTCCCTGGGGGCCTTGCAAAAACCACTGTGGCTTCCTGCCTCCTTGTAATCACCAAAACTTGGAGCAATTTCATGTAATGGCAGGAAAGGGTGTGCGCTGTAAAAAAAACTCTAAAACAGCATGAATTATCACAGTGTATGGATTCAAAGGCACATCTTACTGCTTAACTAATAATCATATTTTAAAGCAGATAAATAGACAATAAAAATTCCGCAACAGTTGTTAAAAAGTCATTAGTAATAAACCAAATTACTTAGGAATTACAATGCAGCACCTTCACCTGCTGTACTGGGTGCAGATCAAAGATGATTATAGCAAACACAAAATAAACAGTGCCTCACCACAGGTTGTTGCCATTTTATCAAACTGAGATAATGTAATGAAAAATGTTGAGTGTGTACAATGCGTATTAATTAAAAGACATTTTATGGCCACTTCTATGGTAATTTAAAACATGAAATGATCCTCTTCAGAAAGATAGAAAAAGATCGAGAGAGAGAGAGAGAGGAGAAATATACTTCAGATCAGAATTAGTTTAATTCTTTTCAGTCCTATCAAAGATTTTTTTCACAAAAATTCCATGTTGTAATGATGGTTTCCATAATAGCTGTAAAAATCCATTTTTAAAAGGTTTTGAAAAATTCCAAAATATCGTTACTGGGAGATTAAAACAAGGAAGTTGCATAAATTATTTGCAGTTTAACCTGTCTACAGTAACGCAGCATAAAAATGCCCTACATGTTGCAAACAAAAACATAATCCATCTCTCATAACTGTTCAACAATGTTGAAAAACATTTCTTTATAATAAATAAACAGTCATTGACATTTCAATGATTCTTAAAAGTCACAATTACAGTAACAAATCCTACAATAGTTAACTCGTCCAACAAGTTGTAATTGAAAACGAATACCATTCTAGCTAAAGATTTATGCAAAATCCCAACCATCCTGCTTAATAAGTAGTCATTCTAAATACAAACCATGCCTCCAAAAGTTGTAACTATATATAGAGTCTGACATTTAAAGAGAAATCACTTGGTATACATGTAAAAAATCTAATAATGTCAAAATGTATCATTTAGTTTTTATGTCTCTGCCTAGCCAAAGAGTATCCCATATCATAACTAACATGGTCAAATATGAATATGTACAAATTCCAATAATGTCAGCATGTATTGGTCATCCTATAACTAATAATCTCTGAAATTCAATGCATCCCTCTGATGCTTTGGGACAAGCCAAGCATCATTTCACAAATCATAAATGTAATATTTCCTACAATTATCAGATTCTATAAATCATCAATTATATAGTTTGATATGCAAAAAAAAAGCAAAATATCTCATGTCAGCATACAAGTCTTAGTATGTAAAACACATTCCCTATTTTGAGTTCACCCTGAAAGTTAGTCAAAAAAGTGCAGTCAATATCTCTCACCTTCAAAACTTAAAGAGCATATCCATTGCTTTTTCAAGTCATAGATGTAGTTAGAATTTTAAAAAAGGTTTTCACCAAGCACAACATCAAAAGCTAACATTGCATATGTGCTACTTAAATATAAAATCTGGCTGTTGGGTCAGTGGTTAGCCTACTGGACTGCCAAGGCCAAGGACTCAAGACTCACCTCCATCCTTCTTACTTATTCACCAGCCAGCCATATGGGTTTCCACCCACATTTAAAAACGAAAAGTTCTAGTAAGAACGTTCTTTACAACCCCTTTCCAGCACTGCCAATGGGTTGTGGAGGGAAAAGGGTCAAGCCATCGAGTTTGTATGCACAGACTTCCGTCACTTAAAAGAAAAATGTGAAACAAACAGTTGCTGGTGTTTTTCTTCTCTCCAGAATCCTTGCCAGTATACTTGCTGAGTATTTGCTTTGCTAATTCTGGTCAAATGGAATTATGTCGTGTCTGTCCTACACTGCCTTGTACGGCAAATTAACCTACATAATAACGTTTTTAAAAAAATTAATAATAAAAACATTGGTCTATGTCATCTTCAGCAACAAAAGATTGTTTTTTCTTCTTCTGCTTGGTTTTTGTTCTTTTAGAATTTATCCTGCAAGTCCCTGGTCAGAGATCAGACTAAATGTTACTTTTGTTTTGTGCTAATTATCAAAGTATCATAGAATAAGCAACCAAGAAAAACAAAATTATAATGGGTTTACAAATTAACAAGGGCTCCAAATTATGCTAAACAGCGGAGAGAGAAAAAACCCTGGCCACAAGATCAGTCAACATCCAAGCTTATTCCATATCAGAATTGACATAGGTTCCAACACAGGTCTGAGCCAAAAGTTAAAGGCTACAGATTATATTCAAGCAGAAAGAAAACTTTCAAATTTTTTCCTTTGTTACAGTTCATTTTGGAGATCAGATGCCAAAAATAAATGTTTAATAAATACAAAGTACAACATAAGGATAACTTTTTTTCACAATCAGCACTGGTCCAGCTCTCACCCTCTACACAGCCCCATACTTCCTGTATTAGAGATATCCTGTTCATAGTACTTGACCCCTAAACTTGACCCTCTCTTCACAAGCAAGCTAATTGTTCACACTAAGTATGCTTCAGTTCTCCTGAAAGCATTAAAATCATGATGAAAACTGACTGGAAGAGAATCTCCCAGTGTCACCTTTGTTATAACTTCCACACCATATACTACAGCTAGCTACAGAGCATTGATTATTATTATTAGCTGCAGCTCACTGGGAGACTGCAATGACTTTTTCCTTCTGTTCAACCAAAGAAAGGAAAACCTACAAAGATCTATAATAAGGAACATAATCATTTAATTACAAAAAGGCTAATTCTATCGCCTTATCTTTTAATTCACTTTATGAGAATTAAAAAGATTCACTGATCTAATCTAATCTTTATCTATGAAAAATATTTGCTCTCTCTCTCTATATATATATCTGACAGATTTACTTTGTTGATCAAATGAAAGTTAACAACATGGGAGATTCTGTAAAAAATAAAAACTGCTGAATTTTTGTTAGAGGGTAAATGGAACAAGCTGACAGCAATGAAGCTATCAGTAAATGGCATGATTTATAAAATACACCACCCATTCAAAAACAGATGCTACAAACAGCAAAACAGCTAAAATGGGCATTTGAAAGCATTTCTTCAAATCAGAATATCAAGTATATCCATTTTAAACCCTTAAAATATTGTAGATAAGGTGTAAATTTGGGTTTCCACGTTCTATACTGGTATTATTTTTAATGTCTTGTCTCATCATATTCAAAATAGGGTAGAAAATCCTCAATTCAGTCCTTGAAATTCTGTATTTTAATAGTCTTCCAAGGGATTAAGAGATTCCGCATTCATTTACTGATAAAATTTTGTCTGATACAAATGGCGAAGACTCAGAATGCATGTCTGAAATACATTATATACATAAAATCTTCTTTGAAAAATATGATTTTTTTTTTCACTTTTCAAGTTATTATATATAAAAATTGCTGCATTACCTACAGCTTCTCACATTTGGTAAAAATGTAGGTGGATGTGAAAATTCTCAGATTATGAATTAAACTATTTGTAAAATAAAGCAACTTTTTTTAGAATTAAAAAATGCAGATAATACAGCAAAATCTAGATATAATCAGTATCAGAATAGTATTTTTCTTCTTAGTTTTAATGGCAGAATATTTAAAACAATTTTCCTCCAAGGAATGTTATCTTCTGAGCATTTTCTTTTGTAAAGAACTTAACAAATTTTATTTTCCTTAGCTGATAACAGCTATGGTGTGTCAGCGGTTCTTACCACTGGTACATAGTTAATTATCTGTCAGAAATGAAAAGATTGCAGTAAACTAAGATAAAATTAAAACTTTGATTTAATAAATTTAAGCTGATCTAAGTTTGAAAAATTCAAAGCGTTAAATGCTTATTTGTGTAGATTCTCTAAAATAAACTGAAGGTTTATCAAAACATTTTAAAAAATTTTTCAGAGCAAGCTTTCATTTCTTAGAACTCAAAGGATCGACAGACACAAGAACATTCCTTCTTAAAATACAGCATTTACTGAAAAAATATTAAAGCAGTTGGAAGAGCATTAAAAAAAAAAAAAAAGAGGAGAAACATTTCTTGGTTCTTCATACACTAAACTGACTAGCTATTATACTGAGTTGGACATGTTGTCCACAGAAGGTAGTAATCTAGTTTCCCGCACTGCATTATATCAACAATTCAAAATGGTGGTGGTGATGAGAACATCTTTTGAAACTGAATAATTATAAAGTTCCATGAAGAAAGGTATCTTAGGCATCCAAATTTGAGGACTACTTAAATATATCAGAGTAGAAGCTATCACATGAAGATGTTTAAATAATCTTCTTTCCGAGGAGGATAGGTATGGGGAACTGGTGAAACACTCAGGATCTAAATTGACTGTTGCATGAAAATATCATTAAGATGGAGGCCATTGTTCTGGTAGACGAAAATCACGTTCACCTTGGCTTTAATAATAATTGTTCAGCAGAAACAATAATACATAACCACAAGGTGATTAAGGTTGATTTCAAAACTAACTTACATCAAAAGGAAAAGCATCTTGATATCTGGACTGAACTACTGCAAAGGTTTTCTGAGGCAGGTTTCTTCCTACACTGTATTATAAGTTGATGAGAAATGGATCCATCACTACACACCAAAGTCCAAATAAAGGTCTAACCAGCAAATCAAAGTGATCCACACACCCCACACACACACATGCAGCACATCATGAGACCAAGACCATAAAGAAAATCAAGTGAGATGTGTTACCACATCAGGCATACAGTCCCCACTTTACCCATGTTTGGGCCACTAAAAGAATGCTAAATAAAAGATTTTCTGTTGATGAGGAGTTCAAGAAGATTGACCTTCAGCTTCTGACGTACCCCACAGAGATAAGAAATAACATGTAAGAAAACCTTTTAAATTATGCAGAAAAATTAACATGTAAAAAATTACAATTGCCCCATTTTTAATCAATCAAAAAGAAAACTGAATGTCCTTTCCCTTTAAATGCTGCATGTATTTAAGTTCTCTCTCTCTCTCTAACAATTTCAGCAGATAAAGAGCTAATTATGTATACACATACGTGCATACAAATTCTAAGTTTTTAAGTCTCATATTGAATATAATGAGCAAGTAATAACAATAATCCACCACTATGCTGGAAATTTAACTTAGTAATTAACTACTACAATATATTGACCATCCATGAATAACACACTAGCCCACACTCTCAGGGCAGATTTCCAAATCCACCATTGCTAATTTCCAGATGTGCAATTTTAAGAGGGGGTGGAATTTGTTTATATAAAAAAAAATTTTTTCCTGTTTTTGAAAAAAAAACTGCGGCAGGAGATAATTACCAAAGCAACACTGAATGACAGTTGCAAAACCAATGCTGGCACAGTACCAAATATCAGAACACTCGAAAGATATACTACCAAAAAAAAAAAAAAAAGTCTAATAATAATAATACCACTCCCATCTGAAAACTAAGATAACAGAATCTAGACTGCTCATGGTAGAGATGCTTTATGATTATGTTACAGTTTAACAAGCTTTAGGAGACAAATGCATTTTACCTAAACTACATTTCAAGTATTGACAGGACCTTTAGTCAATAGAACAAAATGAAAATAACAAATACTTTTTGTGTTAGACTGCATCAGATACTTGAGAAAAACAGTTTCTAATGATTATAATGCAAACAGAGTTTCTGCAATCGGATAACTCTTTTCTTTAGCCTGTTATGGCACAAGGTTGGATTGGTGGTATATATATATATATATATTGTGTTATTCACATATCATTTGATTGTAAAACTAATGATTATAATGCAAACAGAGTTTCTGCAATCGGATAACTCTTTTCTTTAGCCTGTTATGGCACAAGGTTGGATTGGTGGTATATATATATATATATATATTGTGCTATTCACATATCATTTGATTGTAAAACTAATGATTATAATGCAAACAGAGTTTCTGCAATCGGATAACTCTTTTCTTTAGCCTGTTATGGCACAAGGTTGGATTGGTGATATATATATATTGTGTTATTCACATATCATTTGATTGTAAAAAAAAAGAGAAGTTATGCCAATACAGATAAAACCCAAATAACCTGCCATTTTGTGTAAATCTAAATTCGTTGACCATCTCCATTGAGCAGGCAATAATTATCAAGCTTAGAATGTTTCTGCTTCCTGGTGCAGTTTTTTTTTTTCCTCTCTCAAATAAAATAGTAAATTAGAAAGGAAGAAAACGGATAAAAACAGAGGAACTCTGGGTTCGTGAGCAGCACCATGGGGCCATTTCGAGTCACCGATGGTTGGCCTTAGTTTCAAGAATCAGAAGCACCGACGAGGTTCTCAGGATCTCTCAGCGCATAACCCTGCTAAAGAGAGTGTGAAGACGACGAGATATTACCTGACGATTAGCAGGTAGAAATGTTAATAAAAACATTAAAGGCTTTTTTTAATGGGAAGCTTCAATGGCAGATTGTAGAGACTCTGCTTACACTAATATCTCCGGAAATTGCTGGGGTGGGGTGGGGTGACGTCTTGGACGATGAAATGGAGGAGTAGGGACGGATTTTTTTTTTTTCTGGTTTTCGGACATTGAGGTGGAAGCAGCTCGGAGTGGAGTCCGAAACTGAAAATAATAGCTTGGCTGATATGTTGAGAGAAGACATGAACAAAGAGAGCCGAGTTTGGAGGATCCAGGTGTGGGACACGGGCGAGGCGTAGCTGTCCAAACTCTCCCACCCTGGAGACCTACTACTTCCGCGACCCGACTCCCTCCCCACCCCACCCCACCCCACCCCACCCCACCCCAGGGCGGCGTGGCCAAGAAAGCCAGACTCCCACAACCAACACAAACATTACCCGTACACAGCCGGGCGAGAAACGATGGCTGGGACTGAAGGCGAGCTCACCGACCGATCCTCGATCTCTTCAGGCGGCCCGGTCCGTCTCAAATGAACAGCGCGGTGCATCATGGGGCATACGAGGTGCCGGGAGAGGGGAGGGGGGAACAAACAAACGAAACGAACCTTCGGTTACCAGGACAAATTTCTCCAGGTTTCACACACACACACACACACCCAAACACTCCACACCCCGGGGGGGGGGGGACGGTAGACCGGGCGGCTTAGCAACGACACGAAACATTAAGACAGCAAATTATTGCGCCTTACAGAAAAGAGGTTGCTGTTGACCGCCATCTTCCCTAACGGGTTAAGATCGCGATCGCTGTTCACGGTAATCAGCCGTCTATCGTCGTTCTTGGTCGTGCTACACAGGTATCGTAATCAGACCGGAAGATCAAAGAGATCGCGAAATTTGGTGCGCGTTATTATCAGTCACCCAGTTACCGGAAACGAGTCGAGGATGTGACCGGAGCTGGAGCCGCGTTCGTTCCGTCTTGTACCAGTAACAGGACAGCGACATGGAGTCCGGAAAGTTACAGAAGCTGCTACATTAACAACCTGTAATCCACCCAGTACCGCCGCTTACTAAGTGCATCCTTATATGCATTTAGAAACTAGATGCTACAACTGTGATCAAGCCCCATTACTCCTTGCTCAGGTACAACTGTATGTAATCTCCTGATACTTCCTTATTTAATCAGTAATGTTCTCTTGTGATCCCCTCCCCGATCGCTTCCTATTCTTCAAAAAATTGAGTGGGTAGTTAAGTATTTCTTCTTTTTTCTTTAATTTAAAAAAATCTTGAAGCCTAATCGCAAAAGTGGACATCATGAGATGCAGTCACATAACTCCTCGTTAAGTTCCAAGGGATGCAAGCGCCGCCATTTTGTTCGGAAAGCGAAAGTAAGCATCGAATCGGAAATGATAGAATACGAAACTTCTGATTCGGAGTCGTAAAATTAATAAATCAAGATTGGGCGATTAGAACCAGGTTTATACAACAACAACAACAACAACAACAACAATAATAATAATAATAATAATAATAATAATAATAATATAATAATAATAATAATAATGATGATGATGAAGATGACATAAACGATATAATAATAACATACAGTATCGAAAAAAGGGTTGTCACAAGAGAAGTAAAGGACTGAATTAAGTATTGATTTCAGTTCCCACCTGCCCCCTAGTGTTGTAATTCTTCAACAGATTTGCAGAGCCTTAGGCCTTAATTTACTGCATGAGTGGTTTGTCGAATGCCAGTAGAGACAGTTGTTCAGGTCTACTTCCTAGTTGCCAAAGTCTCTCGTACCGATATTCTTCGGGGAGGGGGGGGATGGGAAAACGAAATCTCTCTTCCGCGCGATTTTTTTTTTTATTTTGAAAAAAAGGAAAAGCAGCTGAAACTTGCGATCCAGATATGCGCGGGTGGTACATACATTTCAAAACACTCGCTACGGCAAAGGAACACCGAAAGTAGCGCCTGAGATGGATAATGGTACAGCTAGACCGTCTACTTGAGGGTGGCACGACTGTCGCCAAGTAAACTCAGTGGCGGGTTAAAACGCTCGTTGCTTCCCGTTCCGATTCGCGCCATCGCCAAGAACGGATTATCGTGGGACAGCGCGGCCGATTTTGAACGTCTGCCGCCGTAAAAGAGGAAGAGGATGAAGAAGAAAGACGCCATTGGACAAACAGATACCCAGAAGAAGCCTGAGTGTAGTTGGGGGGGGGGAGAGGGAAGCAGGATAGCTTTCTTCTTCCATACCTTCAAAGGCAGACTGAGGAAGTTATCTCATGATTAATAAAAGAGAAAATCTCCGAATAGATCACATGATATCACGGTATTTGTTCTGATTTTCTTATTTGGTTGAATGAACTGTCGGTAACAGTTGTAGCTGAAACATTATCAGCTTGAATCGCCCAAACGTTTTCCAAATATGTCTCACGATGTTGGTTCTTGCATTCGCGGATGAAGAGATTAGCAGGAAGATTAATTAAAAGTTCGGCCTTGCATCTTTGAATGATTCAGATTTTGAAATACAGCAGCTTTATCTCTGGGCAATCGCTGTCCTTTAAAGTCAAGAGGTTTCACTTTCTTCTTTGTCCGCCCATCTCTTTGATCGAGAAACAATGGAGGATTAACGGATATCCATCTCAGATTGGGAGGGGCATTTCTCAAGAGTTGACATATCTTCCGAACAGACAGCCAGAAAAGCGATTATAAATTCCTCGAAATCCATTACCAAACGGCTACGCGCACACTTAATCACTGTTTTCTTTCTCTTTCTGCTTTTGGAGGAAGACTGTTAAATAACTGGTGTATATGTGTGTGTGTGTGTGTGTGTGGCATGCATCGCCATCAATTCGTGGTTAATTTCAGACCATCGCCCGGGCCCACCCCAGAAACAAGCTCCGCGTCGACGGGCGAGTTAGGTTATCTATGAAATCTTATCAACGCAGTATTGATGTCGCTTTTCCAAAGGCATCAAATACACGCTTCACTTAAAGGTTGGCCCTTGCGATTTTGATAGAAAGAAGTGAGCTTCTCTAGGGAAAGATTTAGCACTGATTCTCTCTGGCACTGGGAGATAGCGGCAAATTTGATTTCTAATCGTGCTCCTGGAGAGCTCATAGGCGGAGACGTGCTTATTAACCTTCTGGTTACATTTCAGAAAATAATAAAAAAAAAAAAAGGTTTTAAAACTAGAGAAAAAGGGACACATGCCCCCCCCCAAAACCCGCGGTGTTGTGCGCGCGCGTATTGCACTTTTTGCTCGTGTCTGAACTCCTGAAAGTTAGGGTCCCAATTTAAGGAAAGTCGCGGTTAAACGGGATCTTTGGAACTGCCCCTAACGAAGCAGACACGGTGGCGCTTTCCCCTTAAAGGCCGAACGTATATCCTGATCGTTAATGTACAAAAAGGAAACCCGAGTGCTAAAAGCCGCCCAAATATTTCGAGGTTTTCAAGATGTAAGTTAAGCGGAACCAACTTTGGACACGACGCTTAGCCGGCCGGGGGGAGGGGAAACCTCGTCGTCACCATGATGCGCTACCAGCCGCGGTCTCGCTGACGAAAATCGAGAACGAGGCGGCGAGATCAAGCGAAAACCTAGTTTGATTTGCTTTTAGAATAATCGTCGATTGTTTGTTTTCTTCGCAAGAACTGCGAAGCGAATGTCAACCAGGTTCGAGTACGACTGAAATATGACCATCCGTACCCCGTTGCAGAATTCTTGTAAGAGAAAGAAAGTGACAGAAAAAATGCAAGGAATGACGCCATAGAGAGTTACCTCCCCATGTAGTTAGTTACCGCGTCAGTCTTACGCTGTTGTTGGTTGGGCAATTCAGATTAACACGTTTGGCGATAGTCTTCTCTTCTAGGAGTGGTATTCGCGTATACGAAACTTCATTCAATGACACCTGTAGTTTTCTTGCAAGAATCTTCCTTCATTCCTCGGTATATCAATAGCCATTTCATAAGTAATCAGTTTCAGATTCGTATTACTACTTTCGCTTTTCCCTAAAAATAGAATGCATAGCATTCCTTGGTTAAAAGCAATCACGTGGATTTTAACCATGGATGTGGACATTTCCAGGTAAAATACTTTATTTCTATTGATTATAAATTATCACCTGTTTTCCAGATGATTCTATGATCCACAAATTCGCATTTATTTTCAGACAATCCACAGAAGGCTAATTGATGCTTAGCAATAAAATAGATTTGACTAACTGTTAACATAAATTTTATTTTTGGTAAAAATCTCCCTTTTTTGTGTGTGTGTACCCTGGTTTTCTGTTCGATATCACGTAAAAAAGCCAAAAAAAAGAAATTATGGCGACCGATTGTGGGTCTTCACTTATACGCCAGCTGATGCTGGCTTTTCATCCGGCATGGAGTCGGGGATCAAAAGAGGTGGCGGATTCCGTCGTATCGACTCTGCCACAGCGAAATTCGAACATTCCTTTGACCCCATATTTGACATTCGAACATTCCTTTGACCCCAGATTTGACATTCGAACATTCCTTTGACTCCAGATTTGACATTCGAACATTCCTTTGACCCCATATTTGACATTCGAACATTCCTTTGACTCCAGATTTGACATTCGAACATTCCTTTGACCCCATATTTGGCATTAGAACATTCCTTTGACTCCAGATTTGACATTCGAACATTCCTTTGATCCCAGATTTGACATTCGAACATTCCTTTGACCCCAGATTTGACATTCGAACATTCCTTTGACCCCAGATTTGACATTCGAACATTCCTTTGACTCCAGATTTGACATTCGAACATTCCTTTGACCCCATATTTGACATTCGAACATTCCTTTGACTCCAGATTTGACATTCGAACATTCCTTTGACCCCATATTTGGCATTAGAACATTCCTTTGACTCCAGATTTGACATTCGAACATTCCTTTGATCCCAGATTTGACATTCGAACATTACTTTGACCCCAGATTTGACATTCGAACATTCCTTTGACCCCAGATTTGACATTCGAACATTCCTTTGACCCCAGATTTGACATTCGAACATTCCTTTGACTCCATATTTGACATTCGAACATTCCTTTGACTCCAGTTTTGACATTCGAACATTCCTTTGACTCCAGATTTGACATTCGAACATTCCTTTGACTCCAGTTTTGACATTCGAACATTCCTTTGACCCCAGATTTGACATTCGAACATTCCTTTGACTCCATATTTGACATTCGAACATTCCTTTGACTCCAGATTTGACATTCGAACATTCCTTTGACTCCAGTTTTGACATTCGAACATTCCTTTGACTCCAGATTTGACATTCGAACATTCCTTTGACCCCAGATTTGACATTCGAACATTCCTTTGACCCCAGATTTGACATTCGAACATTCCTTTGACTCCAGATTTGACATTCGAACATTCCTTTGACTCCAGTTTTGACATTCGAACATTCCTTTGACCCCAGATTTGACATTCGAACATTCCTTTGACCCCAGATTTGACATTCGAACATTCCTTTGACTCCAGTTTTGACATTCGAACATTCCTTTGATCCCAGATTTTAATTCGCAATAACAGACTTTTCGCTTTAAAGTGCCAAGACAAATGAGATGGCTTAAGGTCCAGGATAATAGCGCTCTCATCTACTTCCGCTTCGATAGATATTCATTTGCCCAGGATGCTTTGTCTAAACCACGACGACTTTCCGTCTCCGTAGATTCATTAAACCGTAGCTCTCCTTGTCTTTATTGCTTTTTCTTTGAAGGCAACTTTAAACGTATCTTTTCTGTTCTTATTTCAAGTTTCCTATTAGATTTCACACCAGCACATCTGCATGAGTTTGTACAGGTAGCTGCTCCAACTCCTTCCACCAGGTTTCGCCTACTAAGTCAGCGAGTACATTAAGGTCGTCGGTGAACTGTTATGGATAAGAAGCAGACACGAGTAACCAGCGTGTAAATATGTAACGTATGTATATGCAGTCTACTTGTTTGATTCTATAGGCCGAATGTCAAATAAATAAATAGTGATTGTGCTGTGTGAATAAATTTTGTTTTAGTTGATAGAAAGCCAGAGCGCGTTATACAAAGGTCGGGTGAGCAGCGGCAGACGCTTTAGTTCATTATTAAACCGTTCTTGCCGACATCGAGCGTGGCTCGTCGTAACACCGGCAGCCCTTTGTAGATGAGATACCTGCGAAGCCTGGCCGCAGTCGTGGCTTGACGAAGATCTCGTATAACGACTAGTCCTTACTTCGACACTTTAATGGCCGACGAGAAGAACGAAAATCTCATCTCTACGCGGTATTTGCACGACATTTCCCATCTTTCGTATTTAATGCCATGTAAAGTACCACGTGGAGACGATCTTTCAGTTCTTTATGTCAGTCGTTAAAGACGACTTGAAAATTACTTTTTCGTCTGATGGTCCAACCACAGAAATGCAACAAGCAAACGAAAGACGAGCATCTACAGATTATTATACTTGTTTTAACTTTCCCAGCCTCCGAGTTTTGAAAAATCAGTAAAACTTTAAAGTTTTAACTCTTTACATGTTTCAGTTAAATGCATTTAATACGGCATCCTTATATGTAGCTTTGAGGTGACTATGGGTCCTGAGGCGAGATGGCCTTATCCGTGAAGTTCTGGCACAGGGAAACATTGTCAGTAAATAGACTCAAGAACTAACCTTTTCCTGTTTTTTAGAATGGTATCCCAGCTCAGCTCCTGGGGTTTTTAACAACCTTCGTCTGGAATCTGAACCACCAGGAACAAAATGTCTGCCGTAGCCTTCCAATCGCCTAAAAGAAGGGAAAATTAAACTCTCAATTTAAGGGTTTCAGCATTAAAATACACTAATCTGTTTCCTTCCTTGCATTGTTTACTAATACCAAAGTGATCATTAGCCCTACCATGTAACTTGAAACCATCGGCAGTTTATTAACTGACCAACTATCATCAATCATAATTAGAAACAGAAGTGGTTTCTAAAGCACAGCCTTAAAGTACTCCATTGGTTACGTCACTAATCTGCGAGAGATTTCCGAGCCAAACAATGCCAAAAGGGCAGAGAAGTTTCCACCGTTTGCAGACGCCAGTTCTTTTGCTGGATGAAACAAAATTACGGATACCGTTTGTGTACTGAACTGAAGCCCGGATGTTTACGCAATCCGCCTGTTTGGGTGTAGGGTTAATTTTTGTCCAATAGAGTTTATGTTCGCTTCTAAAGTGATACACGAAATAAGTGTACATTACCAAACACTGTCCTTCAATGTGACCTTCGCATATTCTGGATATGGCGAGACAGAGCTCGTTATTACCGGTCTCTCGGTACCAATTGAATCGATAAGGCAAGTAAATTTAATAAAAGACCGTCATCGGACTATCGGACAGCGTACAGGGGAAACGAGACGATGGTTCGGAGCTTCTCAGTTATAACTTTACTATTGGGAAGGGGTGGGTACGTACGACTGGGTGCCATAACAAGACACGGAAAACGACTCGGGTGGCATGTGGCAGTTCGAAGGATTAAAGAGAGAAGAATCGCCAAAGTGGACTACATCGGGGTTGATGCTAAAACTGAGTATTGGCATTTGCAAAAGTCTGTCGATTCTTAAAGGCTGATCTGAGATTTGGATGATCGAAAAGATAAGGTTGGGGCGGAAGTCTGACTAAACGGATAAACAGGTTAAGAAATTCGCCTGCACTCTCGTCGTCTTTGTGCGTATTGCAAATTTTAAACTAATTTCACTTCCGTAAGTATTTGTAACTTGATGTATAAAATAAATATCTAGATCGGTTTCTGCGAGAGAAGAAGATAGGCTGGAGAAAACGGTACACGGTAGGTAACCCATAACACACGAGCGGGAAGGGAATTGTTCGCGTCTACTTAGGTGTATAGCTGGGGGTTGAGCTTGCACAGAGCAGCTTCACTTGATTTGCTAACGTCAGTACAGACAGAAGGAACGCATCAGAAGTGTATACGACCGCGGTAATAGTCGAGTTGTCGAAACTCGAGACTCTTCGAGAAGACTCTCGCTAAATACAACTGCCTGCCATCGGTAAAAACAGATAAAGCCCAAGCAGTTACGACCTAAATCACGGCTGGTTCCGCGAGCTACGGGAGCTCTGTCGTCTGTTAAAACGCTGCAAAAATAACATCATTCTGTGTAACTGACAACAACAACAACAGCAACAGCAGCAGCAAGAAAAAACCCGACCTTGTACTGTTATCTAGACAATTATTTATTGCTCATTAAACAGTATGGACATTTTTCTCCCTCTTTGAGGGGGCTTTTATAGCTTTCTCTCCCCTCCCCACGATTCTTCCCCTAGATTTGTTTTAAAGTAGGCCTACTGCCGTATGTCCAGCACATAAAAAAGAAAAGAGACGGTAGTATTTCAAACGACGTGATATCACATTTCACGTCAGTGCACCAAGAGTATCGCCAAGTCCGAACTGCGGCTAGTGTCGCTTTTAGTTACCAATTTGGCTTGACAGAGTTGATCTGAACGAAACGTTGGTGCCTTGTATTTTAGAAAACCAACACTACAATTTACACCATCGCATGTGAAGGTTCAGAAATATTCTGATTGCAACAGTAACATTCGGGAAATGTTGCCATCAAGATTTTCCGATTTAGTTAGCTTTAAGAACCAGGCTGGCGATACTGGCTAAGTCCGTCTGCACAACGAAATCGAAAAGTAATGTCCAAACTGCAAAGGGCACCAAAGTCGATCTCATGTTTTCCAATAAAAGCGGAAAATATCATTTGCCAGCTTTACATTGGGCGCAGTGATAAAAAGCTTGCAGAAAGCCAGAGTCTTCGGGTAGCTGGTTGTATGCTGCGCGATGTCCCCACACAAGGGATGATTTCAGTGTATTCGATATTTTAAAAGGTGCTTCTACTCAGATGATTCTGAGAATGCTTCCTCGGGCGTTTCCGTCACCTCACACCCGTTTTTTGATACTTCTATGTCTGAAAATTTGAGGGCATCTCTATTCTTTGCTCTGTCTTTGGTTCCTTCAAATTGATCTCTTAAAGGATCGGTTGCAGCGAACAAGCCAATAGTGCTTGTGGCATCAAATACTTTATTCCAAGGTTCTGCCATCAATGCAGTTTTCAAAGTTCAAAACCTTTCAGAAGAACGCATTCCTCTGTGCTTGTAGTTTTTTTTTTAACTCCCGCAACATCAGAATTTCAAGTCTTAGAAAAAAAATGGTTTTGTCGACTCAGCCAGAACAAGGCTATCGAGTTGATATTGTCTTCAGTTTGAGAGTTAATTCGTTCTTTTTCGGTGCTTGGCCACTTATCAGAACAGCCCATCCATCTCTGTGGGGACCCAGCGGTGAATGGAATGCATATATTTTATTCAAGAATCCAGGGAAGTTTATTGCTTCACGGCAACAGATGACACCGTGAGTCTCCACCAAATTCGTTGAATACGCAGCAAGAGGGATATAGTCAGAGTCCGTTGCCACCGGTGACCCGCTTGTGCAGGCCATCATAACGCCCTGACTGACACGTTAGAGGCATTGTCATTGTCACGCGATTTTCTTCGAGTCGACGGAAATCGAAAAAAACATTTTGCCACTCGCGTTTCTGTGCAGACAAACGGCAAAACCGGTTCGCCTATCAGCGGGATCGCTTTGTCACATAATATAGTAGAAGACAAATAATTCGGATTTCTGCCGCCCATGTTCCCAAATCTAGAAAGATCTGCTCCAAGAAAAACATCAAACTCTGCATTAAGTATCCCGAGATAAACTTACTTTTTGTGGGAATCCAGTTATTTCACCTCCTCCTTTAAATACCAAACCACATTAACTGAGAAATTTTATAACTTCCAAAAGTCGCTAAGTACCGCATGCCAACACTTCCTTTCATTTTGTCACTAAAGTTCAATATTCATATGACTATCCAATGCAGCTTGTTTCGACCAGATAACAGGTATCTGTCGATCGGTGCTCATCATTATTTTCATATTCTTTTACTGCACGATTAGCGTGTACCCTAATTAACACCAGTGCTGAACGGTAAACTTTTCATTGAGAACAGATTGCATCTGATGCAAAATATCTTTGCTTTTGACAAGGAATAAAGCAGTCTCTCTCTCTCTCTCTCTCTCATCTCTCTCTCTTCATCTCTCTCTCTCTCTCTCTTCATCTCTCTCTCTCTCTCCATCTCTCTCTCTCTTCTCTCTCTCTCTCTCTATCTATCTCTCTCTCTTCATCTCTCTCTCTCTCTATCTATCTCTCTCTCCATCTCTCTCTCTCTCTCTCTCTATCTATCTCTCCATCTATCTATCTCTCTCTCTCCATCTCCATCTCTCTCTCTCTCTCTCTCTCTCTCTCTCTCTCTCCCCACTGTTTCCCCGTTGGAAAGTGTGCGAAAAAAATATTTCTTTTCTGAGAAATCTTTATCTCTGAATCACTCCCTCGCCATGTATTCTTGGAGTCAGGGGGACATCCACATCATGGTTTTGGCAAACACAGGACAAGCTTTGTCGATAACTGCAACGATGTTCATCGTTTATAACCCACATTTCCAGGAACATTAATAATGGTTAAGGATTCATCGGCCTTTTTTAATGCCTCGGTTTCAATGTCTTCATTTTCAGAATTGTCTGTAGCAGGAGCAACAGGGTCGTCAGACACATCAAAAAAAAAAAAAAAGGACACCGGTATTCCTGATAGCTTAGAATTTGAAGTTGCTAGGAAAATTACCACTCGGTTGAATATTCACGATATCGCTGCTGCAGGCCTCATTGGAACCAACAGTAACGGCTGTAAGAGCTGATCCGATGTTATTTCTGAGAAGTTTGAAAAGTTTGGAAATTTTTCGCCAATAACTTTATCCTGACAGATCCCCTTCTCCTTTCGAGACCCAGGTTCCGCAAGACGACACTAATCAATCTCGAAACATTTCAATGCACCCGTTCCTAACGAAAAATTTCCTGCTAGAGAACGGCACAGCCGTGACTTCTGGGAAAGTAACCGGAAGTTATCCGTAACGGTCGACGGTACACCTGCAAGGGAGAACCTAATGCGGCTATTTACCTACCCGTGGAGCCATGGCCCCAGTCAGATTCGGAATGGGGTGCCCTCTTCGGCTAAGGCTCCCCTCCCTGTTCCTGTATGGGTTCCAGTCCGCCATGCGTCACGGAAGTAACAAGGTCCCGCACCACATTTTATAACATAAATCCAGGCGAGAGGGAAAACACGCAGATATCATGGAATACGCACGGTGAACTGCTTTCCTCACAACTAGTACAAATCCGGAACAGTCTGTCTAACCGGCTCTGCTTCCACGAATAGCGAGAGTTAAATAATGTGGCTTTCACAAGCTTTTGGAGTATAGACCCATATCTAACAAAGAACTCGAACAACATGGCTGCCCGCCTGAAAATAAAGGGACATAATCCAACAAGATTAATGACATTTTGCTTGTATCTTATTCTTTATCTTTATTATTTACCCACGGAAGTTACCGGCGAGACAGGGTTCAAACAAAAAAATATATCCGTTTCCAGAATCGATATTTGGGAATAAATGGTGTTTACTGCGCTGAATCGTGTAAACACAACGCAGAATTTCCTGTAACGGAAGTCAAAGCCCATCATTTAATACAGAAGGTATGGGTGTGTCTCGCTAATGGTTCCCAGCGATCGCATTCGATCCAGGTAGAATTAACCTGGCCAGGTTTAGGCGGGCGTTCTGATCATAGCGCATCGGCGACAGGGCCGGGCTCCTCAAACATGGGAAGGAGTTTACTCAAAGCCCTTTGGGCTGCGTGGACTTCGATGGCGAAAAGAGGGGCTTGTGGGGCTGCCCCACCCCCCACAAACATCACATCCACTGTTATAGAGGAACTTCACAGGTGACTTGCGATCTCGGATAGAAACCGTTAGCGGGCCGGGCCAACCGGCGCCGCCCCACTCCCTCCTCATCAGCGGCCCAAATCTAGAAAATCCAGGACACCCGAGAGTGGCCATTCGCTTCCGCGAACATACCCGTCGCGTTTCGTGAGTTACAAGCAGCCAACTGCAGGAAGCGGCAGCTTCACGGTCCAGCCGCTACATTATTCCACGGGTAAAAACCCGCCAGGGGACGATACACGACGGCGTGAGCCTAACCGTCTCCAGTGACCCGACATTCCGAGGTGCTCTACGTCTTTGGAAAGCTGAAAAAAATTTTTAAAGGGTCCAATGATGACCGAATTAAATCAGTTTCTTACCTGATAAAATCCCCCCCCCCTAAGAATGTTAAAGGGATAGGATGGACTCTGTGGACAACCGCCTCGCGCCTGCCGAGCATTTATCTCCAATCAAAGAGAGTATCCCCATTTACTCATATCGCTGCGGGAGGACCAGGGATTTTGTTTCTTACCTAGTCGCTGAATCTGTTTGTTTCCCCCCCTCCCTCCGACTTCGTGCAGGGGAAATCTACCAGTGGAGTGTGGGAGGGGTTTTGGCGTCTCTTAATCTTCGGACGGTGCGGATGGTCATTTTTAAACCCTTTTCCCAAAATCTCCATACTTATGCCTAAATTATTCCACCCGTTATCAATTAATATGCCGGCCCGGCACTGATCCGTGGGGTTTTTTGTCTGGATTCTGTGAGCAGGCAGTGCACGTACTTCCCCTGTTGTCTGACAGAGCGGCCGGCCCTAGTGGCTTGTGAAGAACTCCGATCCCTACTTCTAAAATTCTAAACGCATTCGTTATTTGTTTTCTTTTATCTTATCTCTCAGAAAAGAACCTGCAACGCTGATGTGTCAATACCTGCGTCAAAAACATTTTTTTTGTTGTTAAATAAGGTCAAATTTATGTCAGATATAAAGGGAATATGTTGCATCCTGACTTCTCTATTTGAACGCTGCATCGAATACAGGCCGTTAGAATAGAAAAAATCTGTGTATTAACGTCATCTCTCTCTCTCTGTATACCGACGTCATGTCAGCTCTCTCTCTGTATACCGACGTCATGTCTCTCTCTGTAATCACATCATCTCTCTCTCTGTATACCGACGTCACGTTAGCTCTCTCTGTAATGACATCATCTCTCTTTCTGTATACCGACGTCACGTCAGCTCTCTCTCTGTATACCGACGTCATGTCTCTCTCTGTAATGACATCATCTCTCTCTGTATACCGACGTCACGTCAGCTCTCTCTCTGTATACCGACGTCATGTCTCTCTCTGTAATGACATCATCTCTCTCTCTGTATACCGACGTCACGTCAGCTCTCTCTCTGTATACCGACGTCATGTCTCTCTCTGTAATGACATCATCTCTCTCTGTATACCGACGTCATGTCTCTCTCTGTAATGACATCATCTCTCTCTCTGTATACCGACGTCACGTCAGCTCTCTCTCTGTATACCGACGTCATGTCTCTCTCTGTAATCACATCATCTCTCTCAGTATACCGACGTCACGTCAGCTCTCTCTGTAATCACATCATCTCTCTCTGTATACCGACGTCACGTCAGCTCTCTCTCTGTATACCGACGTCATGTCTCTCTCTGTAATGACATCATCTCTCTCTCTCAGATTAGTTTCGATGTTGATCAAGATCATGTTTCCCTGTCGTTTAATCATTTAATCTTTACTGGCTCACGAAATTTCACAATTTTTTTTGTTGTTGTTGTTGTTGTTGTTCGGTTGATCGCGAAAGGAGCATTTGTCACTATTTTCGTAAAAATAAAGTCCAAACTTATATTTATCAATAAAATTTCGCAGCCAACTCGCCAGCATATCTCCAAAAGCTAAATTTACGTTTCACCCTATTACCACCAGTCTGCGGACAGATCACCGCACCATGACGCAGGTCAGACAGAGGAGAGATAATGTGCTCATTATCCATCTTCATTTAAGAAGATTTACATAGGATATTTTGCCTCCGATTTATATATTTGTTCTATTAAAATCCCGTTATTTAGTTAAAACGACATTGCAGAGTGTAAATTTACTAAAGTTTATTTGCTTTATCATCATATTGGAGAATAGGACCGGTTAAAAACCAGACCAAAATTACCACATTAAGATATTCAGTACAGTGGTCTTAAGAAAACAAAGAAAAGTTTACATGGCTTTGTTATGTTACGCAATGAACACAATGTTTTTGTTTAAGAAGTTTGTGCAATAATTTTAACAATCTGTATATTCATCTATAAAAATACAAGGTCTGTCGAAAAAGTATCCGACCTTAGGCTGGGGGGGGGATTACGTATTTGGTGGGGTTCAATTGCTAATCCCTTTCGAAGTAGGCCCCTTGTGCCTCCACACACTTAGCCCAGCGATCTTCCCACTCCTCGAAGCACGTCTGGAATGGCTCTCAGCTCCGCCGTCGCATTCCGCATGATGTCCTCTCGACTCTCAAAGCGGGAGCCTTCATTTTTGGGAATGACCAGAAGTCAGAAGGAGGAGCCGTGTCTGGAGAGTAGGGAGCCTGGCGAATGAGCGAAATTCCTTTCTTTGCCAAGAAACCTTGGATAAGCTGCGACGAATGAGCCGGGGCGTTGTCATGATGCAGCCGCCAGTTTTGCGAGGCCCACAGATCTGGTCTCTTGCACCAAACTGCATCACGAAGACTTCCTGATAGTACTCCTTTGTAACTGTTTGTCCTCCTGGAGCATATTCGTGATGCACGACGCCTTAGTAGTCGAAGAAAACAGTCAGCATCACCTTGATTTTGAACCGGACCTTGGCGACGTCGAGTGCTTCCACTGTGATGACTGAGCTTTGGTTTCCGGGTCGTACCCGTACAGCCAGGTCTCATCTCCAGTTATCACGGTATTCTGGAACTCAGGATCCCTGTTGGCAGTATCCAGCAGGTCCTGCGCAACCTCAAGACGAAGTTGTTGTTCCTGAGAAAGCAGCTTGGGCACAAATTTTGCTGCCACTCTGCGCATCCTCCTTTAAAACTGCATGTGCAGAATCTTTACTGATCCAAACTTCGTCACCAATTTCCCGCTCCGTCAAACGACGATCCTCCATTATCAAGGTCCGCACTTTCTCGATAACAACTGCACTGCGGCTTGTTGACGGCCTCCCTCAACGCTGATCACTCTCCACCGATGTGCGGCCATCTTTGAACCTGTTATTTGGGTAACACCCATGGCATTGTCTCCAAAAGCCTGTTGAATTTTGCGAATTGTTTCCGCTTGGGTATCTCCAAGCTTTTGGCAAAACTTTATGCAAGATCATTGCTCCACACACTCCGTCATCACGGGCGAAATGAAAATGCGATGAGTAAGTGGTACAGCTCCTCACACGCTGGCTTCCTGACTGACGCATGAAGGCATGCGGCTCCACCGCGCACACTTTTGCCTCCCTAACGTCATTACTTCCTTCGGAGAAAAATAAAGTCGGATACTTTTTCGACAGACCTCGTATACTGAAAGGTATGAACTTTTATGAAAAATTACTAAAAATACGGACGTGCTTTAAAAGTAAAGGAAAAAAACAACAACTTTGTTTTGCTAATATTGTACTAACTTTCTTCAACAATCTGCGAGATACATACAGCCATGTCCAAAAGTTTTGCATCATCCAAGAATTTTCAAATTTTGCTTGATAAAGTCGAAGCCTGATTGATTTGCATAATAACGTCACGCTGACGTATCGAAGTAAACCTGATTCATTTGCATAACAACGTCCACGCCACGTGCCGCTTTGTAGTTTACCGCGTCCTTAATGGAGAAATGGACAAAATTGTGAAATGTGACGACCTGAAATCTCACAGGAAAACAGATGATTTCTGAAAAGACCTTACACATCATGGCGACAAGTGGGAGGGTCAGTCATTTAGAACTGGCCATGGGTACAGTGTCCAGCTGTGTAAGCATCGGTTTGAAGGCAGACTTTGTTATTGTTATTTCTGGGGTGATGTGAAACGTTTGGCCATGGCTGTATTTGGGTGGCGAGAGAGCACGATCAGGTTGGCCTGAAATTGAAACTTGATGAGTAGTTGTTTTCCCTTGCTTCCTGCTTCAACCGATTCCATCGCTTAGATGAATTTCTTGAACGATTATTCGAAATCAAAATGTTGAGCTCTTTAGAGGTGGAATTTGAATGAGAAATTTCTTTTCTTTTCGGAAAGAAGAAACAGAAGAGTACAGTTAACAAATACTCGTCACTTTCTAACCGCCTGACGCTTAATTATCATTTTGGGTTTATAAAATTCTTTGAAGCTGTTCAGCGATGATAAACAGATTTTTTTAATGGATAAGTATCGAGCAAACAGCAAAATCATTCGGTGCTTTCCCTCTCCACTCCCTTTCAAGCCAAATAGAATTTCAGAGAGAGAGAGAGAGAGAGAGAACTCTATTTAGTTCAACGAGTTCCGTTCGCAGTAAGAGTACAGACGATCTCAAATGGCTGTGAGGAACCTCGGAAAGGGATCGGGGCATTTCTTTTTCGGTGACCACAGCCAAAGCTGAAAACCGTAATGATATGCTTCGAAATGAAATTGCAGGGCCCGGATACAACACTTGATGAGACCAGATTAGCTTTCACGTTTATCGTCCTACAACATCGCGAGCCGTGCGCCAGTACATCGCTGTCTCCATACTTTATCCGTTTGGAATCTTTTACCAAGGACATATTGCCCCCCCTTTTTTTTGCCAGATTTATCTAAGGCAGCCCTTGGCAACGCAAATATTTCGTTAAGCAATATGTCTCATTCCAATTTAAGCATTACAGAACATTACGATACTACATCGTACCACGAAGGTGGGGGGGGTGAATCCTTTTAAATTACAAATAAATATAGTTACAATGTATTCAAAAGGGGTTCGGGCTATTTTCAGTTTACTCATAGCGACGGTAAACACAAGTCACAAATTGGAAAAAAAAAAAAAATTAACTGTTATTAAAATAGCTGTAGATGAAACGCCGTGGAATATGTCAAGTTTGTAGTGGATTCGAGACGGATGCCAGAATGGCGGCAGAACGTTAAAAACACCGTCGTCGTCAAGTCGATGACGTGTGGATACCGCGCAGTGTAGAATTTCGAGTTAGGACACGGGTGTTGCAGAGACGTGACCTTTAGCGATGACAGATCTCTCTCTCTCTCTGTATTGACGTCATCTCTCTGTATTGACGTCATCTCTATGTATTGACGTAATCTCTCTCTGTATTGACGTAATCTCTCTCTGCGTCATCTCTCTGTATTGACGTCATCTCTATGTATTGACGTCATTTCTCTCTATGTATTGACGTAATCTCTCTCTGTATTGACGTCATCTCTCTCTGTATTGACGGCATCTCTCTCTGTATTGACGTAATCTCTCTCTGCGTCATCTCTCTGTATTGACGTCATCTCTCTCTGTATTGACGTCATCTCTCTCTGTATTGACGTCATCTCTATGTATTGACGGCATTTCTCTCTGTATTGACGTCATTTCTCTCTCTATGTATTGACGTCATCTCTCTCTCTCTCTCAAACTAGAAGAGAAGCTGCGGCTGACAAGAATATTTTAAATTATGAGTTAAAAAAAATATATATATATATATTAGCGTTGATTCTAAATAAAGCGGACGGTAGTGGCCCTTTAACTTTTGCAGATTGTTTTTTTTCGTCTCCGAGTAACTGGCAAACATTATCAGGGGGTTGATACGAAAGGCTGGTCGCATCGTTCGCTATCTTATTTGTAGATTAACAGCGTTTTTGTTCCGTTGGGATTTTTTTTTTTTTTCTTTTTGAAGTGGCAAAAAAACGTCAAAGGGGCACTGTCGCCGAACTGTAGAACATCGCGCAAGACACGTATTACAGTCTCAGAGGTTTCCTTGCAACAACAACCTGGAACAGAGCGTAAACAAGAACGGTTTTACGGTTGTTAGGAAACGGTGTTAACTGCTTGTTATCCACAGAAATCTGTCACTTCACGCACACTAAACAACGTCACGACTGCTCTGGATTCTGCTTGAATAATGCCAGACAGGGGCGTGTCCGGGTCTTGGAGTCAGGCCTTTCAGAAACGCGCTGCATTCTTCTTTTTTGCTGTTTGCCTATTTCCTGGGTTGGGTTCCGGATATTTTAGAACGATTTGGTTGAAGGAAAACTTACGTTAAAAGTAGGAAGCCAGCCAGCATGGGTTATGCACGCTCTCCCCACTTCCGGGGTGGGAACGAACCAAGGATTTATGCATTTTCACGTTCAGAATTCATGTCAATGACCCCTAATATTCTGTTTTTGCTCTTTTGTAGCCGAAATGCCACGCTCTTCACATTCGGAAGCTGCCTGTCTATCAACTACCCCATACCCTTTTGCCGTTACCATATTTCCTAGTTTAGTTTATTTAGTGTTATCCATAAAATATTTATCATAATTAATTTAACTGCCTCTTTGGATTATTTTACTTACTATTTTTAGCATTGAATTCTATTTTCCAGTTTAACTGACGAATCTGATAAATTCCACTGGGGAACAACCAATTTGCTACTGAGGCAAAAGGACACGTTTCAGACTAATCCGAGTCTGCTGTCTTCAGATCTGAAATCAGAATTAACCCAATACGTAAGGATTTTTAGTTATAGAAATAAACGGAAATCTGATGTTATATATTTTGTGTGTGTGTGTTTTTAGTACCGTGTACACACAGCAGGCTACACGGGAGAACCACGTGGTTGCCTGCCTGCTTACATGTACACAGGTGTGCTTCTTGTGCCCGTGGAATAGCAGAGACGATGCAGATCGCTATAAGATCAAAGAATGGCCATCAAGAACAGAACATACTCCAGGAAATTGCAACATGTGCCACTGGTAGGTCCGCAACGAATCTCTATTTCTTCCACCACTGCATGTAAAGCTAGGCCTAATGAAGAGCTTTGTAAAGGCAATGAGTGTTGAAGGTGCGGGATTTCTTTATCTGAAAGAAAAGTTTGGAGCGATTTTAACTGATGCCGAGTTGAAGGCTGGAATATTTGTGGGACCACAAATTCGTGATTTATTTTCCGATCCAGTCTTCCAGTCCAGGCGTAAACCACCAGAGCTGGCTGCATGGGAGGCTTTCAAACTGGTTGTCCACAATTTCCTCGGGAACCACAAAACAGAAAACCATGCCGAGCTGGTTCGAGACATGGTAAAAGCCTTTGAAGAAATTGGCCGCCGTATGTCGCTGAAGTCGCAATTTCTTCATTCTCGCTCGGATCTCTTCCCAGCCAACCTTGGTGCTGTGAGCGATGAGCGAGGTGAGAGGTTGCACCAACACAAAGGCAGTGGAGACGGGCTATCGGGGGAGATTCACCTCCAACCTGATGGGGGACTGTTGTTGGCTTCTTCAGAGACAAACCACTGCTATTCACCAGCGTAAAATCAAGTACTTAAAGCATTTCTAAACAGCTAATGTATACTTTATACGATGTGTTTGAGCTTATGGATAACGGTTACTGTACAATATACAATGTGTTTATATTGTGAAATGAATTAATTTGTTGCAATCTTGCAGTGTGCTTTATTTATTAATAAACAAGGACAGAAGATGGCATTTTCTTGTAACTACAGATCCTGACGGGCTGGGGCAGTTCCGGCCTCAGACTTGGGAATCAGCTGCTTGATTTGATAAAGGGCACCTAGCTATACCTCAGTAGCAGGTGAAAAGTTTGTTGTTGTTTTTTGTCCCGCGTTATTCGAGTCTTGAAAAAGTATTTCTACCATTTTCAGCGTTAATACTATCGTATCCAGGATGCTGTGGTGGCTCCGCGTCTTCATCTGAGCCGCTGAGAACACCAGCTTATTTGTCGAGAGGGAAGCTGTACGCATGTTCGGAACGTAGGAGCCACTAGGACGTCCTCACATCGCTAGGGATTGCAAAAGGATTAGCGGTTCGCCTGCTTTTGTACTGCGAACGGAACGAAGTATTTGCGTGATACCAACCGCGGCTGATCTACAATTTTATTTAGCCAGAGACCTTGGGTTTTTAGCAACCCGCTCCGAGCAGAACCGGGCGCCGATACTGCGCCTTATAGCCGGACTAACGCCCCGCCCGACTTCTCACTTGAGAGGCCATTCCCGGCGGTAGCTGCAGCCCGGATGGAGACACAGACGCGCGGACGACGCCTGCACATCCTCCTCTCTTCCGAGGATTCTCCCCCCGCCTGTAGATGAAGACGTCCGGCGGACGGAAAGAGCTGAAATGTTACGGGAGCGAGAAATACGATAGCGTAGAGATCTCTCGATACTTTTGTCTCCGTGGGTGGTACATCACTCACCGACCGGCGCGGTGGTGGTTTGGGGAACTCCAACCGAGTCTCTCTCTCTGTCGTGTGGATAATTGGGGTTTGGGAGGGGTTGACTTGTCAAACGATTTATGGACACGCTATAACCCCCCTCCCCCAACCACAGCAATTGCACAATACTTTTCATTCTGATTCGCCACTACGAAAAAAAAAGAAGGGGGGGGCGTGTTCTCCAAACGGATGGGAAACAGCCGATGAAAGGCTGACTTTTTGATGGCAAAGGTAACCCCTTCTTCCTCCTCCTCCTCCTCCCGCTCCGCCCTGGACGGGATATCATCTTTACTTGACATTTAAATATTGGAGCACCAAGAAGTTCGAGAGACTACGGAACAACGTGCGAGACCTTGAAGAAGATTCCACTCGAATTCAAAAACCTTATTAGAGTATAGACAAAAAAGTATGTGAAATACTCCGGAGAATAACCATCATGAATATTCTATAAAACATTTGGAAAATATTATTATTAATATTATCATTATTATTAGGCCGTTTAGTTTAACCACATAGTGGCAGCTTGACATTAAGTACGGCAAAAAAAAGGGAAGGGAGATCATATATTCCTTTCTCAGTCATTAAAGATGACTTTTCACTGCGTATCAACAGTTTTAAAGGTTTGTTGGTTGTTGTTTTCTTTTTACTAATTTGAATTCAATTTTTGTTTTCTTTTGCGCTTTGCATTCCGCTCTTTTATGACTTCCCGCCTGGGTGAGCTTTTTACGGGTATTCCGGTTTCCTCCTTGCATAACTGATCGGAAAAGATTTTTTTAAAACCTTGATGGTGGTGTTCAGTGTACCCCAATAGTAACAGCGCAGTTATTTAAAACACTTTTACGAAATCAGTTAATTAAACAAACCAAAAAAAAAAAAAAAAATTCTAATATGTTCTTAGGAGGGAAGGGTTAATGCTAATGGTCTACTGTAGCAGAATACGCCACATAAAGGACGTGTGAAACGTTAGGGTAGTAATCATTATGGTTGAATAACTCCTAGGAAATAGTCGACAGCCTGTAGTTTTAAACGGTTTATCGTACTTTTATATAAAAATGTATCTAGTGGTGTACTACAGGGGTTCACTTTTGATCTTCTTTTGTTCTTGGATGTATACATAATATCAACAATGTAATACAATTTAATATGAAAAAGTTTGAGATGATACTAAACTTTTTCTAGGGATAATAAAGGGAAATTCACAGATAACTAAGTAATTTATTAGATTTATCAGCAAAGTGAAAAATCCAATTTCTTGTTTAACAGTAAAAAAAAGAGAACAAATATTAAAACGTCGTTTCAACAAAGGAAAACTAAGTCTTACATGAAAGAAATCAATGCAATTTGGCTAGAAATGATCAGCTGAATTAAAAACCATTAAAACCAAAGAAATTTCAATTTTATGATCGGAGTCCTTGACTCGGCAGTTGCCAATTAACCTATCACCAATTCCTAAGTGTTAATTGGTGTACTCTGAAGCTGTTTTCGTTTTTCCCCTCTTTAACTTTCTAGTATGGCGGAAACAAAATCTGTCTTCCCAGATTTTCATATTCCAATGAGACGAACCGAATGAGACGTTAACCATCGCCTCCGAATTCCCCAATACATAGGATCTTGACGGCTTCTGTAACTACATACGTTCTTTAAGCATTATCATCAATCTGAAATTTACTTTGGAAGTTGCACTGTTATATACACGCAGAGATATTACATCTAAACACGGAACTGTATAGCATTTTTAACGTAGACACTACTGGAGTTTAATTAAACATTTCATTAGGTCTAGATAATTTTACATAAATTAATATTAACTAACGAGAGTCTTAGATTTGTTTGCAAAAGAATTATTAGTAAATCTGCAGCTTGAATCAAAATTAATGGCTTTTAAGAGGACAGGTTTCGACAGCAATCAGTTGTCATATAAATGGCCAAACGTTTTTCATGAAGCAATTAAAACGTTTATAATTAATTTTCAGAAAATCCTTATGCGAGTTCTAATATAAAAAAGTACTTTTTATACACCAGGTATGTAGCCATTGTTTGTGGAGAAAAATCATATATCAGCCATTGCAGAAAATATCTTTATAAACAAATTTAAATTGTTTACATTTCATATTTCTCAAGTATATTTAAAAAAAAACAATCTGTTAAGCCCACTTGTAAAACCGTGGTTATTTTTGATTAATTCTTCAATAAGAGAGAATCGTGACCCCTAATTTTGAAAAAAAGATGTCAAAGGTGATCCCAGTAATTACGTACTGGTCAGCTTGACTTGGATATTATGCAGGTGTTAAAGAAGCTAATATGAAGAGGAGACATCTAAACGGAAATCGACTATGATATCCGCAGTTTATCTGAACATTCGTTCAAATAAACTCTTTTTTTTTTAAATTAAAATAAGGACGAATATAAAAGTAGAATTTTAAAATAACAGTGGAGTTTTTCATGGAACACCGATAAAGCTAAATAATATCGCGAAAGCTGTCTTAAAATGCTCCAGCAGACTCTTATGATGGGTTCCATGCTACAAATTTTTTGTGTTAATTGATGATAAAAGTCAAGTGGATACTGACAATGTCGGCTTCGGTGAGGCTTCTCATAAAGTTTAAGATTAGGTGGAAAAAAATAAATAAGAAGATTGGCCTAAGTGATAAACGCTTGTTAGACACAAACAACTTCTTGGAAAATATAGAAAGGTGAATCGGCTGGATATCGCTATCTACAGCCACGGACAAAAGTTTTACACCACTAGAATATGCTAGATTTTTGGTTGATAAATTCGAGGTAAACCTGATTCATTTGCATAATGACGTCACGCTGACGTGTCGAAGTAAAACCTGAATCATTTGCATAATAACGTCACGCTGAAGTGTCTAAGTAAAACCTGAATCATTTGCATAATAACGTCACGCTGAAGTGTCTAAGTAAAACCTGATTCATTTGCATAACGTCACGCTGACGTGTCGAAGTAAAACCTGATTCATTTGCATAATAACGTCACGCTGACGTGTCGAAGTATAACCTGATTCATTTGCATAATAGCGTCACTGTGTCAAAGTAAAACCTGATTCATTTGCATAATAACGTCACGCTGAAGTGTCGAAGTAAAACCTGAATCATTTGCATAATAACGTCACGCTGACGTGTCTAAGTAAAACCTGATTCATTTGCATAATAACGTCACGCTGAAGTGTCTAAGTAAAACCTGAATCATTTGCATAATAACGTCACGCTGACGTGTCGAAGTAAAACCTGATTCATTTGCATAATAACGTCACGCTGAAGTGTCTAAGTAAAACCTGATTCATTTGCATAATAACGTCACGCTGAAGTGTCGAAGTAAAACCTGAATCATTTGCATAATAACTTCACGCTGAAGTGTCGAAGTAAAACCTGATTCATTTGCATAATAACGTCACGCTGACGTGTCGAAGTAAAACCTGATTCATTTGCATAATAACTTCACGCTGACGTGTCGAAGTAAAACCTGATTCATTTGCATAATAACGTCACGCTGACGTGTCGAAATAAAACCTGATTCATTTGCATAACAACGTCCACGCCACGTGCCGCTTTGTAGTTTTCCGCGTCCTTAATGGAGAAATGGACAAAAGTGTGAAATGTGACGACCTGAAATCTCACAGGAAAACAGATGATTTCTGAAAAGACCTTACACATCATGGCGACAAGTGGGAGGGTCAGTCATTTAGAACTGGCCATGGGTACAGTGTCCAGCTGTGTGAGCATCGGTTTGAAGGTAGATTTTGTTATTGTTATTTCTAAGGTGATGCAAAACGTCTTTCCATGGCTGTATGTATATTTTGAAGAGGGAAATCGTAATAGCACTAATTGTCAGACAGATTTAAACAATTTATTAGCCTGATAAATAAAATTGGAAATAGTACTGAATTACTATAAATGTAAAGCCATTAAAATAGAAAATTCATTGTATGACCAAAAGTATTAGAAGATTGAAATAAGAAATCCCATATTCTGTAATGTTTGCATATTCAAGTGGTCGCGTGGCGTGTTGTCTAATCCGCTATAGAACCCACCGAAGAAGCTGTGTGAGATCTGTATGCCACTAGAGACATGGAGAAAATGAGGGGTATCAAAGACGTTACGAGAACGTGATAATAGGTGCACATGCAACCGTTTTCTGACCATTGTGTGTATCAAGACGGTCTTCCAGGTGTTTCTGAAACTGCATCGTTTTCCGAAAACACTTGCGAGTCACATTTCACCCTACTGAACTCACATGCACAATTCCAAATGTCCAGGCTGCTGGACGGGAGGGGGGGCACACACACCTATGGTGTCCATTCATCTCGTTGCAAGGCTGGATGACATTGCAAACACGTAGGCTTCGTTTCGGAACATCGTTCTGTATCCGGACGGGGCTGGGATGTTTCAAGACGACTGTTCTGTTCAACCGGGTTTTACAAAACGCGTACGTAACTTCACAGAGCTATCTTCTCCGCCGCCACCACGACCACCACCCAATCCTGTAATAATCTCAAGCTTCTCCGGATCAGGTTCGCACAGCAGCATCTATTTGACGAAGGTTACAAGCACCGCAGTGTGCGGAAGAGGTTCCTGGGGACCTCCGCCGCAAAATTTGCCGAAGATGCAATTCCGCGTGTGATGGTGGTGGTGGTGGTGGGCGGGGCCATAAGACGATCCCGCCCCTCCCACTATTAAGGCCATTCTCTGACTAATATTTTCGCCAGGCAGTGTAATAAAAAAAAATGGAGTCGTTATCAATAAATATCTTAAATGTAAAAAAAAAAAAAAAAAAAAAAAAGAGAGAAAAAAAGAAATTTATTTCGGATGCTGGAAAAAAGGCTAACAGGATGTTGAGAATAATTAACCGAACCATCAGACTAAAACTGCTGGTAGACCCGGGCACACACACACACACACACACACACACATCCCGAATATGAATTGCAGGTGCGGAATCCTTATTTTTAGGCAGTGCGTTTAGATGTCAGAACAGGCTCGGGGAGAAACTCCCAGGAATATTTCCAGGATTTAACAGAAAGTATTCAAAACGATTTAAAGCATCAAATTTCTCTAGAGGGTGGCGGTGGTGGGTGGGGGGTGTCTGACCGCCATATCCGCTATTAACAACCGGTTTGCTCTGTTTTACTGGCTGCTACCACGTGACTCGCGCCTCTATCAACGCGATTTTAACTCGTTTCACGCCATTACCTGCAAGTGATTTATCTGTATATATATGGAAATGTCGGCCAATCTGTAATTATAGCCAATAGTGAGAGTTAAAGGCAGATAGCCAAAACAAATGCGCTACTGTCGGCACGCTCGGGTCTTCTTCTCTCGAACGCACAAAGCGCGGGCAGGTATCTTTAATACTTCGGGTCGTTGAGTGCACACTAAATGTTTAAAACCTGGAGGCATTCCGTCGAATCTGTACCAAACTCTTTCTGACAGCACAATATTATTATTTTTTTCTTCTTCTTCTTATGTTCGGGTCTCCAGGCTCCCCAACATGTTCAAGATGCGAACGAACTAGGGATTATTTTTTTAAATGTTTCCTACTGCTGTTTAATTAGCTCGGTTGCAATGTCGTCCACGCATTTATTTTCCTGGTCAAAAGAAATAAAACGGATCCGAACAAAATCGAGGATTCCGTTCTTGCTAATAATAACGCCCGTAGGAAGGAGTTCCTGCTTTATTTCTGATGTAAAGCTCCTCACACTTTCTTCGATGGTGAAGGAAGAGAGAGAGAGAGCAACGAATCCCTCACGAATTTCCCCTGAGGAACTTCGCCATAAGACCAACTGCTGCAACCGTACAACCAACCCGCAGGTTTAATGTCTCTTGTTCTCTCTTTAGGTTCGAAGGTGATTTACTTAATCAGAAAGCGTGCCGGACCCCAGTCTGTGTTTATATATAAGGGGGACCTTCTCCGCGCCTATAAATAGTGGTTACCGCTCTTCTCACCTGTTTCGTATCACTCGATGAAAGCATAAGCTACGTTTTCTCTATATATAAGTCTGTACAAAGCACTCTGGATATCTTGCAGTGGTCTAACATATCACGAGACATAGTATCGGCAACAAGAATATTTTCCGCCACCTAGCGGCTTGTTTGCGAGTAGGTGACGTTTTGGTAAAGATGGCATTGAAGTCTTACAGCTATCACATTAGGACATAGCTAGATCTTTATTTGTTGACGTTTTCTAAGTTTAAAGAGAAAGAAGCTCTCTCGAAATAATGCGCAGTAACAGAACTGATTTCGGTTACAACGATTTTGGTGGTTGATCATAACCCCCCCCCCGAAGAACGATAACTCACTCGGTAAGTAATGCGTCGGTCGACCACGTGTTCATTTGTTTGCCTTTTATGTTATTCGTTGGGAGCACATGATGAAATATATATACTGGCCCGACCTAGTTACTAAAACCCATGAATCCTTTCAGATTTGGGGCCTGACCTGAGCTGCAGAGGCAAATTAGGCTGATCACATGATGTGGCGTGTGGTTCCTGAAACACTACACGTGACTTAGACAAATAACATTGGCCAAGACGGTTAGGCTGCTCCAAAACATCGGCCATTCGAGTTTATCAACAATGGCAAAAGGTGGGGGGATGTCTACTACGAAGGGTGGATTGTGGTCCAAACAAAGTGACGAAAGAGGAGCAGATAGTAAAGTCCGACCGTCGACGTTCCATGTAGGGCGATTCGCATCTATCTCTAACCATACCTTGTAGAGAGCACCGCCTATGGCAGCAGAAGGCCATTGCCGTAAACCACTGGTCAGAAACCAACGTGAGAAAAACACCCGGGGTGTGATGTGAGAAGCGCAGACATCGGACTGTCGACGCGGTCTGACGAACATCACGCTTCATCTTTTGCCCAGATGAGGGGAGACAGACTTGGAGAAAGCCCACGCGCGAATCGTCTGATCCCTCTTATGTGGTCCGTGCCGTACAGGGGTCCGGTGACAGAGTCGCGGCTTCGGGCATGTTTAGCTCGCATAGCCCGGCCTCCCTTGGTCCCTTTAGAAGGCGGAAGTGCAATGCCAAAGCTTACCTGATTACTATTTCCAATCAGAGGCATCCAGCGATGCTTCGCGCGTGGCCTTACGGGGACAGCTACTTCAGAGACGACGGAGCTCCCTCCTGTCCATCGCGCCCGCTTAATGATCTGAGGAACGTGACGGAACTTCCAGGCATCTTTCACGGGCCAGCTCAATGCCCGGATGAGCATTTGATCCGTGGGATGAATTTGAAAGACAAACATCTGCCATCAGGATCTCCTGCCTCCCTCGCTCCACAGATTGCGTACAATATTATTGACTTCGTGGGAAAATACTCCTCGTGACACATTCTGTCGCCTTGTGGGTTCTATGCCAAGTCGTATCATAACTGTTACTCGGGCCAAAGGCGCCCTTTATTAGGTGTAGAAACGAAATAGGGTGACGATGCCAACCTCAAGGCCTCAGCACCGACCCGCACCGTATAACACAAAATACGGAACGAAGCCGTCTACGTTCGGAACAGCACAAAGGAGAAGAGCGGGTGGGGAAAACGGCCAATACGACAAACGTCCGTTAACATTTCTCGGGCTTGGCAAGTTCAAGCCATTCAACATCGCATTGTTCTGAAAAGAAATTAGCGGAATCTGAAAAAAAGTGTATCTCTGAAACTAGCGCACATTTGAGAATTCGAAAAAAATCGAAGAGTAGACGGGCCAAAGTATTTGCTGCAGTCGCGTGTGGAGTTTCCCCCCATAGGATCGTCAAAACCTGAGCCGGCAAAAATATTTATATAATCCGCGAGGCGAAAGCGCTTCCGCCTTCCCTAATTCTGGTCGGCGTGATAACCCGTTTCGTCGTATTCTGGCGGCCTTTAAAAGGACCTTCTGTTAGATTTTCTTCCGTACTTTTTAAAGGGTCTGGAGAGAAAGGGAGAGTATTTTTTTATGCTGACGCCGATGGTTCCCAAAGTATTTACTTATACCAGACGACTTACTTGCCAAAAATCGCCCCAAATTAAATATATATATATATATATAATAGATAAATAGATGCTGCTTGTACCTTAGCATTTTTAAAGTCCTTTTTCTTAGCCGGGTGCCGTGAACTGTAAACAGTCACGTTCCATTGTGACGTCATCTTCCTTAGAATCACGTGCACCGAAACAAACAGCGGTATTGGTGGGGCAGAAATCACGCGGGTGGATTACCGTGGAAAGAAAAAAATGGCGACCGGTTGAGCAACCGGGTGTGGGGGGGGGGTCTTCTTTAGTCTTGAAAGGTCAGGATTTCGGTTCCTGCGTAGGCGAACGATACCGTCGTGCACACCCGTTGGGGAAGAGAAAATTCCGCCTTTTTAAACCAGCTGAAAGTCGGCCATAGTCCGGCTTACCTTCTTCCTTTAAAAGTCTTTGAATTTTCTCCCCTTTTCATCGTTTAAACTTTGACCTTCTACAAACCATTGCAGTTTTTAGAAACCTTTAATTTGAAAAACTGATCGTATTTAATTCCTACAGAACATTAGGCAACTGTTCCTGAAAGTATTATCAACCAGCAGAAGCAGGTTAATTACACATTTTTCTTATTTACTTATTGATTTATATAATAATTAATGCATTAGCGCTAATCAAATTACCCAAAATATGCATAAATTAGGGAGGAATTCAGGGTTGGTCTAGTTTCACCAATATATTAGAATACGAACTGAGGTCGTCAACAAAACAAGTCTATTTCGATAACATCAGCACCAAGCTGTTTCTAACAGCAGAAGGCCACCACTAACGCTTTCAGAAACTAAGTGAGGTAACTCTGATACAGACAGTCGAAAATCGTTTGGTAATCCGCTCCTGGTAATCGTGAAGGAAGTACGACAGATGGCGTTGGCAGTTAAGACGACGCTGGCGTGCACTTCCAACAGTCACGCGGTACATAAAACGAGAAGATGCTATCAGCGAGAAGGGTATTTTCTTAAAGATCTTACGGCTTCGGGGCGCATGGCGATTTATATTAGTCTTGGAGTGTGTTGCAGTGGACCAGGAGGCGCTAGAATGTCACCCGTTCCACAACAAACTTTTCTACTTTGGAAGAATTCTCATCAATCCCCCTTCTCTCTCTCTCTCTCCCCATCTCTCTCTCTCCTCTCTCTCCTCTCTCTCTCTCTTCTCTCTCTCTCTCTCTCTCTCTCTCTCTCTCTCTCTCAGAAAAGGTCCATCTTTAGAACGAGCAACAACTCTCCCCAACCCACTCGATTTTTTTAAAAAAAATTCTCTACAAATATTTCTGAAAAGGAAGAATTTCTTTAGTGCGCATAAAGATTTTTGTTGAAAATGTATATATATATATATCCTCGAAATATTATTCTATAATCGGTTTAAGAAGGATTTGTTGGGATTAGGAGATCCTGAACCGATAGTCTGTGATAAGAACGTGCTTGAATATACTCGTAAGTATATCAGAGGCAGCCGGAGTATCATTAACTCAGGAGTTCATTGTTATGTTAGAGAATGTATATACATATTAAGCGTAAAAGAAACCATGAAGCGTCGATTTTAGGGGGCCTTTGTATTAAATATCCTTAATGCGGTAAGAATGCCATTTCAACAAAAAGAAGGAAGAAAGAATATAAATGAGAAGCAAACATGTGTTTGATTCATGTGGAGTAATTACACTGAACCCGACAAAATCGTGACTATTTCGGGTGATAAATTTGTCCACCGGTGTCCACTGGAACCGGGAAGAGGAACTTTCCAAAACCTATAGAGCCAAATGTTTACAATTCTCAAGTTTTCTTTCCACAGGAAGGAACTACACCGCATTTCAAAAGAACGCGTAGAGCTTTCCTTTCAGAAGCCTGCATGGTGGCGCAAAATATGGTTTGGCTTATATATATCCCGTCGAGAGCTTACATCGATGGTAAATTGGCGGTTAGGCGAAACGGGCGAGGATAGTGCGTCTTGGGCCGAAGATCGAGCTATTGTATTGCATGGACCCAACTCGAACACAATAGCAAATTGTATTTCTTTTGTTATCTGAATAACTCCAGCCCTATACCAGTTACTCTTATAGGTTGAGAATTCATTTTTTTTTTGGTATACCACAACTATTATTATTATTATTATTATTATTATTATTATTATATTATTATTATTATTATATTATTATTATTATTACGTACTTTCATATTGATTAATTTACTCTCCTTATGTTTTGTAACGGGACGCGAAAATCCCCGAGTCAAGCTTTCTTTTAGAAAATAATGTTCCTTTTGTTTCGTTCAAGCTCTCTCTCTCTCTCTCTCTCTCTCTCTCTCTCTCTCATATCCCCCCTCCTTTTGTTTTCTTGAATTGGATTTTCCACATCACGGAAAGCCAAGCCTCCATCTCCCTTGTAGCTATCCAAAAGAAATATCGGATCAGTGTTTCGTGGATAACACGCAGGGAAACCCTGCCGACACAGATCAGAAGGCGGACCAACTGCTTTCCATCACTTCCCGCTCCCCCCCATCACCACCACCACCTCCGCCAAACCCGATAACATTAGAAGAACTGAAAAATGGCGATTAACATTTCGCATGCGGTCCTCTGAGACTCAAAGTAAGCGGTAACAAGTTATCGGCCATCGTCTTGCTGCAGCCCGGAGCCTGGGGGGGTGGTGGGGTTCAGTTCGATCTGCAATTCGTTCGACGACGAATAGGAATTTTCTTGTACTACCAAACCGTCCATTCTTCCATCAGCGTTAACCGGTTTTCCAACTCCACTCGTGGACATAAATGACATCGGTTCCCCATCTTTATATAGGGATACATACGAACCTTCCACGCTACAGTTCCCTGTAATTTCTTGGGCAAAAAAAAACGACCGCAGATTTTATTCATTACCCAAACCGGACCGACCCCTTATTCTTCCGGTCGCCTTTTTGCCCCCCCCCCGGGCTGCTGCTGATGTATGTTTTCTTTCCAACAGAAAACTGGGTACACGGCCTGATAGAGTTGCCATCGGTTCTTCCAGGCCTCGTCTAGCCGGCGTCCTCCTCTTTGCTCCATTGAAGAAAGTTTTCCGGCGTCGATGCCCGCCGGTTCTCCCTTATCTCTATCGCAGACACGCGAATGACACATTTACTGTTCTAAACTGGCCTAGCATCCAATTCCTCGCCGCAGAGAAGGATGACCAACTTCCCTCTTCCTCGGCGCGTTAACGTTTCTGCTCGTTGGAAACCTACCTTCACCGGTTTGGGCATCGAGTGGAGGGGGAAGTCCGTCGATCCCTGAGCTTTATAAACTTAATTTCGTATCAGTGTTAATCTACGAAGCCTATAGGATCTGTTCTTCATTACTTGAGCCTGTAGAATTCTTTGTTTGTTTATGAACAGGCAAACGTTACTTGAAATATTCCCAGCTGTTTATGCGTCCTTTGCTTTTCTCTTTAATTGCCCCCCCCAGACTCTGACCCTTGCTTCATCTCCGCCATCTTTCTTCGTTTTAACGACGGTTTCATCAGTGAAGCCCCGACTTTCCTCGGTCGTGATTTCCAGCTGAGTTCTTGACCTCTGTCCCTCTCAGAGTCTCTCCTCGCCTCTGGTTAGGCTTTTCTTTCTTCCCCTTAGTCGCGCCCTAACATATTCAAATCCTTCGCTTATCGTGTAGCTGTCCTCGCTGGAGAATTCTTCCCCATGGAGCCACAGCCGTGTAGAACTGGAAGCGTGCTGGCTAGTCGCGACACCTGCATTAGACAAACTGTTGTTAGGAGACTATTAACACCCGATTACTATCATTTGGTGCTTGCGAGTAATATTTAAAACGGTAGACTCTGTCGGGTTGGACCTCAATAGATAGTTCTGTTTCGATAAATTGCCCCCCACGCCCCCACAGTAAAGAAAATTTCCACAACAACAGGATAGCACAGCTGGTGGCTCGGTGGCTAGCCTTCCAAGGTTAAGGGCCTGAGTTCGATTCCCGGTCGTGGGTCGATCCGGTTTGGCACACCTCCCTGGCATTGTTTCTTCTAGCCGGTCGTATCGGTTTCCTCCCTCATCTAAAAACGAAGAGTTCGAGTAGGGCTTCGCCGAACTTATGAGTGCCGGACTTTTCTTGGCGAGGAGGCAGGCAACGCTCTCTAGCGGATAACGGCGGCACTACGCCGCCTCACCAGGTCTGTCTCCAGTGCAGTGTAGAGATTGTGTGTGACGTCACAACAACAGCAGTAGGGCTGCACGAAAGATGTAATTGTCTTTTAATTCTTCGATCCATATTAGTCACCATTCAGTGTGTCACGTTCTTCGCGTACATAATTAGAATTTACACATTTTGTTACATATATGAATTGTTATTAGTCAGTCATCAAATGAATCTGGGAGAGAGAGAGAGAGAGAGAGAGATGACGTCAGTACAGAGAGAGAGAGAGGGATGTCATTACAGAGAGAGAGAGAGATGACGTCAGTACAGAGAGAGAGAGATGACGTCAGTACAGAGAAAAGAGAGGGATGTCATTACAGAGAGAGAGAGAGATGACGTCAGTACAGAGAGAGAGAGATGACGTCAGTACAGAGAGAGAGAGAGAGATGACGTCAGTACAGAGAGAAGAGAGGAATGGCGGCATAACGCACGCGACTTAGTTCCAGGCCGTTTTCTTCTATCGACTACAGAAAAAATCCAATTGTGTAAAAGAAAAAAAAAAATGGGAGAAAAGATGTTTCACTAGTAGTAATAATATCTATAATAAAACAGTAGTAAAGGGGCTTGTATTTTGTTTTATCGAGCTAGCTTAGATTACTTTTAGTTCACCAGATGGGAAACCAAGTAGGTAAATCTGTATTGAATTATAGGTGCTAAAGAAGAAAAATGGGGGGGGGGGGAGGAAGGGAGGGCATTGATGTGTCAGAAGTAATGTAGGGACCGTGTCGTGTCCTGGACCACTTTGATGGACCGTCTAGTGATATACGATCCGGATAACACGTCTCAGAATTCTTAATGAGCTAAGAAATGTGAACTTTTTAAAATCTCTATCCAGCTGTGATTCACCGGAAGAGCTCCTAAATTATCTTTAATCTTAGTGACAGCTCCTAAAGGTTTAGTAAGAGTAGCCACTCATTTAGTTGTCTCTGTGGTACCGCGTTTCCTAGTTTCTTATGCTCTCTCTCGTACGTGTGCCTAAGTTATTCCAAAGTTCCAATCGCGGTCGTTTTATTTCATGTCCAAGCTTAACCTTTCCGTTTACCAATGGTTCACATTACAAATACTTATTTTGATCGTCTTTTACAGCTACTGGGCCATTTATAGAAAAAGAAAAAGAAGCATAAGATCCTATTTTAAATTCTTTCATTCTTAATTTGGAACTCCAGCAACGCATGTTACGATCTCGAGCGATAAGCAGATTATACAGGAAACTAACTTTTTGATGATGATAGAAACCAAAGCCATCCAATGCATACACGCAATATACATTGTTTTCATATTGATACTTTAGAGACTGCGATATTTATTTTACTGTTGTTTTTCAAAATATTTTTTAGTAACGTCTGAATACCAGAGAGTGCCATACAGTGGGTTATCTTGCACAACTATGACGTCCACCCAAGCGCCCTCACGGCTCAGTTATGACAATACCACACCACGTGCAGTACGTTATCTTGCACAACTATGACGTCCACCCGAGTGCCCTCACGGCTCAGTTATGACAATACCACACCACGTGCAGTACGTTATCTTGCACAACTATGACGTCCACACGAGCGCCCTCACGGCTCAGTTATGACAATACCACACCACGTGCAGTACGTTATCTTGCACAACTATGACGTCCACCCAAGCGCCCTCACGTCTCAGTTATGACAATACCACACCACGTGCAGTACGTTATCTTGCACAACTATGACGTACACCCAAGCGCCCTCACGGCACAACTATGACAATACCACTCACATGCAGTACGTTATCTTGCACAACTATGACGTACACCCAAGCGCCCCCACGGCTCAGTTATGACAATACCACACCACATGCAGTACGTTATCTTGCACAACTATGACGTCCACCCGAGCGCCCTCACGGCTCAGTTATGACAATACCACACCACATGCAGTATGTTATCTTGCACAACTATGACGTCCACCCGAGCGCCCTCACGGCACAACTATGACAATACCACTCACATTCAGTACCTATCTGAAAAGAATAGAAAATTATAAGTTACTGAAATTATGAACATAGTAAAACTTTGACACAAATCTTTGCATGTTGAAACCAGTTTTAAGGCATGAGAGGCCAGAACTTCTCTAATACTCTAACACCACTTTATAACTGCAAAATGTTCATAGCCTATTTCGTTACAAATACTCACCAGAAAGGTTTGGAAAAGGGGAAGCTTTACGTGGCTAAGAGCTGTATTTACATACACACCTTACAGATATGATATTGGCCGACGGATTGATGGAGCGTAACGTTCGGAGATCCGATCACCGGAACTCACAATAAAGCGCCAGCGACACCAGCCTCTGTATTTTGTGAGTGACGAAAAAGCTTTTAATTCAGTTGGAACTGACGCAGTCTTAGAAGCTCTACAACAGCAGGAACTCGGCAACACATATTGCGAGATACGTGCATGTACACAGACAGGAATACCAAAGCAAAAATACACGAGGTCGCTGGGAAGATACCGATAAAGAAAGCAGTTGGGCAAAGTGACACGACAGTTAATGATGATGATGATGGGTCATAGTAACTTGGGAACAGATTATCAAAGAGAAACTTCCAGGGCAAGAGCGTGGAATCCGTTTGCTAGTGCACTTTATTGAAAAGCTGAGAAGTTCGCGGGTCTTCCAAGTATACTCCATCGATGGCATATCGTCCCTCTTGGTGATGTCTCGTTTAATAGTTTGGGCGGGTGTCCGGATTCCTCGTCTAGTCTTCCTCACTGATCTTCTACACCAGTGTCTGATCGGAAAACCACCCACCAGCTACTGGGGAAGATTCCGTGGCCCATTACCAAATGCCAGGGTCGTACCTCTTGGCCCACTCTCAATAGGACGCTCTCTCTCTCTCTCTCTCTCTCCCACTCTCTCTCTCGGCAGCTTCAACTAATTTACCTGGTAAATGCAACCGTTTCAGCTGCTTGGCTCCGTTCGGCGAACAGTTTCTGCTGAACCATCCAATGCTCTTCTTTATATGGGGTTGACAGCATCTCAAAGGTTCGTACAAACCAAAAAAATAGAATTATACAACGGTACGAGGATGTCTCTGGTACATCAACTAGTCGCATGTGGCATTTTAGCCACCCTGTTACCAGCTGATTTTCATTTAAGCTTTTCTTTATACTAATAAAAGGTTCGTTTCCTCTTCGGAAATTTCGGCTTTCAGTCGAGCACCTGCTTTGATTGAGGTCATAGGTTTCTATATTTCCCCGCTCGACAAATTTAACAGCCTCCGTTTTACTGAGATTTCCAATAGATTATTTAGGGTTATATAAAAGCTGTCCGCCATAGCACAATTTTTTTTATATCGTCTGATAGATAACTTCCTGATATTAACGTCCACCACTATCAACAATATAATTCATATAATCCAAGAACCAGAGAGGCCCACAAACCGAAACCTGTGGCACACCCCCAGTGATCTGTTAGTACGGAGACGATACACCATTTAAACTTTCTAAAGCCTTACTACAGTATGAGAAACACCAACTATATTTAATTTAGTTATTTCTAAGGGTTTTAGTTTTGCCAGATACATTTTTTTTAAATTTTAAAACCCATGCTGAGAATTTATTAGAATACTGTTTTCAAATGACTTAATTTGCAAAACCACTTCTACTGGTTAATAACTTCTGGAACAACGTACACTATGGAAATCGAATCGACCAGCCTGAGGTTCCAGTATTATATATGTTAATAAAATAAAAGCAGGTAAACTATTTGCTACTGTTCATTCGTATGGAGGAACTTGTCCTTTTCGTCATGCTCCGTTAAATGGCAAAGATTTAAAGATAAACTCTGAAGGTGTCTTCGAATAGTCAGGCTCTGCAGATTTATCGGAATTAAGTGATTTATATGTCTACCGAAATACTAAGGTCCATGGATGCTAGAAAGGGGTACGTTTATAAATAGAAATTCTAAAGGGGGGGGGGTTGATATTTTTTAAATCTTTTGTCACAGCTGTTTAGGATAGGAACTCGTTGACCAAGTTGCTATGAAAATTCAGAACGTCTTCGCAAGCTTCAGTTCATTATTCATCATTAATATAAATAAAACCGCGTCCATTAATACTTATTAATTCTAACAGCTACAAAAAAATACATCTACTGACGGACGTTTATTCCTTATCGTTTAATTTCGTTAGCCTGAGTGCAAGCAGTAGTGATTGTGGTACTCCAGACCTCAGAGTTTGTCTTGTAAGATCAACGTTTTGCTTATATGGTCTCTCGCTCTCTCTCTGTATTGACGTCATCTCTCTCTGTACTGACGTCATATCTCTCTCTATTGACGTCATCTCTCTCTCTTTGTACTGACGCCAGCTCTCCCTCTCTCTGTACTAACGTCATATCTCTCTCTGTACTGACGTCATATCTCTCTCTATTGACGTCATCTCTCTCTCTCTTTGTACTGACGCCAGCTCTCCCTCTCTCTGTACTGACGTCATATCTCTCTCTATTGACGTCATCTCTCTCTCTCTTTGTACTGACGCTAGCTCTCCCTCTCTCTGTACTAACGTCATATCTCTCTCTATTGACGTCATCTCTCTCTATTGACGCCAGCTCTCCCTCTCTCTGTACTGACGTCATATCTCTCTCTATTGACGTCATCTCTCTCTCTCTTTGTACTGACGCTAGCTCTCCCTCTCTCTGTACTAACGTCATATCTCTCTCTGTACTAACGTCATATCTCTCTCTATTGACGTCATCTCTCTCTTTGTACTGACGCCAGCTCTCTCTCTCTGTACTGACGTCATATCTCTCTCTATTGACGTCATCTCTCTCTCTCTTGTACTGACGCTAGCTCTCCCTCTCTCTGTACTAACGTCATATCTCTCTCTATTGACGTCATCTCTCTCTGTACTAACGTCATATCTCTCTCTATTGACGTCATCTCTCTCGTGTACTGACGTCATATCTCTCTCTATTGACGTCATCTCTCTATATTGACGTCATCTCTCTCTTTGTACTGACGCCAGCTCTCTCTCTCTCTCTCTCAGGTGCCCTTGTTGACAAATGCCAAAATACGGTGAGGAGTGGCGCACATTTGGACGAAGATGTTGTCAAGAAGATGACAAGCAACTCATTTTAAATGTTCAAAAACTGAAACAACTTAATGTTTTTTTGTGGAATAAGGTTTATAACGTTGTATGAAATTTAAAAAAACAAACAAACCCAATCTGTTAAAAGTAGACAGCTAAAGTTTTATCAGAATCGCTTTTTGTAAAGTTAACAAAGGTACAGCGACAACTCGTCACCAATCAAGTTTCAATCCTAAAAAATGTTAAAAACTTGTAGATGGACTACCATTTCATCTAGGAAAGAGCCAAACAAATATACGCATTTCTGGAAATGAATTTTCGAGTAACTACAAGGGGCACTACATCTCTAATACCAGCTGATCAACTTACAGTCGGGGGTTTTAAGAAAGCAAAGCATGTAGCCTGGCTTCCATTGCACTAAAATCTCTGAAACTACAGCTGGGCTAAATCTGGATACAGCTACAATCAGTTTGTTTTACTTTCGGCTACATTAGCTACTTTCTGTCTGTCATGTGCAGCCGGATTGCACTAATTGCCTTATCAGATAAACAGCTCCAGATATCTGGGCTTCGACATATCTTTCCCCCTCCTCTCTTTCAGCGTTCCATGTTTCGAACTGCAAGAAGTCGGCATATACTCTATTTTTAGCTAAATTTTGCTATCGCTTTGTCGTGTGCCTCATTTAGCCCGTACACCAATAGCCCTGAAGTAATTTTAAATGCCTTTAAACAAGAATTTCCTGATAGCAACTATCTGCCGAAATTAACTGGCTCCCAAACAACTAACATCAAGATCGAATGAAATGTACGATGTGGGGGGGGTCTTCCGCTCTAAAATCGACGGTTATCTAAGTTGGACATGCAGGTAACCAATACCCGTCCCAGCAACAATAGTTCGGTGGTAAATTAGAAAGCAACTCTTCCTGGTAGTCTCATTTACGGGTGGGGAGAATTGAAAACAAAAATATAAAGAATGGACCATTGCACAAGGATGCTTAGAATTGATTTTGCTGCAGGTAGGAGTGGAAACAATTCGGACGAATCTCGACCACTTACCTTGGAAAACGACAGGTGAAAGTGAGACCTTTAATGTGTACATTTTTATGCCTGCGAAAAATTAAGTACTGCAGTCTTTCCCCCAGTACTCCTGCAGTTTTTGTTTGCAACGGATTTCCTCTCGAAGCATCCGTAGATCTTTGGAAGCACTCGTTAGTAGTAGTAGTAGTAGTGGAAAATGCGGAAATGGTTCGTACGTTGAGTGTTTCAACTCGTGTGTAATACGCCATGTGGCCTGACTATCCCAGCAAAACTTCCGGCCTTGTTTCAAGTCGCCATTTTTCAACCTTCGTCGACCGAAGAGCGGCACGATCCGGGCAAAGACAACCGCATCTTGAGTTGGATTTATTTATAAACGAGGAAGGAAGGGAACGCTTTCGACGGAATTGTCAGCCAGAATGAGGCTGGGAAGAGAATTATAAAGAAAAAAAAAGATAAAAATCAGTTGGTAAAGTGCGTGAGGAAGACATAATTCTCCTTATTCGACTTGTGTACATTTTCCATTTTAATTAACTGCTGTGGGGGTAAAAAAAAAATCAAATAATAACATAGATATTCTATTTCTTAAGCGGTTCTCGTTAACTACTTTCACAACCAACTTCCAAAAAGTCATCAGCACATACTGACGTTTGTATGTATACAAGAGACGATATTATCGTAATGACAGCGGCAAGTTCCCGAGACACCTAATACTTCAGTTCTTTTTCTTTCTTAATACAATTTTTTTTTCTTCTAACCCCCTAAATTAGATTTGGAGTCAAACGATGCGGGTAAGGGCTCACACTCAAACGAAGCACTCTTCACAGGAAACAAATACCTGCAGTTGTTTATTTTCATAGATGCTCGCTTTAAGAAAACCTAGAATAGCGCAGTAACTAAAGATAGAAAGCCATTTGTATCTACACTGGCAGCCATAATTGTGGGCTCGCTATAAAATAATTCACAGAGCGCAACGGAGAAAAGTTTGGCAACAAATGTCATGTTTTAAAAAACAAAGGGTTGAAAGTGGACAGCATTTAATCGTTAAATGTGTAGATTTCCTAATAGTTATATTCCGTTATACGTATAATTATACTTATCGGTTAATCTATTCGTTACTTCACATTTATAATCCTCTGTATCTCTCTCTGTACTGGCGTCATCTCTCTCTCTCTCGTGTACTGACGTCATCTCTCTCTCTCATGTACTGACGTCATCTCTCTCGTGTACTGACGTCATCTCTCTCGTGTACTGACGTCATCTCTCTCTCTCATGTACTGACGTCATCTCTCTCTCGTGTACTGACGTCATCTCTCTCTCTCATGTACTGACGTCATCTCTCTCTCTGTACTGACGTCATCTCTCTCTGTGTCTCCACCCCCCCAGGTCACGCGACACCCCGCTGAAAGCGGTGACTGCACAAATTAAGTCCGCTGCTGATGTCGTCCATCTGGTAATCGAGGGCTGTCGCGTCCCGGAGACTGTTCTGGAAAACGGCCCTTTGTCGGCTCCTGCAGAGGATGCGGAGGTCGGCGAACGGATTGGGCCGTTCGTGAACAGCTGCTCCCCCCCAACCTTTCTCTAAAAGCCCCCCTTTTGACGGGGGCGCCGACCGCATGCTCTATCAGCAACGAGATAACCTGCTGCCGAAGCAGGGCCCGCCCTTCCATAACCCTGCAGGAGAGTGCACTCCCCTGCTGTCTTGTCCTCGGGGCAGCTTCAGATGGGAGCCTCTCCGAATCTAAGCGGAGACCGTGCTGTCGTACTCCACTCTTCCAGAGTACAATTGAGGGTAAGAGCAACAGAGTCAGAAGTAAGGTCACGGTTGGTTCACTCAACCGTGAAGATGCTTTTATTGCTGGAAATTTTACCCTTTTGGTTATCATGAAGGCGCTTAACTTATGCCTAGGTGTAGTGTATAAGCTTCAGGGAAGGCGGAAATTTAAAGTTTTGCAAACGTCTGCCAAAAACCCTTTAAATCGCTAATAGATTATTTTAATATTTCACACCGATCCCCTCCCCATACAACGCAACAGCAGAGCTCGTGCGTGTTTGAGATCCTTTACCAGGCAGGCTTTGTGCCTTCCCAGCATCCTCCGGTGTGGAGGCTCCGGCCTTATATGACGCCATCGATCACCGGCGTAAGTGCGGCAGCTTAATTTTAATTCGTGGGTAAGCAAACCAACCGGGTAACGTGAAGAAAAGCACAGCGAGGAGTAGAGAGTTTGCAAGCCTCTACTGCCTGAAAAGTTGCAGAGGGAGAGAGAGAGAGAGAGAGCTAATTACCTGAGGAAGCAAACATGGCGCGGTCTCGTCACGTCGAGAGTGATACAGCAGCTACACACACACACACACACAGATGAGCGCCTCATCAGCCTCCCATGCGCTCAGGTGTCTGGTTTCCCCCCCCTCCCCTAGATGAAAAGCCGAGAGATTTTCTCGCCTCCCGTCAACTCCCCGAGCGGTCAATTAGTCAGCCGTTCACCCACAGAGAGTAATCTTCGGCAAGGCACCTTCAGGAAAACATACGGCACGCCAACAAACTCTGCATCTCGCTGCGTCACGGGTGATGACCACAGCGAAGAAGAGAATGTGGAATCTTATGCATTTTTAATTCTAATTCGCTTGCTTCCATACTGACTTCATTATGGCTGGTTTCTCCTGTTAAGTTCAGATTATCCGGAAACAGAGTTAATGGAGAATATTATTAATGTCGCACGCAGGAGGGTGGCACGAAAGGCTAAATATATATTTTAATAATGAAACGATGTCACTATCCTACTATTTACACGTTTATTCCCCCCAAACACACACACACACATACCTTCTATAAAATTCTACAGACAGACCATTTTACATTTCTGTACAAGTTATTTTACGCTATCATAAAATACACGAAAAAATAAGAGGGCAGTTTCGAGTCGTGTGTGGACTACAGATCTAATGGCGTAACACATCCCGCCTCACTTCCGGTACGATGTTGAGGCTCGTCACTACACCGATTAGTTATCCTGCCGTAGAATTGGTCAGGGTCGCTTCGCCCAACAGCAAACCAATACGGTCTCCGAGAAAGTTCCCAGCAAAGGACGGAGATCGTAATAACATCTTCTGGAGAGAGGAGAGAGAGGAGAGAGAGAGAGAGAGAGAGATGGAGAGAGAGAGAGAGAGAGAGATGAAGAGATGAAGAGAAGAGAGCTGAAGAGAGAGAGAGAGATAAGAGAGAGAGATAGAAGAGAGATGGAGATGAAGAAAAGAGAGAAAGAGAGAGAGGAAACAGAGAGTGATGAAGAGAAATGAAGAGAGATGAAGAGATGAAGAGAGAGATGAAGAGAAAGAGAGATGAAGAGAGAGAGAGATGAAGAGAGAGAGAGAGTTGAAGAGAGAGAGCGTTGAAGAGAGAGAGAGAGGAGAGAGAGAGAGCTCTATGAGAAGAGAGAGAGAGAGAGAGAGAGTGGAGAGAGAGAGAGAGGAAGAGAGAAAGCGAGAGATGGAGAGAGAGAGAGAAGCGATGAGAGCGAGAGCGAGTTAAGAGAGAGAGAGATCGAGAGAGGAGAAGAGAGCTGAAAGAGAGAGAGAGAGAGAGAGATGGAGAGAGAGAGGGGGGTCCAGGAGGATGATCCCAGCGCACCCCACGCCATGGCTATTACCAGGTGAGGCTGAGCCTGCCAACATTTATCCCTGGGGCCACGATTCCGTGGCATCTCTCCTCCAGTTCTTTTGCGGATAATTACCTTATTCTTTAAAGCTAATTTATCTAAATTATGCAATAATAATCCACATGAAAATCCATTTGGTAGACAAGAGTTTGTTCTGGATGGTACCAAGCGCCAGAAAGTATTCTGTCCTTGCCCGAAAAAACTGAGACCCGACCGGTTTTTTTTTTCGCTACAAACGAGTTAGTTCTGCTGGAGACCGCGTCGCGGCGCTACTGGCTCGCTGTTGACGCGGTGCAACGTGCCGTCTCCCACGCTGATTGAGAGCCCCTCTCGAACAACACGCCCACCCACCCAGCCATCCGGTGAGGTTGCCATAGCGTGCGAACGACCAATAAAAAAAAAAAGCAAAATGTGTCTCCTTTCCTTGTCGGAGCTCGGATAATGCAAGCGAACAGAGAGGGCGACTGTGTTGATGACGCGATATCGTCGTCAGGGTTTTAGCCCCGGTCTCGGCCGTTAACGGAATACAGTCGAGAACCAAAAGCCACCGATCAACACCGCAAATATTCACTTAATGACTTTGTCTGGTGTAAAGTAACAGTGTGGGGCCCTGTAAAATCCGTTTATAGACATATCAAGGTAATTTAGCATAACATCGCATAATGGCTTGGTTGGAACGACTGCGGACAATGTAAGTGAATATCTATAATTTGTACGAATGTATAGGAGATAAAACATCGGCGCGCGCACATTTTAAAACTGGCCATAAATTTTGACAATCAAAGACCATTTTGCCCGGTATCTGGACACTGTTCGATTTGTTTCATGACGTCATAGTCATGATGGCGACGAAAGGTAAGTGCCTACGCTCTAAGGTCACGCGACCTTTGGTAAGGTGAACGACCACTTCCGGGTTGCACAACAGCATTGCGCGTGCCTCAGATTGTTCAGCAGGCGCCCGACTCGGTTTCGTGGCAATGTTCCACTCTTCTGACGAGGCCTGGAAACATCCGGAACGGGTACAGTGCACCTGGGGAGCTCCGGGGGGGGGGACGAGTGACTATGACTTCGTGCAGACAGTATAACAGGCACAATAGCTTAATCCAGGTAGTGCCCACCTGTAACAGGTTCCGTAAAAGAGAATCAATCCACTTTATCGTCGCTTGACACAGCAACTCAGATTAGAAACCGTGCACCCACAAACGCCCCCCTCTCTCTCTCTAACACGTTAAAATCAGCATAACTCTTTAACTCTTCCTTGGTTTCCCAAAACATAAACGACCATCAACAAAGTAAAGATTGAATTTACACTCATCGGAGAAGATCTAGCTCTAGTCTGCCAAAGTCCGCGAAAATGAGTCCAAGGCCATCTATATACTATCTACGGTTTACAAGTGTTAGGTTGTGTGTGTGTGTGTGTGTGTGAATTACTAGACATGCATCGCTTAGATAAGCGGATTGTAGCCGATTTCCGTGTAGTCTGGTCGAAGAGACGGTGTGAAGAATTTGTCTCAATTCGTTCTGGATAGAACGTGCCGAGAGAGTGTGTGGTGAGGTCAAACCAAATAGGTGATGATGTGACAGTTATCCGTGACGGTCAGGGATGCCGTGATTCCCTCTGCCAGGTATTTCGTAAACTACACCGGTTTTCCTGTACATCTGCCAAAGTCGGTTGATATTATTCCGTTGCACTAAGTTTAACAATCACACCCGTTTGTCTACTCCCCCAACCGAACCCGTAGCCTATCTGGGTTTGGCCGTCGTCGCTTATTGGCTAGTTGTCATGAAGACGGAAAGTTCTCCATATCTCGTAACTTCATTACGTGAACATCTGTAACAATGTGACTATTGCCTTGCAAATTCGACCACCTGGCAATGGTGTGACTCATGGAAGTACACGCCACCAAAAGACAAGGAACACTTGGCGAGATTAACCTACGATACTTCCCACAGTGGCTAAGGCAGGTCTAAATAGTTTTATAAAAATGATCTCATTCAAAGTATCCCTACATCGTTTTTTTTTTTTTTAATTTAACTGTTTATAGTTATCACCAAAATCTTATTCTGCTCCAGGTGTTTCTCGAAGGCATTACTAGGAACTTTTACAATTTGCTTTAATTGATCTTCAGGTAAAAAGACCCGATCTATTTATCTTGTCTAAGACATCAGAAATCTCCAGAATCGTTGTACATTTGAAGTGTTCGGCATTTTTTTTCACGCGTCCATCTAATTCGTCCTAGACTTTCACTGGAGGTTAGCAAATCTAGGAGCTGCGGCGGCTGTGTAATTAGTTCATGCACCAACTCTAACAAATGGTTTTGGTCGCCACCTTGTTCCCGGGTGAGTCCTTTGTAAACAAATTGTAGTCTCCACCCAAAGTATAACTAAGTGAGCGAGGCTGGCGCAGTGGCCGTCCGTTTTCATAATTTCTCTCTGATTTTCGAACATTTCCACACTGATCTTTTCATCTCTTGTTCTCCTGTTTCATCCATTGTTCTGTTTATCCATTGTTCTCTTGTATCATCTATTGTTCTCCTGTTTATCCATTGTTATCTTATTTCATCTCTTGTTCTGTTATCCTTTGTTCTCTTGTTTCATCTCTTGTTCTCCTGTTTATCCATTGTTATCTTATTTCATCTCTTGTTCTGTTATCCTTTGTTCTCTTGTTTCATCTCTTGTTCTGTTTATCCATTGTTATCTTATTTCATCTCTTGTTCTGTTTATCCATTGTTCTCTTGTATCATCTCTTGTTCTGTTTATCCATTGTTCTCTTGTATCATCTATTGTTCTCCTGTTTATCTATTGTTATCTTATTTCATTTCTTGTTCTCTTATTTCATTCATCGCCTGTTCTGTTTATCCATTGTTCTCCTGTTTATCCATTGTTCTCTTGTTTCATCTCTTGTTCTCCTGTTTATCCATTGTTATCTTATTTATCTCTTGTTCTGTTATCCATTGTTCTCCTGTTTATCCATTGGTATCTTATTTATCTCTTGTTCTGTTATCCATTGTTCTCTTGTTTATCCATTGTTATCTTATTTCATCTCTTGTTCTCTTATTTCATTCATCTCCTGTTCTGTTTATCCATTGTTCTCCTGTTTATCCATTGTTCTCCTGTTTAATCATTGTTCTCTTATTTCATTCATTTCCTGTTCTGCTTATCCATTGTTCTCCTGTTTAATCATTGTTCTCTTATTTCATCTCTTGTTCTGTTTATCCATTGTTCTCTTGTTTCATCTCTTGTTCTCCTGTTTATCCATTGTTATCTTATTTCATCTCTTGTTCTCTTATTTTATCTCTTGTTCTGTTTATCCATTGTTCTCCGAAGCGTTCGCATTCACTTTGCTGAATATACAGGGTGACGCAAAAGTCGAACGTTACAGCCAACTTTCTAATTCTCCACCATTAACCAGCACACACTTTTCGATTCGATGCATGCTTGAAAATGACGTTAATCTGGGTACCCTTGGATTTAATTTTCTCCTTCAGTTGCTCCATGTTTTTGGGACGGTCAACGTAGACAACACCGAGTTAATATGCTCCCAAAAACAGAAGTCGAGAGAAGCGAGAGGTCTGGTGGGGCCTGGGTGGGCCTCCATTCGGTGGAACTTTCCAGTCCTCTTGTTTGGGAACGTTGTATTTAAAGGATCACTAACGATCAATGCAAAACGTAGCGGTGCGCCGTTCTGATGGAACAACAGATCTACCCCCTTGTGCCACTGAAATTCCGTCTATAAGAGGTATATTAGGATGTCCGCAGCATTTGCAGGTATGTTTCACTTGTTACGCTGCCGTCAAAAAAGTAAGGACCCATTAACCGATCTCTCCATTGCGCCATCATGCACACCTGTGGTTTTGAACTAGACAGCTCGAAAAGGAGATACATCTTTCCATATAAGTTTTCCAGTCACCCATGAAACAATCTCTCATGTAACTGCTTTTATACTGAAGACTAGTAACTTGTCGCTATGTAATTAGTCAAGTGAAACCCAAACCTTATACTGCCATATCAACAACTCATTTGAAAGATGGAGTAATGTTTTCCACCTACTTTAAGAACAATCTATTATATTCTGCGGACAAGATCTATATCTTAAACTTATATATCATCACCGCTACAGATAATCAATTAAAAATACTTATTAAATTTGCATAATAATGTTATCCACGTAAAATATACTTAACAGATACACACAAGCACGAATGCATATGCGGCAAGAAATTCCTTTAAGTGATTTCAGTTAGATTATTTCCAATATATAAAAGTGAAAGTGATGGGCTGTTTTATATTTATTGATATTTAGCATATTTTCACTTATGGAGTAAATATTTATAGATGTAATAATTATAGTTAAGCGCTGTTGATGATAATCCCAAAAGAATGTGAAAACAATCATCTGAAAACGCTAGTTTTGTGTATTTTTAGTATTGTGATAGCGCAGAAATACAGTTAAAATCCTAGTTTGTAGAAATCTGGAGTCATTTAAATGTCTTCAGACATGCAGTGACACACACACCCCCCCTTCTCATGGACAGATCTGAATCCATTTCTGGGTTGTCCTTGGCATTCACAAGTCTAGAATACTTGACAGCAGATGGCCTACTATAGCATCCGTTGTGTCTGGTCCAGCCAAGATAGCAGACAACGCAGTGCCATGCGAGCCCGACAACATCACCACGTGTGTCCCAGACCCGCACAGACAATTACCATTCCTGTCACTGATTTGCCCTTGTTGGCGCCATCTGAATACTCGCTTAATCCGGACACAATACTGCCGATCTTTCGAGAAGGGATGCGGCGGTACTGTGTCTTAGTAGGTAGTATATTCGGTGGTGGTGGGGGGGGGGCATAATGAAACAAACAAGAAAGGCTGAAGACGGACGGGAACTATTTTTAGCAACGCAAAAGTTTCCCCGCTGTTCGAGAGGATGCGACGACCGAAATATCGGGCTAAACAGAGTACAAATCCGAGGGGGAAGGGCGAGGTCACTAACGGTGTAGGGCATAGACATTGTTAACCCTCCCCAATGCCTGCCGGTACCTGTCCCTCGCCGTTACAGAACGAATGCGCGGCTTAGAATTGCAAAGACTTAGCGGGGGACAATAAAGCCCCCTTTAAAATATATATATATATTCCTTAATATTAGAGATTTATACAGTTGGTTCGTTGACGCCAGGAGCGCGCACGGGGGGGGGGGCGAGACTTCGCTTTTATCTGAATGAAGTAATTCGTGAATATTCACTCACAGAATTAAAGTAACTCCCAAGCTTGTTTTGTAAAGTAACTAAAAGCTGATCTATAAAATACGGTACCACGAGCGGGACAAACTATTACTGTAACTGTGCGCACGTGGTAACCCAGGTTGTTGCCCTGTGGAGGAAACACAAAAAAAAATTTTTTTCAACATTACTTAAACGGTTCAGCTTTAATGCTGTTTGGATTTATCCTCACGTGACTAGTTTTTTTTTTGTTTTTGTTTTTTTTTTTTTTTTTAAATCCAATAAAACTGGTTCTCACGTCAATACCCTTTTCTACTCTCGCCGAGGATGGCAAAGAGGGGCCCCGATATACGGTCGTGGGTAGCTCCGGCGTTTGCCCCGGTTCTCACGCCTCTACACCCGGTTGAAAGAGACTGGTGGGTGGAAAGATGGCGGTCTAAACGCGAGATAGTGCAGCTATTGTCCGCATCGGCTTCTCACACCTCCCTATTTTTTCTTTCAATTTTTAATTTAAATAAAAAAAGCAAACAAACAAACAAAACCCGAACATTCTAACAAAGAGATGAGAGAGAGAGAGGGGGGGAAGGGGGAAAAGGGGGCTCGGCCTAAATGTGGTTTTCACTCGTTCTCAGGCTACTACTTATTTTTACATTTACTTCAGAAGGGGCTAAAGATGATCACAAAACCCTAATTGTTGTTGTTGCTTTTAATAGCGTTGGTGGGGGGGGGGGGGGAGACGATAAAACAGGGGGGAGAGGGACGGTAGAGCTCCCGAGACCACGGGGGACCGTAAACTTCTATGTAGGAATCGAGCCGCGCCCCGCTATAGAATCTTGCACTTTCCGCTTTGTAGAGATCGTAGGAAAGGCGGCTTTCTCCATCACCGTTGTGTTTATTGTTTCTGACATCCACCGGGCACTGTCTAGGGGGGGGGTCAGACGGCCAGTCTGGGAAATATCAGCACGAGAACACGCTAACAGTGTTTCAGTGGGAACTCTTGCAGACAGTTTCCCCACCCCCCTGGACACGTACGTTCCGTTGTGCGGGGCACGAGCGAACGAACGCTCAGCCCGATGGCGGCGTCTCTTCTTCTTAACAACGACACAAGCGACGTTACAAAATAAATGTGCCCTTGTGTCGTATCTTGAAAGATGGTCTAATTGGGGACGATTTAAAAATAAGAAAATAAAGACATGCCAGTGTAGTTATAAACACTGATAGTGGTTATCGAAGATAAGCGGATGACTAACGTTTTTAACAAACTCCTCTTTTATGTGCGGGCGTAGGGGGCCCGACTCCAGTTAATCTAAACGGTGCAGACGGGATCAGATCTTCGGTGAAAAGTTATTCCGGCTAAGGTTCACCGTAAAGTTAGTTTCTAATTCAGTAGGCCATTTTCTTTTTCCCCTCAAATATAGCCCGCCCCTGAGTTATATTTAGGAGAACAAAATTATCGAGTTTAAGAAGAGCCAGAACTTTAAGCTTCAGCAGTCACAGATAGGTTTCCGTTTGTGTAATTATCGTTTCCTTGAATAGAAGTCTATCAGGGAGGTAAACATTCATTTCACTCCACAAATGTCTTGAGCGTCCAGTTACTCTTGAAACTGTGTCTTGGACGCGCCACAGCTCTCCCGTCAGGGAGACCGTAAACAACCCCGTGCGCGTCATAGTTGTGCGAGACGTTACGTTGTGTAGCGTTTGCTTATAATAATGTTGATAACCTTTTCCCCGGACGTATACTTGCAGGTAAATGGTTGGTTGCGGGCGCTTAATCCCCGAGAGGTCTGTTTTCCGAACGAGTAGCATCTTTTGTTACGCTGTCAACCATTAAAGATGACTTTCCGCTAGAGAACTCGATGTGCCGAACAGAAAGCTCCACATCGTGATGTCGCATTTACTATCCACTACTAAATGAGCTGCGCTATTTCGTTGGCTTACAATCCATTGACCGACAGTAATTGGATGCTTGGGAAAAAACTGTTTTAGTGAATCGCATTGACACTGATTTAATGAAGTTATTACTGTTTCAAATGACAGAATACAAATAAAGAGACGAACAAATAGATGTACACCTCGTCATAAGCTAAGAAACACCTGATTTTTTGTTTATTTTACCCCAAAAAATTGTAAAGAAAGAATTTCTATGATTGAGAAGTTTTCGCTGGGGCAAAGGCGCGGTTATTCTTGTAGAGGCACAGAAAGAAAACGTGGCTTGCAGCCCTCCGTCATCAGTCGTCTTGTTGCCAAATTTCCGTGTTCACAGCACTTTCCACAATCTCCCGGCAGGGGGGGCACACTCTTGGTTACCGCCACTCGTCGCCCTGTCAAACGGTAAGGACTGTCAGATCGACTTAAAGAAGCTAAACATAATTGAGTAGTCAACGTTTCCGATTGATTCGAGGATAAGGGAAAGGGTGAACTGGTTCGATGAAACTCAGCTTCTTTCTCCTGCGCTGTGTCGATGATGGAGTGAGTTTGGCAGCGAAGGAGACAGGCCTACAATCGTTGCTAAGACCGCCGCTTGTGGCGGTGTGTATCCCATGACTGATGGAAACCCTGATTTGGTTGCTACGCTTGAAACTCTACGTGTCTTTAAGTAATGCGAAAACGTACCCGAGCCCTGACGATCACCCGCTGGTCTGCCATGGACCGAGATAGGAGCGAGATAGGGCATCTCCCGAGATCAAAGCGGACGTATCGCGAAGAAGCGAGGAATATCGCCCCGAGAGAATTATCGCAGATACGGGCGGTGGACATCTTGTGAGCAGGGTGAGGGGGAGGTGGTTAAAACATGCGCAAAGGCGGAGGTTACACTCGACGCTGACTTCAGCTACTACGGTCGAACTTCCAGCACATCCGGCAATGTTTTCATTGTAAAATAACGATGCGTCTAACACCACGTACTTTACGATGGCAGTTTGTTTCCAATAGCCATTTAACGAATTCGCCTAGAATACCAGGAAATAAACATATGCTAATCACTTAACGCCCTCTCCCCCCCCAAACTTTTTCTTTCTGGAACACCAGCACTTTTCCACAGCGGGTCTCTCTTTTTATTCAGAAACCCATTTGAGATCAATCGGCAATTTCGCGGAAAATGCGTTTGCGCTCCACGTCCGTTGACATCTATCCAGACCCCGTGACACCACGAGGTCGTGCGGTGCCGTCCTTTGCGCAGGCCCACACCCGGTAAATCGCCCAGTTCGGCACCTGCTACAGATTAAGATATTCACGTGAACGGTTAGTTCCCAATGCCGACGCCCATCTGCCGTGGTACGATAAGGGGTTGGGTGGGTAGAGATCCTGGTTCTACGGCAACCCGTGTGATGAGATCTCGTTCATATTCTGTTAGAGATTAATGGTGATGTGTGCGCTGAGAGGAGAATGGTCGGTTTACGAATTCACCGGTCCGGACGGCGTGGTATTAAACAGATAATCGGAATGGCGTAGTCGCCTATTTCTCTGACGAGCGTCAAAGGGCCGGTAACTCTGATTAGTGTTCTAATTGAACAGACCTCTTTTGTAAGTGGAAGCCGTAAAGTGGTGGGTCTTTGGGGATGTTTTAGGGTAAACGGAAACTCGGTGTCAGTTCTTTTACGTCTGTGTTGTCATGAGACCCGTCGGTATTGGAATGCAACCTCCCCGATCACGTGAAGCCTATCAATGACACAACCCCGCCCCGTAATGAGCTGGCCGACGGCGACGATAGGGGCAAGAGAAGCAGGTGTGCTACTGAAAAGTTGAGAGCCCCCCCCCTGTGACAAATGTGCGCTTCAGCATGGTGCAGCTAGGAACTCACCCATCTTGGTCAATAATTGTTACCAATCAACCATTCCGTATTCGTGCACTTCTGATTAAGGCGCTGTAAGAAGAAACCAAGATGACACGAACTGCACAAGGCCGCCCACGCTGCATATCCGTCAAGTTTGAAATCGTATAGTTCAGTGCTGGTCTGCCATGGTTGAGACCGGAAGTTTGAATCCCGTCCGGGGCTGAATCGCTTTGGCGTATCTCTCTCACTCTCTCTGTCTCCCCATCTCTCTGAACTGACGTCATCTCTCTCTCTCTCTCCTGTCTAGGTTTCTTTTTCACCAGCCGACCGCATAGGATTTTCCGGATACTCCGATTTCTTGAAGATTTGTAGTAAGGTACTGGTGGTACAAGTTCGTCAGGGAACTCTCGACCACCGCTAGAGAGAACCCCTAACAGTACTTTAGGCAACTCGCTTGGCCACCAAGACTAACCCCTCTTCTTCCAGACACCTTCTTTGTCTACATGTTACATTTCCTCAAACTTCGAAAGTCGGGACAGAGATTCACCAAGGAGAAGCGCATTAAAAATGTCACTTTCGCTTATAGGAGAAAATAAATTAATCGTTTTGTTAAAAGAAATAATTTTTTCCCAAAAATCGAACTTCCGTGATTGGTTCTGAGGTAACAAAGACTGGCTTTGAAAAAAAAAATTTTTTTTTTTTTTAAATTTAATTAGTAAAATATTTTTAAAAACGAGAAGAAAACCAACCAGAATAAATAACTAGATTTCAAAAGTTTAATACTCGATAAACGGCTGTTAAAGAGTACTGATAGCTATTTACTAACTTGATCAAGACCCAAAAGAGTGTAAAGAAAAGCACCCATAACTAACGACTTAATGGTTACATAATAAGAGAAATAACGGTCATCATCGGGACTGAATAAACATCTTACAAGTCGTTTATCGGCAAATTAATCAGTTTAGAGGCATTTGTGGTGCATCTGGATACACACGTGATCACAAGACATTTCTCTCGGTGTAGCAAAATCAAAAGAACGTGAAAAAGTTATCAAACAGAGCAAAAAAGGAAAAAAAATATATAAACAAGAGTTTGGGGGGAAAAACATGATATATCGTAAGGGGGGGAGATAAGTTACTCTAACTTTTGGTGAGAACTCGCACATCAGAAATATATTCACGGTAAAGGAAAATATTACTAATAATGAACAGTTGCAGGGTACTTGCTGGTTAGTTTTATATTGTAATAGAGAGAGAGAGAGAGAGAGAGAGAGAGAGAAGAGAGAGAGAGAGAGAGAGAGAGAGAGACGTAATTACAGAGAGAAGTGACGTCATTACAGATGGAGAGAGAGACGTAATTACAGAGGGAAGTGACGTCATTACAGATGGAGAGAGAGAGACGTCATTACAGAGAGAAGTGAGGTCATTACAGATGGAGAGAGAGAGAGAGAAAACAAATGCAGCTTTTTTAACAATTGCCAGTCAGTTTTGGCGCACTAGGTAATTTCCGATGTTATATGGACTTTATGTTTAACAATGCCTTATTAATTATTTATTAACGAACATGATGAAGAAAAACATTACAGAACTCTGAAATTAAAAACACGGAAAAATTACTCAAAACTACAAAATCTTGTGTTTTTTTTAAAATATGTTTCGTCAGTTACCTGTTTTTAATGACTGCTTTTATTTTACCTGGAATTGTTTGTTTTGTATGGTGAAATATTTTTCCAAGCCTCGACTAACCCTGCTGCCACTGCCCCCATATGTTTTCAAATGAGTTAAATCAGAAGAATTCCCAGACCATTCTTCAAACCAATGAATTTTGTTTTTTAAACCAAAACAGGTTTTTCTTTGCTGCGCGACGCGGTTCCTTATCTTCCAAAAAACCGAAAGTTAACATCGGGATGGAACTTCTTGGCAGATTTTATAACATCAGCTTTTTTTTTAAGAGATTCAAATAACAATCTGCATTCTCTTAGGTGCAAAGAAGCAGGCCCAGATGTGGATAGTTTTTAGGTGCTTCTGATTTACATCTTTTACCTGATTTTCTTCTGACTCTGAAACACCACGATAACCAAAAAAAGAGAGAGACATTAAGTGAACTTTCATCCGTAAATATCATCTTCTCCCCAATCATCTACTTGCCAATTTTGGTATTTCCTACAAAAAAACTGAAGTCTCTTTTATTTCTGAACGGCAGAAAGTGCTGCATTTAGTTGGGAGGTGTGATTTGAAGCCAGTTGTTACCAGATATCTTCTTGGCAATACTTTCTTTCAATTCTCTAACTAATGTACTATTTGAAGCAAAGCTAGCCTTCTCTTAAAGACTTGCCACCCTGCTAGGAGTTCTTACTGGGAGACCAAGCTTTTCAATAATTTCTGAACGGGGCCAGACCCATTTGACGTGTGAAGCAATCTGCTGTCTATCACGACCATTTACACAGTTTTCGCAATTCAAGATTGATATCTTCTGCTGAAATTCTACTTTAAACCTGAACGAAGTTGCTGATGATGAATGGATGGCTATTCTATACCTGGAAATGCTATGGGAAAAAAAAGGAAAAAGGAAATAGAAATCTACGTAATTTTCTAGATAAAAAAGTTCTTTCAGAACATAAGAGAGAGAGATTAAAAATTATCTAGAATATAAGAGGGAATTCTATAATATTCTGGTTGGTGAACCTATTTCACTTTTGCGAATAACACCTATTCGTATTTACAAATTATAAGGAAAGAAGTTTCATTGTTAGACCACAGTTGTGCATTTAGATGAGACGTTGTGTGTCTAACATAGAGACAAACGTTGGAAATTACTGAGTCGGCCAGAGAGAGGCTGGATTACTTAAAACTAAAAGAAAATCTTCTATTGATTCTGTGATCGGAATTATAAATTCCTCAAGATTCCGGCACGACAGAATTGATAATGAATTGAATAAATGAATGGCGGGTGCTGTTAACGGTGCTGTCGTTAATCAGTTTTAGAAGAGTAATGCCGCCATTTCTCTTCCTGGGTGGCTCGTGTAAGCCATGATGACTTCCTGCCTCCTTAACCGCTAAGCTAAACAAAACATGGCAAAGTCAACAAACCGCTGATTTGCGTAGAATTGGGGGGAGATCATAACGATAATGTAAACTTTCTATGGCGGTAACATCGAAATTGTAAAATCACTGAGTTGACATACATGAATATGAAGCATAAGCTGACTGGCGACTCCGAAGTTTCTCCAGTTACTCGAGTCCATAGCTTGTTCTAGCGCATGCGCCGGTCTAGAATTAAAGCTGTAAACTACCAATTTCCTGAGGTTTTTTTTTGTTGTCAGCATTCTTTCGGATGTATTATATTAAAAAATTTGACAGGGTTATCTATTTTAACAGATGCTCGTTTATAACTTCTGAACTGATGCTCTTTTATAGATTCTGAACATAAATTCTGAAGTAAATTTTAAAAAAGAAAAAAAAAAATGGTTGTGAGCTTATTCTCCTTCTATCTTCTTTCAGTTTTTAAAGGGTGAAATACGTTTGTTTGTTTTCAGAGGGGGTTAGGGGTGGAACAGAGATGACGCAAAGTTGCATCTGTTGGAATACTCGCTGCCGCAAATCGGTCGTTCCCGATGCCAGAAGCAGCCGGTTCGGGCTCCGGCCCATAAATACTCGGCGGAGTAAAGTTATATAACCCACAGGACAAGGTTAGGGTTGACAATCAGCTAACTACGGGAGAACAGAGAACTCGCCGAATCCCGAAAGATGCGGGACTTTGGAAACCGCAGTGCATCTAACGGCCGTAAAGTTGAGAGAGAGAGAGAGAGAGAGAGAGAGAGAGAGAGAGAGTTATGACATCACACTACAGAGATGTGACGTCAGAGAGAGAGTTATGACATCACATTACAGAGATATGACGTCAGAGAGAGAGAGAGAGAGAGAGAGAGAGAATAAATAATATATAAATAAATAAACATTTTGTTCTAAACACATCTAAAATGATGAAACATACTTAAGTAATCCCGCAGAAAATAGTCCAGAAAGATTTTCTGCAAGTGGTCGTAAAAATGATCAGGAAATCCAGCTGGACAAAAATTTCATATTTAATGTATGGGCAAACATCAAATAGAAAACTACGTCTTAAATTACCAAATGTCATGTAAATGTGAACTTTACTTGCCAATCCCCTCGGGTCAGTATCAACGAAGTTTTGTACAGCTTTCCGAATATAAGTCGACCCTGCCTGAAGAGTTAATTCTTTGTATTTGCCCGAAACGTCATCTCGGAAACAAACAAAAAAAATTATATCTCTATATAAATAAACTACACGACCCCTTTCCTCCCCCTCATTTATCAGAATCGAAACCTTTGGGCGCAAGTGTTGAAGAGATTCTCCTCCTACGTAACACGGTAAGACTCGCGCCCACTTCGTTGTCACGAGTGAGGGTTAGAGGCCAGCTTAAGCCCTACTAGCGGAATTGCTAATGAGTGGAGGAATAAACTACCGACAAGTGCAGTTAATAATGACAGTGTTAGCGAATTTTAGAACCGTACTGCTGGCCATGTTTCTTTCCTGCCTCCTTGTAACTACTAATGTATTATTAAACTAACTTTAGAGGGGGGGATTGATAATTTCTGATTGGTCACCTGGTTGGAGTGGATGGATAAGCGGTTTGGTCAGTCGGAGTTGGCTCGATTCTTCCCCGAGTGTGGCGGGGTATAAGAAATCTTGGGTCTTCCACCTTTGGTTTATTTCCAATCTGATGAAACATTTGAAGTTTACGATTTTGGAGATATGTAGAGACAACTGGTAAAAGGGGTTGGTGGGGTTAGAGAATCCCGTATTGTAGAATGTATTTACTGGCCCCAACAAACCAGCCTCCGTTAACGTGAGGGCTACGAAGGCGCAAGGAAAACGTAGGTGTTTCGGTTAGAAGACAATAAATCAGCACAAATAAACAGGACTGTTCCATGAAATATGTCCAAACTATCAACGAGTGAGACTCGCAGACTGGATTTCCACGTTTCAATAAGAACTTTTTTAAAAGAAAAGCCTTCATTTGTTTCGTGTATATGACCAGAATTTTAGCCGGGCCAAGAACAAGGTCCTGGGTAAATACCGGAAGAGGGGTAGACTGACCCTTTGATAAGCAAATTCTCGTGATTCTGTCGTAAAATTTAAATAATAAAAAAAAATGACCTTAAACAGCTTTAAGCTGTAGCTGAGTTTAAGAAAATAAACAATGTCTAATATAATATAAAATACGTTAACTGGTGTAATTTCCGGAAGCCGTAGCTCGCAGCAGCAGCATCTTTGGTGTCTTTTCCAAGACTCGGTCTCCTACGGTCTACTACGTAGCGCCGGATTTCGATAAGACTCTCTCCCTCGTCAGCTGAGTCGTGGGGTGGGGGTGGGGGTGGGTGAGGGGGACTCTGAAGATGCGAAAAGCGGCCAGGCTCCAAGTTGGTAAAGTCGGCGCGGTGGATCTTCCAGAATTCAGAGGAAGCGACGACGCGGTTGTCTGGAACTGGCACTGCCGCGCTCACTCGACCAGGACCATGACCAGGACCGGGACCGGGGGTGGGGTGGGGTGGGGTGGGGTGGGGTGGGGAAGACGACGTATTGCGAAGGGCAGTAGCTTCCCACTTCGGTGACGGCTCTTCCAGGAAAACTTCCGGGAAGTATTTCCGACTGTTTCCTGCTCAATGACCGGCAACACGAACACGGAAAGATAGGGGGGGTGGAGGGTGTTGTTGTTGTTTTCTTCTCTCCTGGAACCTCGCCCCTTGCCCTCTGTCTTTGCAGGCAGATACAGACTGAACCATCTTGACAGTGCAGCAGCAACTGGAATGCTGTGTTCAAGCGCCACGTTCGCGCAACATCGTAGAAGAGGGGTCTCTCTCTCTCTCTCTCTCTCTCTCTCTCTCTCGCCCCATCTCTCTCCATCTCTCCTCTCTCTCTCTCTCTCTCCTCCCCATCTCTCTCCATCTCTCTCTCCATCTCTCTCTCCTCCCCATCTCTCTCCATCTCTCTCTCCATCTCCATCTCTCTCTCTCTCCATCTCCATCTCTCTCTCTCTCCCCATCTCTCTCCATCTCTCTCTCTCCCCATCTCTCTCTCTCGCTTTTACTGGAATTCTTGTAAACCGCACCAGCATCGATTGAACTTCCTTACATCAGCCATTTCTACAACACCTGTTGCAGGAGAGACTGGGGGCCTGCAGCGGATGAGCCGGACAAGACAGACGGATCAATTCGTGTTCTTCATCGAGTTTTTACGTCCTGCGTGAACTTTGCGCGGTAAGAAGCTGAGTCAGAACTCACCAGTGGCGCATCCTTCCAGGTAACTGAATAATATCCATTAGCGGGTTCACCGACACGAGCTGAGGTCGCAGACTCCCAAATTTGCCGCGATGATGGCAGGCCCCTTTCCACAAACAGAAATCACCCGGGTCGGGAACATCTGGCCACGTTTCCAGTCGATCTCTCTTTAATTTTGCTGGTCAGGGCTGTATCGTTCTCCTCCGACTATTTCTTGGTCAGAAGGATTGAATTTGGCAAGGATTTTGCAGCTGGACAGAAGCTTTGCAAAATCCACCCCCCCCCAAAAGGACCGTCGGCAGGGCCAAACGGCTGTCCTGGAAAGCGTAGGGGCTAGGACAAATTCGCTCGCCACAATCGTGTTGACCTCGACCTTTCTGCCGTGATTCCAGTACGTGCTGGTTTTAAGTTTCGCCTTGTTTCAGTTTCAAGTGTCGCCCGGTCTCCAGATGTTCTTTAATCCGGTCGGCACCAGTATCAATTCCGATGCTACACCATTTGCATCGCAAAAACTCAACCTCACTCACCCCCCCCTGTTTGTTTTCTTATGACGTTTGAAATCGTCCTTATGTTCGGTAAGGTATCCGATACACATTTCCGCTTTCGTCCAATTTTAGAGGGGCCGGGTTGTCAACTTCTGGTAATGGAAAGCGCTCGTCTTGGGTGAGATGATGCAGCGTAACGTACAGATGATGCTCATGCATTACTGTCGGTGCGAAGACTAACGTCTTACCAACACTACACATGGGTCTGATGCCCCTTGGCTGCAAATTATTATTATTATCTGTTTTACGAATAATGGTCTAATTTATTTTCTAATAAATTAAAGATTTTTGTTTGCTTTTCGAAAATCAAGTCTGTTATTTCGTGGTTTTCCAACTAATGGCAGTATGGCACAAGAAGTTTAACGACCTTGTTTTGGTTTACGGCAAACCGCCCGCCCGCGCGCCATCAATCGGCCGGATTGATAATTACGACTACCAGAAAGCCCCGGCTCAGAGCTGGGAAGAAAAATAAACCCCTACCGAATCGTCCGTCCAGAATGACACGAAGAACAAACAGTTCTCGCCGAATAAACGTTAAAGAGCTTTCCTGCAGCCATCTGGAACTCGGCTCGGAAGTTGATGGTTGTCAGAATACGCAGCAGCAATTAGGAAGAGACTTCACATCTCGGGTCGTTTGAGTTCAGTTCAGACTAGTGCCGGTATACATATAAAAAAACAACACGTTAGCCGTTCTCTACTTAAAAAGGGGCGCTTATGAGAGAAGTACTTCTGAAATTTTTTCCAAACGGGTTTAAGCTAAATCCCTTGGTACGAGAAATTTTCTTCTCTCTCTCTCTCTCTATATATATATATACTGACTGACGTCATGTCTCTCTCTCTATATATACTGAGACGTTATCTCTGTCACACTATATATACTGTCTCTCTATATATACTGACGTAATGTCTGTCTCTCTATAGTGAGACGTTATCTCTGTCACTATATAAACTGACGTCATGTCTCTCTCTCTATATACTGAGACGTTATCTCTGTCACTCTATATAAACTGACGTCATGTCTGCCTATATATACTGAGACGTTATCTCTGTCACTCTATATATACTGACGTCATGTCTCTCTCTCTCTATACTGAGACGTTATCTCTGTCACTATATATATACTGACGTCATGTCTCTCTATAGTGACACGTTATCTCTGTCACTATATATATACTGACGTCATGTCTCTCTCTCTATATATACTGAGACGTTATCTCTGTCACTCTATATAAACTGACGTCATGTCTGCCTATATATATACTGAGACGTTATCTCTGTCACTCTATATATACTGACGTCATGTCTCTCTCTCTATATACTGAGACGTTATCTCTGTCACTCTATATATACTGACGTCATGTCTCTCTCTCTATACTGAGACGTTATCTCTGTCACTCTATATATACTGACGTCATGTCTCTCTATAGTGAGACGTTATCTCTGTCACTATATATATACTGACGTCATGTCTGTCTATATATATACTGACGTCATGTCTCTCTCTCTATATACTGAGACGTTATCTCTGTCACTCTATATAAACTGACGTCATGTCTGCCTATATATATACTGACGTCATGTCTCTCTCTATATACTGAGACGTTATCTCTGTCACTCTATATATACTGACGTCATGTTTCTCTCTCTATACTGAGACGTTATCTCTGTCACTCTATATATACTGACGTCATGTCTCTCTCTCTATACTGAGACGTTATCTCTGTCACTCTATATATACTGACGTCATGTCTCTCTCTCTATCTATGTCTCTCTTTTCTCAACAAAATTTACCTTGTATATATTGGTTTTCATTCAGTACCCCAAGATGCAGTGAGTTCTGGAGCAAAACATCCAAAATCTACCATCTTAAGAAAACACCATTTTTCAGAACTTTTTATCGCATAAAATTTTAATATTTTTTTCATTTTACCAAGATTCAGTTATAAAACCAGCTGATCTGACTGAGCTGTCTCTACTTGGCGATCCTATTTGGGATAAATAACGATAACAGCAGAGTGCCAGTATGCCGACGTGTTCATTTACCGTTACGTAGACGTTTTAAACGAAAGCCGCTTTGCAGATCGATTGGTTTATTGATTCATTTACTATTGCGTGTTGTCTGTCGGTGGTAAGGACTAGGAAAAGTAGAGTTATATATGGCGGTACCCGATTCCGCTCCGCCCCACGTAACTGTTCCGGTCCTTTGAAGAAGCAAAAAAACGATAGTGCAGTGTGGAATAATGCGGAAACGGATATAAGTCGACGTTAGTAGCCGTGGTCCAACCAGACCGACGTGATCCGCTCGATATCCGTTCGTGGATGTGACTCTGGCCGCGGAAACGAGATAAGACGTAACGTTTATTCTACAACGGATATTAGTGGCCTGTAAGGAGGCGTGGACTATCCGGCCGGGCCCCTGGCCTCGGAAAGCTGCGGACATGAGACCAGGTGGAGGAAAACCGAACGTGACCAACTATAAGACGGAAATTGGTATGGAAAAAGGGGGGGGACAGGTTGACGCTCACGGATACTTTGAAATAGTTTCGGGCCACGAGATTCGACGATCGCGAGGTGAAGGAAGTCAACGGCAAGCAGCGCACAGGAAAACAGATACAGAGCGGCCGGATCGGGCATCATTCCCAGAGAAAGGGGATGCGCGAGACAGAAAGAAGGATAAAGGCGCTGACGGAGAATTTCGAGTACGAGGATGACGGACCGAATGGTGATAGGGATAGTAGTTCATATGGCTTCAACGTGATTTGTAACCGCGGGTGGGGGTGGCAGGGTTGGGTTGTGGTGGGGGGGGGAGAGGGTAGAAGCGACGATGCAAAAACTCAATGACAAGGGCACCGACAGATCTGTTAGGGGCCCGCGACTCCACGGTGAGTCCGGCAGTAGTTCCTAACGTCGAACGGAGATAATCCGCCTGTGTGTAAACAAGGCAGCGATTACGAGGGGAAGGCAGCCAATCTCCACAACTGATGGGATGGTGCAAGATGATCCAGCACGGAGTTTATTTAAAGCTGAGATTTAAAGTGGGAATGCTGGCTGACACATGGATCTGCTATTTGGCTTTGGAACAGCATCGGGAATATCCGGGGGTGGGCCGACCGTCCCGATGACATTCCGCGAGTCATCGGTTACGCCAGACTGAACGACTCCCAGATGGAGGAAAAAAAGGGGGGCCGTAGTCCTTTGTTTGGGCCCACGCAAAGTTACATCCACGTTCGAATGGAATCAGCTTCGATTTTGCGACAGATCGAACATGCAGACCACGCCCAAAAGCGTGTACTAGGGCAGGACGATTGGTCGGGAGACGTCCGCAGTCGCACACGCACCTCGATCAAAGAACGTGGGCGCTCTACTTCCAGGACAGGTAGGGATGAGAACAAAGTTGGCACCGCTTGAACTCGGAGGGGACAAAAACAGAGCAACGGGCGAGATTTATTGCTATACCTGCCGCCCCTGAAGCTGTGACGAGTAGCAAAGGGGAAGGCGCCTCGGCTGGCAGAAGTAGGTCACTGCCATGAGACAAGTAGATGGGACAGGTGCGCAATTAATTATACGCCATATGGGAGGCGATCTGGTGTCATGAAGTTCCCGTATCATAGTTACGCCCTGACTGCGCCCTTGGGCACGTACACCTGCTCAAGTGTGTGTGTGCGCGCGCGCGGGACATCTAGAAAAGTTGTAGGTAGGTATCAAACAGAATTTAAGAACTCATATCTCACGGCCAGAGATGGACAATAGACGCCGAGGAGCACTGGAAGACGTCATGGATGTCGCCTTACCGCAGCGGACCCAGCCCACCAAAGCCCCGGCCCATGGGAATACTTAGCTATTGGTTTTCTTGGACCTCTTGGGACATGAGAATTACTGTTGGTGGTAAATGATTACTGCAGCCGCTGCTATGAGCTCGAGATCGTGAAATCTGTTATGGCGGAGAAAACAATGAGCGTGCTTAAGAGAGAATTGGCAAAGCATAGGCTACAAATATCGTTGCCCTCTGAGTTATATTTCAAACGTAGGCATCCAACATAAGATCATCCATAACTGCCCCTCCCTCCAAATAACTCAATCAGAGAGAAAAAGATTGGATAGTCGCTATACTAATTGACACTGCAGCCTCTGCAGGGTTACATCCCATTTCAGAACTACCATAACGTATGAGGGACACTTTCGACCAGGGGATACTGGATAAGGATGCCGAGAGAAATAAACGGCATTCGGATGCGCTGATAAGAGGAAGATTACTACGGAATCCGACTTCTCTAACGGCGACTCTGGTACTAACGTAACAAGAGAAACCGGGCGAATTAAAAGCACTCTTCTGGTCAGAACCGTATCGAGTCATCTTTCGGGCAGGGAGCAGAGTGACAGCGGAGTCATCCGAGAGAACGTTGTATGACCGATCCCAATACTTTCCATGCCAAGAAATATCGATCACCGGAGAAGACATCATTTGAAGAATCAGTCTCTAAACAACAACAGGAAGTTAGTACCGTTTTTTAAAATTCATTTATCAAACTAATACCATCGGTAATTTATTTAATCCATTTACAATTCTGTCCTCTTTGCGTGTGTGTGTGTGTGTGTGTGTGTGTTGCGTGCGTGCGTGTGTGTGTGTGTGCGTGTGTGTGTGCGTGTGTGTGTGTGTGTGTGTGTGTGTGTGTGCGCGCACAACACTAAGTCGTTTGAAACTTTAGTCAGTTTATAACTGAAATCGTTGCTAGTATTAGTGATTGTAGATCAGAAAGATCTGTTTTTCCACCGAGGCGCTCAAACCCCTTAATTACTTGTCCTTAAAGGAGACCTCAACTGAAATCTGTCCGTCGGCACGCTGCTTATTCGCAAGAATTCATACCGCACCTTTCTGAGAATTCGTGGATATGTTTCACCGATGGCGACCAACGAAAAACTTCAGAGAGCTGGAACGTCTCCGTCCGGATGACGAAGCGGAAGACGACGACTGGCGCAAGTAGCGGCACCGGCACGGAGATCGGGAACAGGCTGCCTACGACGTCCGGACGCTGCCTGTCGTGTAGAGAAGGGGTTAAAGTTCTGTTAGCGCAGCCTACCCACGCAGGTACGTATGTGTGGCGTTAACGAGGTACCGGCGGAAGTTCGCCCCCTACGGGGAAAGAGAACGACGACGACAGAAACAACTGGTTTGATTTGGCGCAATATTTAAAGGACGACATTCACTAGCCAACCGAACAGTTATCTGTTCCCAGATTAAAAGCAGTAGCCACATCTACCCGCCCCCAGCCCGGGCTTTGCAAATTAGCTTAATTTTCTTTAAAGGTGATTACGATGAAGTAACTAATTGACATCTAATTGCATTCGACGACACTGGAAACGGAACATAAATATCGATAGGAAATAAATAATTCGTTATGGACGTAAGTCGGGTACTTGGGGCTGGTATAATTAAATCGACCCCGGGCAGGACCTGTCTGTAAAGAACCTGAAGAACATTTGCTACAATGACGAAGTCCCGCAGAGCGCCAGCATTTAGCATTAATAATAGCAACAACAACAACATATTATTCAATTTGTCCTCTATCAATAATCGCCCTTGCACACGAGAAAATAGATGGACTGTATCTCGAAAATTCTTCGTGAAACCACAAACAAACAAAGCTCCGTGTATTAGACTAATCTCTGGTAATAACCCACCTACAACACCAATTTGAAGGAAGTTTAAGCTTTCAGTCCTTTTACAAATGTGTTCGACCAATCCCATAGTTCTCTCGTCAAAAAGCTCATAGACACCTTCCTTCTTGTACGTCATAGTTGTGGAAGGTTGTACGCCATAGTTGTGGAAGGTTGTACGTCATAGTTGTGGAAGGCTGTACGCCATAGTTGTGGAAGGCTGTACGCCATAGTTGTGGAAGGCTGTACGTCATAGTTGTGGACGGCTGTACGTCATAGTTGTGGAAGGCTGTACGTCATAGTTGTGGAAGTTTGTACGTCATAGTTGTGGAAGGCTGTACGCCATAGTTGTGGAAGGTTTACGCCATAGTTGTGGAAGGTTGTACGTCATAGTTGTGGAAGGTAACGTGTGGAACGGAGCTCTGTTTACTCAAAAAAAAAAAGAGAAAAAACCTAAAAGAAATCCGAGATAGCAGCCATCGATATAATATATAACTCACCGTGTTCTTACGGTCGCGAGTTATAGTGATTAAGCCGCTAAGACTGTGGACGCCAGAGGCCCGCGCTCGAACCTGCAGGCGATAAAATGAGAAGAACATCTCTTCTCTCCCGTCTTCTTACAAATGAAAAAAAAAAAAAAAAAAAAAAAAAAAACACAATCACGACATCGTTTCGCAATTCTTCGGAATTAACTACAGTTCCCGTGATCCACCTGCAAGAGGACGACAATAGGATAAAGTTTGTGCGACACGAACTTCCGCCATTAGATTTCGGATAGAGTTTCGCCTTGGATGAGAGAAGCAATAGTAAGACTTCTGGTGTAAATCGGGCTTATTACCGATTCGGGTCTCAGAGATAACTACAATATCTAAATTTGACAGGTTCTGAAAACAGCTTTCGCGGACAGTTCTTTTACCAGCAGCCCTTAAAGTATTCAACAAAAACCGGACCGGCTCTCGTAGAGCTTTTTTTTTTGTTGTTGTTGCATATTTTAACTTGGGTTTAGCTCTTTTATATTGGACCCTGATTTCTTCATGAAAGCAGGTTCTTCGTTCAGCATGTTTTACGACTTTCAAATACTCGGCCTCCCCCCTGTAAGGTTTGCCAAAAACTGTTCCGTCCACGCCCTTTCCCGTAGACTGGACATTTCGGCTTCTAACGTCCTAACTGCTATCCATTAATGTTCCCATTGTTATATTTAGAATGCTTCCAAGGTAAGTTTATTTTCCATTGTAGTAATAAAATTTATATATAGGTATATACTTCCGGTCTTAAGTGTGGACACATCAGTGAAATCGAAAATTAAAAAGGATATTTCTATGAAAATGGGCATCATTTACTCAGATTTCCATCAGAGCTTACGGAGCGCCCAGAGACCACCGAGCTTCCTCTTCCAGACAGTGCTTACACTGGAGGTGTGACACGTAGCAGGCTCCTCCTCCTGAAGAATATGGGCACTGGACGTCCTTAATGTTCTACACGGAGAGAGGCGTTTTCAGAATGCCAGTGTATCTCGCACGATTGAGCCGCGCTTCGGCAAACACCAAATCTGTCTTTCCACCATGCGGCCCAGATCGCGATACTCGCCGTCGTAGTTGACCTTTAGCCGATGGTGATGGAGTTGAAAGTCTTCTCCAAAACTCAGAAGAAGCGGACTTATAGATGTGAATTACTGAAATCCGAACTCATCATAAAAGGGTACAACATGGCGCTAATAACCGGTTTTTCCCAGATCTTTCAAAACGTTTCATTCCTATTTCACGGACGATTTTTTTTTTCTTCCTTCTTCTAAAAATGCTTACGCACCTTTGTAGCCAATTCGGTAGAGATGAGGATGGGGACTGTTCGTTCTTTGACCCATTTATGTGTTCTGAGCAATGTCAGCAGTGGAATGTTGACGATGAGTTGGGACGAAGGGAGTAATGGAAATACGTTATTCTAGTCGATGTGTCACTGTTGAAACTTCCAGGGCCGCTTTGTTGCAGCAATAATATTCACCTTGGTGATCTTCGCGATGATGTTGGTTACAGATCCACAAAGAATGTTGACGTGTTCGGCAGTCTTTCGTTAGCAATACAAATCTTTACCACTATAATATGGCTCTACCGTAATGAAAGGGCGGCGTCATTGTCCGGTGGTTACCTACTGAACGGCTGGGGTCACGAGTCCGAGTTCGATTCCCACAGGGGAGCGATTGAGTTTGGCGTAGGTACCATCCCGGCACGGTTTCTTCTCTGACACCACTAAAACTGGAAAATACCAGCAGAGACTTTCCGCCGGGAAGTCGTCGTGCGAACCGTAATCAAAGAGAGACGACTATATGGAATAAAGAAAACATTCGAGATATCCGGACAGTATAATTAAAAGATGTCACTGCTGTGTGACACAGTCGACCGGAAAGCGACCAGGCAAAGGAAAGGGGGAAGAACTTGCATGTTCAGGACCTGACGATTTCCTTTCTACTGATAAGAAATAAAAGCAATTTTCTGCAAGTTCCATTAGTTATACTGACTACCACGTGATATAAGTACAAGCCCCACACCAATAATAAACAATTTGGAAATAATGTATAGAAGATCATCCCCTAAAGAAGATAATAGAATATGAGCAGGACCGGGCCCTATGTTCTTCGGGTCACTACGCAAACTAGAAATATGTAGCCCTTTTTAGCTCCTAACAGTAAAAAAAACAAAACTTTCAATGAAAAGCGACTAAAGATAATTACTTCCTTTCGTTCTAGGAGCGCCATCTGTCGCCTCGGCGCAATGATACCGCCATCTTAAATTTGTCTTTTTTAGAAATTTTTTTTAAATACATAGATAAATATATTTCTATCAAAACTAGTTTTTACACGAGAAAACGTATCATGCTATTGTACGAAAAAACAATAGAGAAGCTAACCACTACAAAAAACAAGATCATCCACTTATCAGCCTAGGCGACTTAAACTCGGTGTGCACCGGCCAAAGATTACGGTGTTCTTGCTCAGTAGTCCTAACCTATGTATGTTCCGTCTTTTTTGGCTCGTCTAATAAATCAGTGTTTTAAAATGTAAATAATTTTAATGGCAACTTTATCTAACCAATTCTGCAAATAATAATAATAATAATAATAATAATAATAATAATAATAATAATAATAATAATAATAATGTGTTAATGTAAATTTTCAGCATTGTGCCAATGGGTTTAGTTTTGACTTCATTTTATGGACCCACAAGATGATCTCGGTGTCCGTCTTCTACACTATGACAAGCATAAAATACCTGCTATCATATTCCAGCGATTGTTTCTTTACGAATTAATGAACTTTCTGGCAAACAATCTCGAGCTTATCACATCAGGGCAACAGGTCTGCGTTAGTAAATAAACCGATGGTACAAAACCCAGAGACATACACATGTACGCTTCCGTTCAAAAGTAGGCATCGCGACTACTAGCAAAACTGAAAATGATGATAATGATGATAATGATGATTGATAATAATACTAATAATAATAATAATAATAATAATAATTATAATAATAATAATAATATAATAATAATCTACGCTTGTAGATAGGGATTTATGATGCAAATACTACTTTACAAACTCTGACAACGAAAATACTAGCTTTCCAAGAGAAGAAAGAGAGAGAGAGAGAGAGAGAGAGAGAGAGAGAGAGAGAGATGACGTTAGTAAACAGAGAGAGAGAGAGAGAGAGAGAGTGAGAGAGAGAGAGATGACGTTAGTAAACAAGAGAGAGAGAGAGAGAGAGATAGAGAGAGATGACGTTAGTAAACAGAGAGAGAGAGAGAGAGAGAGAGAGGGAGATGAGAGGGAGAGAGAGAGAGATGACGTTAGTAAACAGAGAGAGAGAGAGAGAGATGACGTTAGTTAAACGAGAGAGAGAGAGAGAGAGATAGAGAAGATGACGTTAGTAAACAGAGAGAGAGAGAGAGAGAGAGAGAGAGAGAGAGGAGAGAGAATAGCAAAATAAATTGATTACAGTAAATTTTCCTTTGTATATTAATCGGCTAATTACTGGTTTTTCGAAAAAAATTGTAAAACAAACACAAAAAACGCTTTGCATTATAAAACAGAGTTCGTGCTGTCCAGATATTTTAATTAAAAAAAAAAAAAATAGTCAACTGCAACTTTAATAATGACCGCCGCCTATCGAGACTCGGTTTGACTGTCTAACACTCTAATGAAAGCTGTGCTTATTCTTGTCATCAGCATCCTCTGCTGCGATTCCACATCACGTGGTGGTTTAAGACGTACGGCTTCAGACACGTGGAAAAGCGCTTAGCGTAAAGCTACGGCGAAATGAATGGCTTATAATTCATGTCATGATCATGATCACATCCCAGAGTTCCCACTAGCTTCTGTCTTAATAATAATAATAATTAAAAAAAAAAAAAAAAACTATAGAGAGAGAATAAAACCACGTGGCAACTTCAAAAATTAATGATAGACATTTCGTTTTTAGTATCAGATACCCGAGTTAATCTTATATCAGCCTCTAAAAATAGAATCCTTCAGTTAAACCATGTATATATATATGCGCGTGTGGCGGAAGGAAAGGAATTCAAGAAAGTAAATAAGCCAACCGGTTATTTCGATTTATATTAATGGTTTGGCAGCATTTGGTTTTTCTGTATTTGGGAAATCATTCAAATAGCGGATCGTTAATTTACTTCTCGTTTATTTGACCATTGGGGAATATTTTGCAATACGAAAGATAAACACCAAAAGACGTGACGAGGCTCTGATGATCTGAGCGAATCGGTGATTAGAAGAAGAACGGTCGCCCGGCTTCTCTGCAGACCTGGCGGTTTGACGGTAAACGAATTTTCGCCATTCGAATGGGATATTTAATAGGGTCGCCTGAAGGGCCAACTTAGTAACGGGAAACTTATCTCATAGCTTACATTGCGCGTATTAGTATCGTCCGAGTCTGCTGTTCAGATCACTTACGTACAGTAATTTAGAGGAAAAAAAAACAGACTTAACGAATATCTCCCGGCAACCGAATCTACCTCTGAACTACAATATCACTATTTGTTGAATTACATACATCGTTTGGCTCTGATCCCCCTCTCCTTTTGTCGTTTTACGGTTATGGATGATATACAGGTGATTCCTGTGTTCGTTTTACCTGCTGACACAAGAAACTACTTCAGCTCGGTAATTCTTCCTAAAAGCTAGAAGTCCATTCTTTATTTCTGCTGATCGTTTTTTTTTTTTTTGTGTCTCTTTATCAAAGGTTGAGGCAGACAGTGTAGCGATAACTACTGAGAGGAACACGTAGATTAGAGGGCCCGCCTTTTTAAAATGTCCCAGAGGTTGTTGGAATTTTAATTAACCGACCAACTGATAAATAAACACGCACAATATCATTTGGCAAAGTCCTGAAAACAAGAGGTTCAACATGAATCAACTAGGAGACGTAAAAATCGAACAGCCAATCGCAAAGGTACCGTGACATTAAGAAGTCAGTTATACATATGATCCTGAATTAAGACCCCTCCCCCTCCCTGTCCACAATTTAGGCTGCGCCCTTGGTAGGGATTACACCGGTGAAGCAAAGGCTTCGCTAAAACTAGAGTAGAAGAGCACAAGAGTTCGGCTAGCCCCCGATCGTGAACAGCAGGGCTTTAAGAGAGACGAGGGTTCGTCGCATGGCTCCAGACCTCTACATATATATAAAACAACCCCAGTGTTGATATCATCGGAACCGGGAAAGGTTTAAACACCCAGGAAAATAAATCTTATTGGGTAGATTAAAGTGTCGATGTGAAAAATACACCGGAAGACTCGGGCGACGGTTCGAGACCAACTCCGGCCACTCGCTCTGTTCGATGCGACGTCGGTTCTATTAACAGGGTGGCGTCAAATGCCCCAAAGGAGCCGTCTCGTTACTGCTGTAAGTAACGCTCACGAAAACAGCTGTCGCCGCGAACCCTAGCCGGACGGGTGTAAAAGGATGGGGTGGGGGTGGGGGTGGTGTGACACCGGAAATATGACCCGGGTGAAAAACGATCGGCGCGCACTCTGACTTCGGGCAAAGCTGATGAGTAAGATGTGGGAGGAAAGCCACGCAGACGGACGGACGGACGGCGAAGCGAAGCGAGCTCTCGGTCCCAGCAGCCAGTAGTACGTCGGCTACGGTTAGACTCCCCGTCATTGCTTTACGAGATAAAAACGAACTCCACAGAGGCGTGACTTATGGGATCTTTTCTAATATATTATACTATATCATCACGATTTTTTTAAAATAAATAAATAAATAAATAAATGTGTAGACGGAAGATGGTTTATAATACACATTCTTTGTTTGTTTTGTCAAGAACCAACCAGTCGGTAAGCAGTTCGATGCACAGTGAAAGTAGGTCACGTGGTCCCAGTTGCTTTCTTGGACACCCCCCCCCCCCCCCCAATCGGCGCTTTCTGCAAAAACGACTCGGACGACGGCGGGCCGTTGGATAATAAAGACAGGAAACTAGCAAAGTAACAAGTTCCAGCTGTCAGCTGTGTAGAGGAAGTGATCCAGGCCTAATCAAAACGATACAGGAAGTACTATTCACGCAGCCTCGGGTGCAAAGGGCAAACTCATCATTTCTCAATGTGGCCGCATATGTTTTTGACTTGCCACTTTTGTTTCACTCAGGGGCCCGGCCCTTTCTCCGCTGTTCTTGCCGGCAGAATCCCCGCTCTCGGCGAACACACATATATATATATATAAATAAAAAGAAAATTAATGTTTATCATGCCAGACAATGTCTTAAAAGGCTCGGAGTTTGTGCAGTCCTCGAGCCAAATGTGCACAAGCGACCGGAAGTTTACGCCCAGCGAGGAGGAGGAGAGGGAGGGGGAGATAAAAAAAAAAAAAAAAAAGAAAAAAAAACGTCTGTTAGGGGGAATGTTTGACAAAAAGTCACAACAGGGACCGTAGCCGATTCAGCGGGGGCAGTGCTCTCTTTCGTTTCCATGTGATCTGGGCTTACAGTTAGTTGTTAAAGAAAAAATTACGTCCATTTAAATGTATATCGTTGCCTTTGTAGTACCTCGTTGGTTTAAAACGACTGGATCATCTAATTACCCTAAAGAGAGAGAGAGAGAGAGAGAGAGAGAGAGAGAGAGATGATGTCAGTACAGAGAGAGAACATAAATATAAATACACACACACACACACAACACAAGAAAACTATTTATAAAAAGTAAACATTCGCTTCAGCTGTATACATTTTGCACTTCCAGAATACTTTTGCTTTATCACTATTTAATTCTAATTTCAAAATGTGGGCTGAAAATGATATCATCGTGGATGGGGGAAGTTAAGTTAACCCAAATCGCCGTCGTATTCCTAACATTACAGAAATTAGTTGGGATTAAGTGACATTTTACCCTATTTTATGAACAAATTTTGTATTTAGCATCATTTCCAATTTAATTTGGTTGAATATGATTAACGCATTAATCAGTGTAGCCGTAATTATTGAGAGGAAAATGAAGATTAGGGAGCCATGCTTTTAAAATGTCCCTGAGGTTGTTGGAATTTTAATTAACCGACCAACTGATAAATTGGTCACTGTGCTTAAGCTACGTTGAACAGTCTAATATTTCAAAATTTTAATTAAGTTATGATATTAGTTTGTTTTAAATGAAAAAGAAAACAAGTTGATACAAATAAGAAACCCTGTCTGTAATTCATCACCAAGAAATAAAGAACGGACTTTCCAACTTTTACATTTTTGGAAATATTACCGAACTGAAGCAATTTCTTGTATCAGGAGGTAGAACAAACACAGAAATTACCTGTATATCTATAACTGCAAAATGACAAAGGGAGTCATAAGTTAATGTCGTCAGAACATGTTTATTTGCCTGTATGTATGTTGTCATGTAAATAATTTTAGAGTGACAAGAGCTAACCCCTCACTTCCCTATTTTCAGACAGGTTGCTGTCACCATTTGCTCTGAACAAAGTGACATTAATTACAGTGAAGACTCTGTCAAACACCACCGTGAGAACACTTTGCAGGAGCTATCCCACGCTGTTATTGCCTGCAGGCACTTAGTTGTAAGGCAGACATTATGTTACCCATAAAGACTTTCTTTTTACTGTCATAAAGCAGATCTATCACATTGGCAGTCACTATGGGGCATAAGTGCTGTAATATCTCAGCTGGAAATTGTTTTTTTTAATTGTGTCACCAAATTTCTAATCATTTTGCTCACATTTACTTAGAAGATGTGACATATGTGTGTAGTTCCCCCATTTGCACTGCTCTGCAAGGTGGTTGTTACCCTCAGTTTTCTTTAAGAATGAGAAATATATATTTTTAATGAGACAAAAAGTTTTTTTTTAAATTTTAAATATTATCCATACTCTTTTAATCATCCACCAGAGTCATCAGAAAATAAATTATTCTCCAAGATTTTAACAGACAAGAAAGCCCTCTTCTCTGATATTAATGCCTTTCATGCAAGAATAACAGAGTTACTGGATTATGGCCAATTTGCGTACCATGCTTGAGTTATATATTGATCATAACTTTAATATGAAAGATAACAGTTATCATTAGCTAGCTAGAAAGAAATAAGTATTGCGTGCATACAGTTTGAACACGGGCAAAAGATTTTCCAGTTTTAGGGGGTTAATCTGATGGCATATGTAGGATTTTGTATTTATAAATATTAGCCGAATCAGCGATAATTGGAAAAATTATAGTTAAGGAAAAAGAGAGCAAGTTTGTTTAGTTAGTACGAAATATATCGTATCACCAACATCCACTAAAAATATTTCACCTGTCATGGAAAACATTCTGACAGGATGGAAAAGGTGATTAAAGAAGATTTAATTTTCTTAATCACCTTATCACTTGTAATATGATGAATAACAAACCTGCCTCGGGTCTGATGTCCTGTTGCCAGCACCAGGGATTCCTTTTTTAGCATGCAGTGTTATTTTTGTGCACTAAGTGTTTTTGGTTCTTGAGAATTCATTTGGCTTGGGATGGTCTCAAACCTGCAACAGTTCAAACAACGTCATCTGACTAGCGCTTTAACCCACTTGAAACACAGATTCATTACTTAGTTCTAATATTACTAATAAAGTGACAAGGATTTTATTTTGTTCATTCCCTTCAGCACTGTCCGCAAACTGGTCGGTTTTGCTTTAATCAAATCTGATGAAATGGTTGTTAAAGATGAGGGGAGATCTAGTTTGTCTACACCAGCCAAGACTTGCAGCTTCATCCAGTGTCACACCATCATCCAAGGGATGTTGAAGTCCCTGAACTGAATCTTCTGTATGTTGATGTTGGGCAGTAAATCTTGCTGTGGTATGGATATTCTATTAGATGAAAGACAGCAAACAGACAAATGTATGCCTGGCATCTGGTCAGTTGAGATCCTCCTCAAAGACTGTGTTCTACGTGAAATGGCGAAGCAGGATGGCAGAATAATTCTGATCTTATTAGTTTTCTTTGGCACTGGATGTAAATATGTCAGATTTATGCTGTTACTCATTAAAAAAATATGAAGTGGAAACCCAGACTACTGCAGATTAATGAGAAATTGTATAAGCCAAGTATATGTTTTGACTTTGTTTCACTAACAGTTATATACACAACTAATTTGTTAATCCTGAATAGATCTTTAGATACATTAAACAAAAATAATGCTAATTTATAGTCATTCAATTTAAGAGAAAACAGACTTGAGAGTTGATTTTTATTAAACTGGTACAAAAATAACATACTGGTCCAATGGTAAGTCGTCTATTGGACTGCTAAGATTGAGAATCTGAGTTTGCTTCCTGTGGAAGTGGCTTGGTTTGGGGAAACTACCTGGCATCGTTTCTTCTTAATGTTCACCAGCTGGCAACACGGGATTTCTGTGGGCATGCCTGTTTCCTTCCACATCTAAAAATGAAGAAACTTGCCCACTAAAATCTGAAGTGTCAGGCTCCATGTGGCACAGAGTTGGCATTGTTTTCTTGCAGACAATCAAAGCACCTCCCTCACCAGGTTGTCTACATTGTAGGCATCAATGTACACCAAAGACGCACAACCCCATGGCCTGTTTATTGTCTTAATGTGGCCCCGTGCATTGTATAGCACTACTGATCAGGCGAAATGCTTGGAACCACATGAAAGAGAGAGATTAACCAATAATAGTTTGAAGAGTCCAGTCACATCTGCAGTGAAAATATTGTTATAGCTATAATCCTGCAAAAGTGAATGAAGAACTGTCAAATCTCCAGTTTATGACAGTAGATTTTGATGCAGATGCTGCTTCAGTGCAAACACTTCTGTAGACTAATATTCTTTTATTGCGTCTGAATTGCTGAAGCCATCCTGAATTGAGTGTGATGTCGGTAACTTCTAGTTCTTTCATATGTGATGTCAGAGGCTTTCTCCATCAAGACTTGTTTTGATACAGTGTTCATGACCCTAGTTTCTTAAAGAGAGCATCATTAAGGCATCCACTCCTTGCCATTTTTCATTTATTTCCAATTTCCAAAAGAACTGGAAATGCAGAGGAGCTGAAGATTTTGATAATTGTTTACTGATTTTTGAAAAAAATGTCATCACTGAATCCATAGTTCCTTACTTCTGGCAGATTTCAATCTTACTCCCTTTACTGGCATCAATTTTCTCTAGTATTTTCCTAGAGGGATGTCATGTTTGCATTTAGACTTGACGGTACATATACATCATCACTGAATCCATATTTCCATACTTCTGGCATATTTCAATCTTACTCCCTTTACTGGCATCAATTTTCTCTAGTATTTTCCTAGAGGGATGTCATGTTTGCATTCAGACTTGACGGTACATATATAGTACGTATTGAGAAAATTCCACAGCAAACTAATTTCAACTGATCACCCATGCAACAATAACAGCGTTGACAATGAATGAACAGATCTACCGTGAATGCTCATGAAACAGGCACAAGGCCAACCAATCAATGCAAATGAAGCAAAACCTTTTTTTCCCTACACTTCATACCGCAGTTAATCTATAGTTGAATATTTTGTGTTAAAGATGCGAACACAGCAGTAAATTTTGTATGAAAGTTTTTAAAAATATTTTCTGATAAGCATTTTTTCATCTTAGCAGTTTTTAAATTAAGCTTAAAAGTTATAATGAGAAACAAGAGAAAGGAAAATGGGTCCTTACACCTATTTTGTAATAAACATGATTTCATATTGGTCATTTTAATCTTGACTGCGCTGTACTTCCATCTTGACTGCGCTGTACTTCCATTTCATTTAGGAATTGGAATTTTTTTTTTTTAAAAAAAAAATAAACTATGTTGACTAAATTTTTCGCATTTTTTTGCATTAAAAATCAGTGAACCATTTTAATTTTGTGCTACTGGGGTAACTGATTCTCACCAACTGGTCTCCAACTAATTTTATAAGTTTTCCACTATTTCCCGAAATCCACTAACAAAACTCTGCAAAGTCTCACTGTGTTGCTGTACTTACACCAAACGAGAAATGACAACAGTCTGCTTTGTTGCTAGCAGAAGAAAAGACAGATCGTGAAAATGAGACAATACAGACAGCAGCCATCTGTAAATAGAAAATCTGTAGCAATGAAGAAGAGTAGACGGTTTGTTAAAACAGATTGGGAAGAATCATTTTGTAACTGAAAAGTGGAGAAAAGCCATGTTGTCAGTTTACAGAACGTACAATATTAAACTTGGCATTCAGAATTCCACATGCATTACCCAACTGGTAGTGAAGACTACCTTAAAAATAAATGTGAAACAAGATTTAGAAACACAAAATTATATGCAATTATTGCCTTCATTGACTCTCAGTCAGTGACGTTACCATTCTTTCTTATTTTTTTGCTTCTAGCAGGAAAAACAAAAAAAATGCAAACTCTTTAGCAAATAGTTAATCAATGCAAAGATACTTTATGGCATCCAGAAAAGTGATTTTTCAAAATCTGAGAAATAACAAAGAAGTCATTTGAAAAATTAATGTTGCAACTAAGCAGGGATACAGTTGGTCAATGTTACTTTTAGCTGGAAATTTGTCAGATCAGTTATGGGGAGAAATGAGACTTGGCTGTAACTAGCTTGACACTTGACCAGTCCACAGATATAAGGGGTACTGCAATTGTGTATATGTGTGGGGATGAAGGTTTAGTGCATTAACTGGGACTATGAAATTGTGGAGGTGCTTGCACTGAATGGGCTGCACTGGCAGATTCACTGAGATGGTATGAGAAGTCTGTTTTAACTTTAAGGTCGAATTTAAAAGCACTGAAGGTGCCTGCTCCATGATTGGTAAACAAAGTTCCAGTCAGTTTAATTCAAAAAGGAAAGCCAGACCAGATTTCTACCCACTGTTTTATCCATCAGTAAACTACGAGCAGAAGAATAGGAAGCGGCTATTTTCAGGAATATGCATAAACGCAATTTCGAAACAATGAACAGAATTTGCTGCAACATGGATTGTGGTTTTTTTTAACTGATTTCAAGGGCACAGGATAGCTGCAACAAAGCCCCGCTTTACCACACATAGTAGGGGGTTGGGTTTTGTAGCGGTCTGTTGAATCACTTCCTGAAATACTGCGAACACATGATGCAGCTCAGGTCAACGATGAAAAGGGGATCTTAGATTTTTTTGTTCCTCAGATTTAACTCTGTTGCTAAACCCATCTCCATCTAGAACTCCCGGTGGGAGAAAAGACAAAATTTTAACCAGTATGTCCAGAAGATTTTGGATTGCATGAGTGAACCCAAGCTGGTCATCACACAAACAGAGCAAATATTTTATATCCACCTTCAGAACTTCCCTCGAACAGTTCTGAAAGTTTTGTCGTGGAGAACAGTCTGGATACCTTTCAGCTATGTTGTGTACTTCCCAGATGCTAACACGGGTAAAATTGCTGCATCTTTTGGCATTTCAAAAATTTCAAAAAAGGGGAAAAATCTAGAAAGCGAACTAATTGAACTGCAAGCAGGGGAAGCCATAGTATATAAAAAAAACCAGCACTCACTCAGGGTATTGCATGGAAATATGGAAATGCATTCAGGAAGCAATCCTTAGAAATGCAGCAGGAAAGGTCCTGTCTGCGTTCGCTGTGACGAATACATGCAAATCAAAAATTTCAGCGATAAGAGGATAAAAAATAAAACTCAAGATCCCATCAAACTGACAAGCATCTGGAGGCAGAGCTGAAATCTGCTGTTACTTCACTCATGCCAGATTTTGATATCATAACTCAGCAGTCCCACTGAGCCACTCTTAAGTAGCTATGGTAAGGAATGTGGTTTAATTTACTATGTTTGTTAATTATGCTTTGCTCGTGTAATATTTATTCTCTTAAACCTAACAGTTATTAATAAAAGTTTAATATTTAATTCCCTTCATGTTATCATGCAATGTGTGCATACATCGTAATAGTACGTTATTAGTGGTTTCTGTTTAATTGTTTTATGGATTTTTGCTTTTGATGTGCATCATAGAGTAAAGAATAAAATTAATAATTCTATGAGGAAAATATATGTCTATATATACTGCAGCAAAGGGTTAAAATATTTTTTGATAAGTAGCCTATACACACACACACAATACTAATAAGTTACCAAAATATTACAACAAAACATTTTCTTTAGGTCAAGAAAATCTATATTTTATTCTAATGAAATCAAATGGAATTCTATATCATTATATTGTTTTTGCTTCTTTGGTGCGTTTTTGATTATTAGTTGAAAATATTTAACTGACACCACTGGTTAGTGTGAATGCATATATGTGAGTGACTCATACAGTACCCTGCCATATTAATTTGGCCCCCTGGGGTATGTTTATGTCTCCATTAGATGTCTAGATAGATAACTAACCAATGTACACTATCATCATGCTGAAAAAAAAAGCAGATCTTGTGGTGTCTCCTCACTCTAGATTTTGTTATAAACCATTCAGGGTGTGGTTAAAGTCAATGACAAATTGCATCATTTCTTGTGGATGTGTAGCCAATACTATCATAGAATTTACCAAGGTGAAGGTCAATGCTGTGGTAAAGCAGCCCCTGGCCTTCAATAGTGACACAATGACAAGAAAAATGACATTATTCAAAACATCTGTTCTCACTATGAAGATTCTCTTGCAGATTCTGCCCGCACAATAGAAATGAGCCAAAGAATGGTATATCATCTCCACTAACTTGGCTAAGATGACGTAGAGTATGAAAAGAACTTGTTAGTATGTGATATGTTCTTCTATGGATATTCAAAAACCCTAATATGAATCTGACTGAGTACCTGTGAAAGGATCTAGATCATCAACTGAAAATAATCCATCCATGTCCTGCTAATGTGGTGGAAACTGAAACCAGAACATAATACAAAATTTCATTGATTTAATACAAAACAAGACAGAGAATTTTTGTGCTACAAAACAAAGAAAGAATTCAACTCTATTGTCTTTGTTTTCCATTTTTAGCAACAAACAAGTATACAGTAATAACAGGTTACCAAATTATTAGGATAAAAAATGTATTATTCATGCATTCAGCTGCCTGTAGAAAGTATCTGAAGTCTTTGGTTTGGATATACACCTATAAAATGCTCACAAAGAAAATATGCTTAATTTTCTTGGATAAGGAAACAGCTTGACAGCTGTAAGGGTTATCAAGTATGAAATGGCAATCAGGTACACACAGATGTCACCATTTGCTACTATGAAGGTGATACCAGGTATCAGGTATATAACTAGTAAGATATCAAAAAAAATGTGGTGTATTTTGTGAACAAGGTCATATAGCTTGGGTTGCAGGAGTACATTAATAATTGGACTGAGACAGCAAATAAAAATACCACTCTGGAAGTCACTTTAGGTTTTGACAGGTGGTAGCATAGTAAATTTTGAATTTTTAGAAATAATCTTTTGTAATAAGTACTGTGATATCATTTCACGAATTTTCTTTGGCTAATTTTTAAATGTAAAATCAATAAAACTGTTATACTGACTTATCACTAAGGACGGGGAAAAAATAGTACCCTCTAAAAACTGATTTAGCAGAAGTTTAAAACCATAGAAGACTTTCTAAGGTAGATTCAGCAATACACAGCACTTGTAAAGATTATCTGACCAGTGTAAAACAAAGCAATGCTTTCTTGGTTCAGTAATTAAGTGAAACGTATTGTAAACTGCTTACCTACTAAGAATACAAATAAGTCAATGGTTGTAATGTGTTATGTCCAGAAACTGAAAAAGCAAGCAGTCAAAATCTCTGCAATGTGTCCTCCTTTATTATGTTTGTTTAGCGGTCTCTCCAAATTTCACAGTCTTACTCTCGTGGGCCTCCAAAGATACAGCAGTTCAACCCTAGTAATTGTACTGTTGATTTAATGCTTCTAAATAAGCGCCTCTGCAGTGCTGGGAACAAAGTTGCTCCAGCAGAATTGTCTGATAGGGCATATTTTGAACATTCTCTGAAAAAGTGTTCAATAGTTTCAGCCACATTGCAATTGTCACATGTCTTTGAAGTGACCACTCCTATCTTGAGGGCATGGTTACTTAGGGGGGAATGACCTGTACACAGTCTGCTAACCTGTAGATTCCTGGGTAACTTGTGAAAGTTTCCTTGCATGTTTGTTGATTCTATGTATTGTTTTTCAGATTCAACTATTTGAATCCCTAATTTTTTGGTTAGCATATGCATCCATGATTGAGGAGTCGATACTAACTTGACTCTAAGATAATTCTGTAGCAGCTTTGGTTATTTTCGTCAATTTTGTCATTGTCTGGTAAACCAATATGTCCCGCAGCCATTACAATGTAAATGTGAAACTCTTCTAACAAGCAGGATGATAACTCCTGACCAAAGCTTCTTTAAATATAAGGAACAGCAGATTCATTAAGCAAATAAAGAATATTGGAAGAAACTGCTTAAGCTTTCCATTTGTTACCGTTGATATACCTGCTTCTCAGAGATGGAGGTTGATCTGAAAAGAAGGGCTGAATTATTGAGTACCTGTTCTACATTATACGATTTGGTTAAAACTCTGGAAGCCAAAGGCATATAATTTTCTCAAAATGCAACTTATCTCAGGTGCCACCACCCAGAAGAAATGTAACTGAGGGAAAGAGACATGTTCAAACTGCACCTGCTCAGCTTACTAAAGCTCAAAGTTCCTCTCTCTTTTGTTTAGTAACAGTATAATACTTAAAGAGTTGGCCTTGTTTCTGGGCTCTGATGTGGTATTCTTCCTCAGTCAGGATGGCAAAACAAAAGTTCCATTAAGACTAACTGCTGTGCAAAAGCAGATACCAATTTTGAGGCACCTAAAATATTATATTAGGTTACCCAATCATTAATGAGTTGTTGCAAAATGACAAGTTGATGCTGTCAATCTACATGGCTTGTAAGATCAAAGATAATAGTTGCCTAACACATTCCAGACCAAGTTTCAGAGCAATTTGATCAGGAAAAACATGACCAGTCAATAGCGGAATTACATGCAACTAAATTTCAATGCAATATAGAAATGTCAGAATTAGAAGATGTTTTCAGAATGGAGGACTATATGCTGGCCTGTATTTATAGTTGCTGTTGATGAAATACCTAATAACATTCCCTTCTATTCCATGACTCTGGCAGCCTAGTGAGTCATTTCAAATGTTACAATCTGGATGTTGTTTATGTGGAAACTTGTGCACTAAGCCAATCAAATTTACCCCTTTTTCTTATGATCTTAGTGGATCAATTTTTTCCCTGACAAATTTTGCAACCACTCAACAAAAATGGCAAAGCAACTGATTCTGAACTAGTAAATTATAACTTCTGTCAAGCAAGGGAACTGCTGACCAAGATCTGAAGCCAAACTTTGATTGACTTGGAACCAATTGTTGTCAGGTTTATTCTGCCAAACTCTCTGGTGCTACAACTTGTACACTGCAAGAACACTGATTGTTGTGGCTTCTGCAGGACAAATTATTTGCACTGGTTCCCAAATTTCTTATTACTACTCCTAACAGTACCAGAAACAGTCATGAGCACTTTGGATCATTAGTTCATTAAGTGCAAGTAAACAAATTTTCGCCTATACCTGGGTTTATTGTTGGAATTTCTTTTATTATGGTCCTTATCTTACTGGTAAATTAAAAATGAGTATATACTTCCCCCAGAGCATAATATACTTTCTATCAAAGGCAGCTTTAAAGCTACTCCAAATGGTCCATCTTGCATGTTTGAACCTGAAGATGACAAAGGAACTGATTTTGTAAGAAATTGCTTTAGCCCAGTTAACAAGCTATGAATGAAGAAATAGCCACATTCTCTGGAAATATTTTTGACATCACAGGAGGATTTACCCTTCAGTGAATGCAAGTAATCTCTTGATTGTGCATTTATAGAATGTTTTTAATGTATTTTACTTTGGTCATTGATGTAATTTAAGAAAAGATGCCGAGTAACCTATTCTGTTGCATTTTCTCATTTCCTTCATAGTGTGTACATTTTTAAAACTGAATTTGAAGGCAATAGAAGTGGAAGTCCTTGCTTTTATTAGTCTCCTTGTGATCACATTAGTACCCACAATGCTTTGAAGCTCCCTTTATGATCTGAAGAATGAAGGGTAAAAATTTTAAACATGCAGCTGGCACTGCCATTAGGCTTAATGGTCTCCACATCAGATATATTTTGGCTAATGATCATGTGGAATACATTATGAGTAAAAAATTGGCTATTTTTTAATCATAAGATATATGGATGACTCCAATAGCATTGACCCGTAATTCCATCAAAAGAATTCAATTTACTTTTGTGGTCGCATGACAACATTCCAGAATAGAACACCCCTAAATCACCTCTCTCTCTGTCACAATACAGTCATTATAATATTGGTTTGGTTCCTGCCAAACATGCATATGGCCATCAGTAAAATAGAGGTTGAATTTACTCTCATCAGAGAAGAGAACCTGGCTCCAGTCTCATCTTATGGTATGCTAGTGTTTGAGGCATGTGAAATAGAGGACATCTATTGTATAGATTAACAAAGCATAATCGATTTCACAGACCCACCACAATCTCTTCTGAATGGAAGGTGCTGAGACAGTGTGGTTATTACTGTGCCAGATTACAACAATAAACATTAAACTATCATTACCACTGTGGGGGCCCTCCTGCTGGGTCTTTTGCAAAGTATACTAGGCTTTCTGTACCTCTGCCAAAGTCAGCAATAACACCCCATGTTATTCCAAGCTCAGCAGCATGTCTATCTACCCACCCAGTAGTGCTGTTCATCAGTAACCCACTGAAGCACCAGTGTTTGGTGACTTTGTTGTGGATATTTGTGATGGGGTTTTGCACCCATTTTGACAATTGATATGCACATTTTGAATCACCCAAAAATGAGGAAACTTTTGGGGGATATACCACACTTAAAAGACAATGAACTTGAAACAACAGAATTGTCACATGATAGCTACAATGGCTAAGGTGACTGGTAAGTAGTTGTAGAAAAATTAGTAGATATATACTTAAATTTTAACACAAATAAAAATATAAAGATAGCAGTATAATACATAATTACAATAGTAAATAAACAGAATATTTAAAACTATACCTTAGTTTATCTTAAACTAAGTGAAATCCATCTAAGTCAGAAAGTATACAAAACAAAAGAATAATGCCTAAATGGACAATAGTTCCTTTGTTTAGATGTAAAGAGCTTGGGGAAGAAAGATAACTTAAACGCAAATTTAAGAAAAACAAGATTCAGTTGTTTGATAAATAGAGATTTTTGGATATGAAGTTTGAACTCTAAACACAATGCAGGGAGTAGTTTCACATCATCTAAAATAAATTTGTGTATCTGAAATGAGGAAAAATGTTATTCAAAGGAACCAATTTCCCAGAGAGATGCAATGTCATCCTAACAACCAATGCTGAGTAAAGTACACAATATGTGATATATCACATATGAGACCCTATTTTCTATATTTGTGATGTTCTTTTATTTTAATAAATTTTGGGGGGGGGAGGTATTTTTAATTTTGTTATATGGTGTGTGCATGTTACAATCAATCCGTAAAGTTAGCCATTTTGTGAAATGATTAAAAATAAGATAGTCATGCTACCAAATAGCTACAACATGAAACAACAGTATGTGATACTAATGTAAATAAAACAAAATTTATTTCAGATGACAAGCAATTAGCATGCAGGCAGAAAGGTGTTAAAGTCAGAGACAAACAGTTACTTATTGTTACTATTCAGGCTGGAATGACACTAGGATCTGCTTAGCCTCTGTCAGCCACTGGTGTGGGACAGGACTGTGCTTTCAATCGATCAATGAATATGAAATAACCATCTATCAGTATCAAGTACTTTAGACCCTGGTACATTTTGAAGAGGTCAACCTTGAAAACCTCCTCAACTGACTATGCACCATTTTGGATTAAACTTTGATGAACAATTCTCTTGAAACCCAAGACACTTGAGCAACTGAATGGGCCACTCTTTCTATTACATTACTGGGTTCTTGTTACCAGCTGGCTCCACTAATCATTTCATACAAAGTATTAACCTGAAAAATGGAATAACTTTATAATTTGTCATTATACAAAACGACTGATTTCACAGATGGATAACATACAACTTATATGTAGATAAATTTTCATAAATAATAAACTGGTAATCGTTATATGCAGACAGCCCGGGTATTGGTAAATAAATAATCAGCCACACCCCAAGACCCATAGAGACTGTTCTAGTCTCATGACTGCAAGCTGTAAGAACAGGTATAGGCCGAATGAAGCCTCAGTAGTCAGCAGACAGCCATGCCACATTCCAAAGGTTCACAGAAACTGAAGGATATTGGAAGGAAGCATGTAGTTATTCAATAAGGTAAAAAAAAAAAAAAAAATGGACACCCTGTGCTGTGAAAAAGAGAATAGCAACTGAACCCTGGCAGCTGGCATATAGCTGCAAACGTGGCAAACATGTTCAGATGTCCACAACAATCATCAATCTGTTCAGCATGGAGTACAACAGAAGAATGGCAAAACACAAGCCCACTCCTCAACCAAATGCAATGTCAGTCATCAACTGCAATATTCAACACAGATGCTATCACACAACTCTCCTACCTTTTGGAAGAGTGTAATTTCTTTCCAACGAGTCTAGGTTTAGGTTTTCACAGTTCTCAGAAGGGTGCCATGCCACCCAGCATAGGAATTTTCAATGAACCAACTGCTAGCCATAATGAAATATGGTTGCGGGTGAATATCATAGGTTCAGTTGCAGTTTGGGCCATAGTCAGAAAAAAAAAAAATTCTTGTTGATAGACATACCAACATTTTCTGAAAGAGAGTCCATCAACCCACTTCCCAATGCAGATTCTGTGCCAGGAAGGTGCTATAATCTTGTATATCATAGCTGAACTTATCCACACAACATGTCAGTGTGCTGCTGCCTTGCATAAGGCAAAAGGCTACACCACAAGGTATTTACTCCATTCATACTTTGCCAGTCCTATGAGAGAGGTTCTAGAATAAGAATAAACAAATGTTCTTTCAAACTTGGGCATGTTTATTTATGTCAAGCCTCTGCGTGTGTGTAAATAAATATAAATACAGTTTCATCAACAATAAACTAATACTAACTTTACTTCTGTAATATGTACATTAAATTGTTATTTTGCTCATGGTCTTCAGAAATGAAGAAACCTGATGTGGTCTATCATTAAAAAAATCTACCAATTACAGAGACAGTTAAGAGATTAGAATTCAGTAGAATTTTTCTAGATAACTTCCAGTTTATAAGAGTGCAAAGGGTTAAAGCTGTATCCCAACCAGTTAGTTCACAGAGACAAACCGAATGACTAGTGCAGAATGTTCCTTTAAAAACAGAGGCAGTGGCTTGTAGGTTATTCTCTGATAGCTGCAATATACAAAAACTCCCAAATCCATTTTGACTCCCGTATACTCTCATAAATGCTGGTTCCATTACAATTCCAACATTCTTATTGAGTCAGGAATACACTATTCCAAAACAACTCCTGTATCCAGTATGTTTCTAAAATTGGTAATTTAAAATGAAAACATAATTGTCAACTAATAAGAGTCTCCCTTTCTGTTACAAATAATTCTGTTTCCACGTTGGGTTTTAGACCATTTAATATCTTCTCCCTCTACACTGGTGTCTGATCATTGGAGCATAGCTTTTAGAAATCCTAATGTCAGATTTTCCACTTCATTCACCGATAACTGCATACATGAAGTCATTAATAAAAAGGTCCCATTGTGAAACACTGTTGCTAGATATGCAGTTATCTGATCATTCCACAACGTTCTGCAGTGGTCATCGCACCTCTAATTTAGAGTTATTAGCCACGATCACTTATTTTATAACCATTGACAAACCAAACTTCCAGCAGACAGAAGTGATGATGTGGTTACTTTAGTTTTTGGTAGAACGTGTGTATGATCAAAGGAATGCCAGCTTTGATGTCCAGAGTCACGGGTGGAGTGATGATGGCTGTACCCATGGATGGCGCATTCTTTCTGTCCTTGGACTGTACCTTGCTGATGGGAGAAACGATGATACAGCAATAATTCATCAGATTAGCTAAAATAACACCAAAGCTATGGTTAGAAGTTTCATCACCCACTAAATTTTTTTTTTCATTTGGTACAAAAATTCAAATGTTATTTCTTTTTTTTTTTTGCTAAAGTGTTCAGAAAAGAAACAGGAAAATCTATCAAACCTGGCGCCTGAAGTGCTGCGTTGTGGTGGAAGGTATTAATGGCTGCATCAAACAGTGAAGATTTCTGAAAGTGCTTTCATAGGTGACTCCATGAGAATGGCTGCCCCAACCCACCCTTATCTCATTCAAAGATTCAAAAGATAAAACATTAATGATTCTACAACTGCATAATGTATACTTATGAGACAAAAAGAAATCTGAAGGATGCTAAAGTGGAAGGTGCTATCCTAGACTTCCTGAAACTCTGTGGTTGGTTAGCATTGATACATACCAGCCGAAGCTAGAAAAATCCCACTTCTCTAAATATTTCAATGAAGGCATGTTGCATAAAAGCTGGGTCAGTCATGAAATAGGTAATTTTTCTGTGTATCATGATTAAATCCAAGCATTTCCAGTAAAGAGTAATCTCTGTGAAGGGGGAACATTCAAATGCAAATGATCCACCAATTCTCGGCTAGTGCCATGCTGGAAAAAAGAGTAATAGGTTTCTATACCCATGCCATCTCTGTCCATTCATTATTTTGTTAGAAGCATCGCAAAATAGATAAGTAGAGAGTAGGTTCCTGCTATCTCTCCTATGCCTGGATGATCGTGTGGATGTCCTGAATAACACTTTGGACAAATCCACAATGAACCAACCTGATTCTGATTGAAGCAAACAAGGAAACCAATTGGTAAACTGTAGAAAATTTCTGAGATAAAAACAAAAGAAAGATTTTTTCTAGTAAAAATGCATGGGTAAATACTAAGCAATTCTGCAAAGTAGCAGATACTAGTATATCAACTCTAGTTCATCTACCTAGTTAAATTGGAGGATTCATTTTTATTTGAATTTCTCAAGAGATAAAACTAACAACATGGAGGTTTTCGTAATACACCTCCAGCAAGAAATGGTACTATTTATTGTTTTAAGTTTTTATCTTGAATATCAGGACCAGAGCCATAAAAGAATAGGTCCTACTCTAGTCTTGCTCAGAAAAATTTTCACCTTAGGGCCCTGATATCCCTAAAATAGCACAATGTCATCAATGAGCAAAGTCTGAAATTAGTGCCTGGACTGGTGCTTGCACTACATTTTTGTTGTATACCGTTTAAATTTTACAGCTGGTTTTGTTTTCCAAAAGTCATTCTGTTCATGTTATTCTTTTGCAGAACATTTCTAGAAGTGGTTCATTGTAATTTTTTTTTTGTGATTGAAGAGCATCACCAACAAGTGTTGCTCTGAAATGTAAGCTAAGCTACAGGAGGACATCTTGTCATGATAAAGTAATTGGCGAAAACTCCCCAAAGCAGACCAACTTTTCTTAGATAAGATCGGAATGAAGAGACACCACCACTATCAGCTGCTACAGCCATTACCGTTGGTTCCATTGGAGTCTGCGGCAGCGATATCATGGATATTCAACCAAGTGGTAATTTTTCTAGCAACTTCAAATTCTGAGCTATCAGGAATACCGGTTCCCCCCCTTTTTTGATGTAGCAGATGACCCCGTTGCTCCTGCTACAAACAATTCTGCAAACGGCGACAATTAAATTCAGACATTGACAAAGGCTGATGAATTCTTTATTATTATTACTAATCCAGGAATGTAAATTATAAATGAGAAGCATTGGAATTATTAGACATATCAAAATATAACAATGGTCTGCAAAAATGAATCAATGATGTACCAAACTTACTGATTATACTCCTTGTGCAGGGTGTTTGCTAAATTTGGTAAGAAGTTTCAATCTCAGCTGCTGCCTTGAAGCAATTGACTTCTTTGGACGCCTGAATAAAATGTTTACATTTGTGCTGGGTCCTCCACAATGATGATGGGCTGTTTTGCAAAGTGGCCTAGCTCCAAATGAAAACAGACAAATTCTCAACACTGAAGATATTGGCACCGGCTTGATGGTCATGCTAAGCATTGTGTTTGGACTACAGTAACTTTTATGACAACTTGAAAGAACTTGCTGATGCAGGAAATCATTTTCTAACTACAAAGAACGAAGGCATGCATTCTTGTAAATGGTCTTAAGCAACTGAAAATTGCATCCAGAGCAAAATCTCCATACCACAATGTTCATTCGATGCCATAAGGTCAGTGTTTCTCTTAAAAGTGAAACTACTGATCATTTCACTGCGTACACTGGAGGACTTCACTGATCACCCAGGAGACCAATTTGACAAAACTGAAGTCATAGAAAAGCTAAAGATGTCCTCAATGTCTCAGGCATACAATATGAAAGCAAACGTGTTAGGTGACAAAATGGCCATGCAAATGAGTCTGAAACACCCAGGAAAACATTCACAAATTCTTCCGGTCAAACAATTTCTGGAGATTTTGAAGAAAATGAAATCATCACTTACTGGAATGTCATGCAGCATACAAACACCTATCTGAAGATTAGTTTTCTACAGGATTTTATCACTGCAGCTCATAAAAGGCTGGGAAATGTTGTTGTTCAGCTCAACAGAAAGTATAAGGAAGACTTGGATGCTGATTGTGCTCCAAAATCTGGACAATTTTCAGATTTAATAGGATACATGGACTCATAATCAAAATCGTCAACTAAACTGTTAGATGTAGAAGATGAATTAACTAGCCAATATGGCAACTGAAAATAACATTTTCTGCAGTTTTGACTTTGCAGATATTGTTAGCGTTCTGGATAAGCAGAAATGTCATATCATAAGATCTGAAAATCTATGGCGCACACATTCTCTGTTCTTATATATCTTAGATCAATTGTGGATCCTGAAACTTTCAGTACCAAAAGCTCCAAGTTCCTAATCCAACTCTGACAAGGATGCACTTGACTCAGGACACAAGTGGATAGAGTTATGTGTGGGACCAAAAACAGTGGCCAGCATAGTAAAGAAAACTGCACAGAGCCTGAAGAACGCTTGGGCACAGACAATCTGGTTTCAAACAATCAAAAAAAAAAAAGCACACAATTGACTAGATACCAAATACAGCAGAGAGCATGGCGGGAAAGAAATGCAGCCATTGTCGTGCAGAACAACATACTACAGGACACCATCTATTAGATTTTTATCAGAAAAGGTCAATGTTGTTTTATAGCCTATCAGTGAAGATTCAGTCCTCAAGATCTTTTTTTGCACTTTGGACATGGTAAAATTGGTGGTTTTCAACAACTAGAAGACTGGTATTTCTATGACACATGTTTCAATGTCAATGTCTTTTTGCCCCATGTCAAGCTACTGTATGAAAGACTGCTCCACCATCAAAACATCTAATGGCAAATGTAGAAAGAGTTCACATACTCTAAAATCAGGACAGACATTGTTCTGTGAAAGCCTATGTATACAGCAAAAAAAAGATTAATTAAAAAACACTTCAAAATTTAGAAGTATTAAAAACAACTTTGTCAGTCAAGGTTTCTTGTAATGCCAAAATAGTCATAATGATAAAAGATACCAAATATTCACCTTGCTAAGCAGAGTAGTTAAGCCAAAATTCTTATTCACCCTACTCCTGCATGCAATGCAATAGCCTCTGACATCATAGCAGTCTTGGGCAAAATGCATTTCTTATTCTTTATTGTTTAAATCTGCTATCTGTATGGAAATATCCAAAGTTGACTACACAGGACAACAAAAAATAACTTTTCGTCTGTTATCAGGTATATGTAGGTGTCCTTTATCAAATCAAGCAGTTAATTCCAAATCTGAGGCCAGAACTGACCCAGCCCGTCAGGATCTGCAGTTACAGGAAAGTGCCATTTTCAGTCTTTGTTTATTAATAGATCAAGCACACTGCAAAATCGTAAAAAAATACATTCATTTCACAATATAAACGCATTGTATATTGTACAGTAACCATTATCAAAGTATACATTAGCTGTTTAGAAATTCTTTAAGTACTTGATTTTACGCTGGTGAATAGCAGTGGCTTGTCTCTGAAGAAACCAACAATAGTCCCCCATCACGTTGGAGTGGAACCTCTCACCTCGCTCACAGCACCAAGGTTGGCTGGGAAGAAATCCAAGTGTGAATGAAGAAATTACAACTTCAGCAACATACGGCGGCCCATTTCGTCAATGGCTTTTATCATGTCTTGAACCAACTCGGAATAGTTGTCTGTTTTGTGGTTCCCAAGGAAATTGTGGACAACCAGTTTGAAAGCCTCCCATGCAGCCAGCTCCGGTGGGTTAAGCCTGGACTGGAAGACTGGATCAGAAAATAAATCACGGATTTGTGGTCCCACAAATATTCCACCCTTCAACTCAGCATCAGTTAAAATCGCTCCAAACGTTTCTTTCAGATAAAGAAATCTGGCACTTTCAACACTCATTGCCTTTACAAAGCTCTTCATTAGGCCCAGCTTTACATGCAGTGGTGGAAGAAATAGAGATTCGTTGTGGACCTACCAGTGGCACATGTTGCAATTTCCTGGAGTATGTTCTGTTCTGGATGGCCATTCTTTGATCTTAGAGTGATCTGCATCGTCTCTGCTATTCCACGGGCACAAGAAGCACACCTGTGTACATGTAAGCAGGCAGGCAACCACGTGTTTCTCCCGTGTAGCCTGCTGTGTGTACACAGTACTAAAAAAACACTCAAAATATATAACATCTGATTTCAGTTTATTTCTGTAACTAAAAATCCTTACGTATTGGGTTAATTCTGATTTCAGATTTGAAGACAGCAGACTCGGATTAGTCTGAAACGTGTCCTTTTACCTCAGCAGCAAATTGGTTGTCATCCAGGGTTATTGACAACCAGGATGCTGAGCAATCACTGCTTGGGATTGATACAATGCATACCGGCAGGACGGACTAGCGTTAACTACTGTTGTCAATAATGCAGCCCCCCCCTCTTGAGAAGAGATGGATTTTGTTCACTTTTAATAAGTGTAGTCTCTCCCAAACACAGAGAAACTAAGTCTCAATGACTGCTTTTTTTTTCTGTTTGTATGAGGTTGCTGAATTTTGCATTACCAATTTTGATGGAAGGACACCAATGCTAGTTACATACCAACATTTTGATTTTGTTAACATACATTTGCTTATGGCTTTCTGGACTCCAAAAAACACCAATCTGTTTTCTTTTCTTATTTCTAACTGTCAACTGCTTTGGCTCAAAGAACTCGAGTAGAACATTCTGCATCTTCCTTGATTCCCTGAACCTGGCAGTCATATGGAACATCAATCACATCTCCTGAGTTCACAAAGCAGATGGTTTGCTGTCTATCCTATCTGTGAGGGTCCAGACATCTGGAATCATTATTTCCTGTATCGTGCAATTCATACATTGCAATTGTTATAGATGAAAATTTATATACCACCTACCTGCTGATGATCATTTCAAGACCAAAATTAAAAGCTACGTATGTCTCCAGGGACACGTCTTTACAATGCTGCTACAGAAAATGATTTTTATCAAGAATCCATGGGAAAAAAAAGTCAAAAGATTATATCATAAAAGCTCTCCAGAAAATACATACTATTAATTGGATGTTTAACCAAGAAGAAATGAAATGCAATTTTAAATGTAAACAATAAAACAAGCATGAAAACACAAAATGATGTTTATTGTATTGATTGTCAATAGAACTGAAGTGGTACCATATGTACAATATACCAAGGCTATCCTAAAAGCCATCCAGTCTGAATTATCGCAGGTGTACACATCACTATCAATTAATGTTTATTATTAATATAAAAAGATTTCCTTTGCCATGTAGACTTTTAATTCTGCCTGCTCAGGGTATAACTTCTGATCAAGTACAACTACTTTTAAACGAGCTTTTTTAGTACAGCTAAGGTGGAAACATTTTCAGAAGAATGCCAACAAGTCTGCTTCATCCGCAACCTTTAAATTGGAAATGACAGATCATAGTAGCTAGGCTACATTTCCTTAAAGTGCAGCTTTCTTTCCAAAAAAAAAAAAAACAAATGTGATTTAGTGAAGATCAATCAATCAAAAACTACAGAATTTATTGTTGAAACTGAGAATATCACAAAAATTTCCGACTGGATGAATGCTGTAGATTACAAGCTTCTGAAAACATGGACTGAAACATTTGCTATGCTGTCTGTTGGATTTGGTTCGGTTTTAGTGGCTATGACCGTTTGCTTCTGAAAACATCCATTTAAGGGATGAAGAAATAAAACAACGATGAACTGATGCCAATAAAAATCATCAGTGAAGTAACACACAGCAAAATAGTCTGGTTTTTCATCTAGTCAGAGCAAAGCAAACAATGAAAGTGCAACAGTTTTAATCTGAATTGTGGGAATGCTTACCTGATTTTCTTTTAAATAAATTTTTGATGGGGCTATCAGGAGAAGCTTGCTGAAGCATAGATTCATTACCTACCACGGCAATGGAATATGCCTGAACAATTGAGGGTTTTAATTTCAGCAAATAACATCAACAACAACAACAACATTCCGCTCATATCCCGAATAAACTTGTTTCCACAAGAGCTTCCAGAAAATGCCAAGAAATAAATGGATTCTATTTTTCTTTTAAATTCCTGTGTACATGATACTATTTTATACCACTTTTTAGTGACAGCAAACTCATAGAAATTATTTGCATTGCTCCTCACCCAGTAATCAAAACTAAACTGTTTCAGGCATAAGGAATTGGGCAAAACAGCAAGTTGATTATTCAAGAATCACCAAAACCTTTAAAATAAGTTGCTTAATTATGCCAATTCCTTCAGATAAACCAAATGCAATTCTATTAATGACATTTAAATGTGCACTGCCGTTTTCCTGTACTGTGGATCTCCTGAATTGTCTAATGAAAATTAGAAATGTGATTTTTCAGAAATTTTAATTATTTGTAAAGAAATCGATGCTTCCACTGCAGTTCAATCTTTAAGCTTATAATCATCCAAGTTTGTTCATCAAAGGAACACTAGAACATCTTCACTCCTGGGCACCTTCATTGGAACAGCTGCTGTTGCTACTGATGCATTTGTGGTTACACCCAATTAAGCAAACTGGCTTGTCTAACACTGACAAAATTGTCTCTGGCTCAGCCAGTGCCTGCCACAAGAGCAAAAAAATCTGACCCCACAAAATAGCAATCGCATAGTGTGAGTGGGTAGATTTAGGTCCTACATTTTCTTAAGGGGACATTCAGAGTTTACTGCCTATTTTAAGTGGAACAGGGGTGCTAAAGAAATTGTGTGCAATATTCTGCCCTGACTTGCTCAGCCACACATTTAAACTCTCTCCCTCTCCCATGCTAGTCCTTTAGCAAGTTTTACAATAGCATCAGGTAGGCTAATTCCTGAGTGAAATCTTTCATTGCAATAGTTTATCTGCTAATGGAATACCTTATCCTTAATTCTCTGTCTCCTAAAAGAGAATCTACAGATTAAGAAAAATAACTCCTGCATAACATTTTAAATTTCAAATTTATGCATTTTACACCGAACATTAAAACCCAGAAAATTATGGGAACAATTTCCAGCCAGTTTTTACGTTAAATTAACTTAAGAACGGAAAAATGAGCAGTAATGTGTCACAAAAGTAGAGATTATCAGTCCATGCACCCTCCATCACCTCAGTAGTAGCAGGAAAATAAACAGATTACTATTTTGATCTTTCTCCGTTGTTGTAATCAGAATTTAATCAAGTCATCGTAATCAAAATGCCTACTATCAAAAACTTAAACAAAGATTCCACATTACTTAGTTTTTTTCATTCTAGAAATAATCTGTTTCCCCCCAAAAAATAGGAAACTATTAAGATTTTTGTTTTTTTTTTCTTTATAACATTTTAAATAAGTTAATCCCTAATCATTAGTTCGAGAGAGTGAGCTAAATTCTTGAAACTGCTAGTTGAAGGCAGCTGTGCGTGTGGTGAGAGGCACCTTGTTTGCGTTAGTGGCTAAAGGTTATTGTTGTGTCTGTTGTCTGCCGGGGTGAACAATACAGTCCAATTCCTCAACAGAGACAATCAGGAACGGCCCGACTAAACAGTCACTGACCTTTTTTTTTATGGTTCCTCTTAAATAAAGTCAAAGAAAAAAATCTTGCAAAAGTTAAACTTGTGTGCAAACAAATGCAGCCTGACCCAAAAAAACATCCAGTATCTCACACGTACGAAATCTACGACTGTTAGAAAATCAGGGAGAGTGTGTGTTGTATGCTAAATATGTTCAGAAACACTGCTGACCCCTCTCTCAGCGAAAAAATTAGGGATCTAATGCTTTATATAGATGTAAAAAAAAAAGTTTATTTTAAAACGTTTGCCACTCGCGACTTTTTAAAAACATCAAAATATTCTCTTGAAATTATTTAATTTATGAGACAACAGTGTATCATCTTTATCGATTTGTGTTATTTAGGCTTTAATAATTTAGTTTAGTAGTTACAAGGAAGAAGGAAACCTCCTTGGCTCGTGCAAGGATCCTCTGGAAAGACATAAAGGCCATAAATTATTTCCATTATTTCAAAGAATTTTTAAAAAAAATGTTCTAGACTATATAACCGTCTCCTTTTCAAATTGAATGTTTGATGGTGGTTACAGATTCCCATAGTTGCTAAGAGTGCTGTTTTATGATACTGGATTATCATGTCCCTATCTGAAAAGCTTCCCTCATTCACCATGATGTATATAGCTTTACTTGCCTATAAGTCAATAAATACAACTTTTAACATCATGACAACCAGACAATTTTGTTATTCGCAGTGAAATTTAGCTGTTAATTCTTTTCATGTCATTAGAAATGCTACATGTGCAGTTTTTAGCTTTTTTAAAAATAAAAATCCACATAAAGCGGTTTACTGTATTTGATAATTATGACCAATATATTGCCAAAGTTTTGGTATGTTTGTATTTTTAGTTCCTCCAAGAGAATCTGATTTTTACTATGACAGTGCTTTGATTAACTGCTACTGTATACAAAAGGACATTTCACAATACTGAAGGATTGCTTGGACTCCATATATTTAAAAGCATCACCAAGTGAATCTTGTACATTTACGCAGTTCCAATCTGATGCTCTTTGACAGCATTTAGAAAAAAAAAATTCCCCTCTTTCACAGTGATTCCACAACCTAATCTCAGATCAACAGATCCTGCCATGCTGGGAGTAGGTACAGAATAATAGGAGTTTCTTTGCAGCTCTCTTTTGCTCATGCCTCAGGATACATTTATTAGTTTCAAAAAATTTCAGTCCATAATGACATTCGGACATCCACAGTTTCCTGTCTCTTGCTAGTGATTCCCAAGTAGATTTCAGGATCAATCAAAAACAATCTAAACATATTCCACAGATTATCTTTCTGTCTCTTCTTTTGGCTATCTTGATTTCTTTTTCCTACAGCTAGTTGACCATAAATCGCTTTGGTATTCTAGAGTTGCCCAGGCCAGCAAAGTTGAACTTTAAACAGCCATGATTGAATACTAAGCTGGATGTAATGTTCAAGCATGTCAACACTGGAGACACTGTCCTGTCACTTGATCTTCATTATGGCATACAGGTGACATTGTTGAAGCTGCTCTAACTGCCTGAGATGATGGCTACAAGAAGTCCCGAATTCACACGTATAACATGATGTTAGCATAAAAACATTGTAGACTTTTATCTTTGTTTTAATTCTAATATTGTGCTTCTTCCATGCTCTAGGCTGAAGCCTACCAAATCAAGAACTCACTTTTTAAATCCTGTAGGTGATTTATTTGTTTAGCAAGTCGTTTGCAAACTCAGAGACACTTCTGCACATGGTATTGTTTGTATGGATGTTTGATGTTCCTCCAGATGTTCCCAGTGTAGGCTCATACATGGCTTTGGTTTTCTCCAAGCTGACTGCTAGATCATAATTCTGAGCTGCTGCAGCAAACCTGTTCGCAATATACTATATATCCTTCTGAGTACAAGAAAACTTCAATGGACACAATGGACAGACTAGTGCCACTGAAGGCATGGCAGGACTGTTAGGAGTCCTAGTGTACAGTTGTAACGTCAAGTTACTTTTGTATCAAATTATGTCACTAAAATAAAGGAGAGAAACTCTTTCTGGAAGAAGTGTTCGATCTCAAATATCTATATAAAGATACATTTTATTTCAAATCTACCAATATTTAACTTTACATAACTTATAGTTTGTCTTCTGAAGGAAATCACCCAAATTTTCCCAAACAAAATCATGCGCTGGCAGGAGTGGAGGCAATAAACACTTTATATTGAAGGTAATCACCTACACCTGAGCTGTCATGGTAACTTCCATTTGTATCAAGAGTGAGTTTAAACAGAAGATACTTTATCTCATTTGACAGGTCAAGTATAAACAATTGTAAAATTTTCTGTTTGCTCATGGGCATAGAATAAAATCTCAAATCAACTTGGCTCTGCATAACAAGCCTAAGGTGAGAATTAGTTTTCTTATATAATAGGATTATAACAATATTTACTAAGCCCTGTTATTTAAAATAGCCAATCAGGGCAGAGCTGGTGTAGTCAATACCTTTGAAAAAATAAGACTTGATTTCAGTAAACCACAACTATATTCATGTTTAAACTAAGAAATACTATTGTAGATTAAATTGTATAGGATATTATGGGCAGAAGAAATAAATTGATATGAAGATTTTACAATATGGCAAAGTAAGTAAGTATCCTATGAAAATATACCACCAGGATATATACATAAATATGAAATATTTAGTATAACATTGTGTAGCAAAACGACTATAGCCTTATAATATTCATAATTTTTAAAATATTATGACTAATTAGTGTAAACATGTCTGGAATTGGTTTGGCTCCGCAGATCTTTGAAATAATTTTCTTTCTTCTTAGCTGTCTCTAGTCAGAGCTGTGGCTTATATAAGGCACCACAGATGTGGAAAATTTTGGCCAACATGTGTACACCACAATAAGAACCAGTGTGACATAAACAGATGCTTGATTACTGGATGTGACAGCTGATTCCTGACTTAATGATACCCCCTTGTCCAATGTGGGTTCATTGGACAAATTAATCCCCACACTGTTGGATGTGCATGACCCATTGAAGGAAAAATAATCCATAGGGAAGATATTTAAGGACAGAATGTTGCCCAGTAAATACTTGAAAAAACAGGAGAAAATAATCCCTCCAAAAACACAAATAATCACAGATTATGACATATTTATGGCTACCTAGAAATGTTTTGCTTATGTTCTTGAGTCTATATGTTTTTATGCATGAGAGAAAACCATATTTTCATAATGACTTAGAGACTGTTCTGACATGGTTCTACATATAAACTCAATCATGTTGGCAAAACGAAAAAAAAAAGACAGACATTCTGCACATTTTTGGTAACTTGTATACATTTTAAATCATGCATGAGTAGCTTCATGTAAGATATAATACACTTATGTTGGTTTAGCGATTCTATCTATATAAAAAAATATTATTTATGGCAATGGCGGACAAATCTACATGCATTTTGGCAATCTTGTAAACTTCAGCCTATTCTCAAAACCATATGGAGTTTCATACAAGTTGTTCTATGATTATATGTATCTGGTGATTGTTTTGACTAAATAAGGTTTTAAAATAAACAATAGATTAGCAGTTTATGCAGCTAAAAAAAATTGAACTGAATATCTTATATAGAACATGAAATAAAAGGAAATCTCTCAGCATTATAGATAAAAATAGATGTTGCAGTTTTAGTAATAAATGAAAGATTTTCAAGTCAAATAGAGAATTACTCCAAAAAATGTTATTCTCACTATTACAAAGGAAAACATGACATAAGAATTATACCATCATCTGAAACAATTCTGATGTTTTTGTTTTTGTGTGAAGCTCTCAATTAGCTACAATACATCATCGTCATCAGAGCTATTTTCTCTCAATGTACGTGAGCTCAAAGACCAATGAGGCAGATTGCATGCCACTTATGAAAAAGGATCTATTTAGCTGGGAGACTGCTGGCATTTTTTGGTGATATTCACATTTGGAATTAAATCATCATGCAACTTCTAAGATATCATGAGTGGCATGGACTCTGCTATGCCACTGAAAGAAGTTGTCATCAGTTTTCTTTCAAGTGCATATTGGTATTTTGTTGCACTGCAGATTCCTCTTCAGCAAGCGCTTGCAGTGAGGACAATGATTTCCATTTAAAAAAACTATGCGTGTTTTAATTAAATAATATTATTTATTCAAAAGCTTTATTACTCTATAGTTGCATCTCCACATGAAATTAATACACTAGAGATGTCTACTACAGAGATCCTTCAAACAATCAAAGCAATGCTTAATTGGCTTTAGTATGTCAGAATGTGGGTTTTTACTTTGTAATACCATACAACATAAGCTAAACATTCTGTTTAAAGGTATGTGATGCAGTACCTGCAGCCACTGCTGTATGAATATATTTTTATATTCTGTAGGAACTTTAAAAGGCAAACTTGTCAACACCGAAGTGAACAGTTTCTTCTGAGAGCTAGTTGTGATTTTTTACACTCATTTCAGCATATATTTTTTGATCCTTTTAAAAAATAAAACACCATGAGTTGACTTACTATCAAAGTGTAGTCAGAACAAGGAGTTAAGTTCAATGGTGGCATCTACAGTTTTTTGAAGTATTCCTTCATAGTTTTTGCCAGAACTGCTTTATCATTTCACTCTCTATTAACTGTTCTAATTCTCTGAACAATCTTGGATATCTATCTTGAGATATATGGTTAAGAAAAGCCTTCTTAGTGTGTCTAAAGCCCCATTAACTTCACTTCTCAGATTTCTTTAGTTCCCTTTCTCTTTCATATGTTGTTTTTTGTTTCATCTTTTGTCTCTACATCTTGAGTTACTTCTGTTTGAGAAGTACAGAGCTCACTGTCTACAACGTTGCATTGTTGACCTGCACTTGGATTGCTACTTCTTGCCATCCTTAAGCCTCAAAAGAAACTTCTCCAACACCAGGTAGAAATCTTGCTTTCTTGAAGCAATTTTCTACTGTATTCAATTTTACCTCTTCCCAAGCTATTAAGTCTCTGTATTGCATGGAGAACATCCCTTTTTTTGTTTCCACACACACAAAAAAAAAAAAATACCACTCAGCCACTACTGAACAAGTTTTCCGTAAGTCTTCTTGATTTGTTGATCAACTGGCTGCAACTTGTTAGTACAGATTTAAGGGAAGATGACTGACTACCATCATACTTCTTAGATGCATGTCCTTAATGTTATGTACAAGACATCAATCCAGGAGAACAATTTTTCTCTTTAATTCCATGCATACATCCACACCGCACAGCCCTTCTCTGAAAAGAGATGTTATCATCCACGAATTTGTAGAGATTTTCATACTGGCCCAGTGGCATTTTAAACATTTTTTAAGCATGTCAATTTAGCATATTTGGAAATCACAAAAGGTTCTAATTTCTCAGAACCATCAGAGCTGCTGAAGAAAAGAAGTATACATTTTTCTTTGGTGCTCTTGCCACCATGACGCAATTTCACTTTTACAGCTAATGTTTTGTCTGGGAGCAGACTGTAACCTCCCCTAGCCTCATCTACATTTAATGTCTTAATGACCATATTCTGCCGTCAAAATGTGCAGCATAGATTTCCAGCCTTTAACATCACTACCCACAGTCGCTTCCTTGCCGTTAATAGAATTCATCATCCCTTGAACTTATGTAACCAACCATTAGATGCCTGAAAATTGTCCACACTGCTTCCTGTTGTATTATTGGTCCTGATACTGGTAGTTTTCTGCCCATGCTTGATTAAGCCAATTAAATATTTTCTTGTACAGTTCTTCATTTTTATGCAATAGGTATTTTTTTCTATTAGGTTTTCCGCCTCTGCTCAGTTGCTGAGAATGGTTGAAAGTGCAGAATTTGGGATGATTGCCAATTCTTCAGCATCCCTGTTTTTTTCTTTAACCTTCTTCTATTTTGATTTCCTGCTGATTTTTACTTGAATCTGCAATTACCCCTGAAAAAAAAATAACACAGAACAACAGTTCATTTTCAATATTGCAATTTTCTTTTTGCAGTGATCTCCAGTAAAGGTCTGGACTCCGTTGATTTAATTCTAAGTTTATGGTTATTTGATCCAAGAACGGCATAATACATTATTATTCTCTTAATAAAGAGGCTCCTCCATATTGACTGGAATGCTTGACATATAGGAAGTTTGTTATTAAAGAAACTCTGTTATCCAAAGGTTAAATGCCTATACAAAGGCATTATATCTCACTGAGGCCAGCCAGACACTTCAATATATGCAGTTTTTCATTATGGAAGAATTCGATAGGCAGAGGTTTCGCAGTATTTAAAAAAAATGTAAAATAAGATCAATACTGTTTAGCCCCTAATAAAGTTAATGGTCTTCAAGATATAAAATTTTATTACTGGTAATAATTTTTTACTGAGTCAAAATTTGGGTGGTGTGATAGAACACTGGACTGCTGAGGGTCCAAGTTTGATTCCCACATGGGAGCCAACTCTGTTTGGCATGAAAACTCCTTTCCTTCACCAGTTGGACTTGCGGATTTCCTCCAACCTCTAAAAAAAAGGAAAAGTTCTAGTAGAGCTCTTCCAGACAAAATCAGAAGCAACAAGTCCTACGTGGTGCAGGAATGCCAAAGCCTTCTAGCAGACAACTGTGGCACTATGCCCACTCACCAGGGTTGTCTCCCTTAGGCTTTTATCACCACTGAAAATCTGTTTATCAACATTTCAGCAAACCTTTCCTGTCACTATCTTTAGATGCATTGAGATGCTGATAAAGTCCATTTTAGGTGGCAATAAAAGCCTAAGAAATTATGCTTAATATGATGATGGAAATATTGAATCTTCATATAGAGCATGAATGGGTAAACTTATCCTGTAGGACTCATAAAACTGCAAGACCCAAATAGGACAAGCATGGAATAATGCAATACTCTCTACCTGGCGAGGAGGGTCTGGGGAGCCACATAGCCATATTTAATTTAAATGAATTATATAAAAATAGTTTATTTCAACAACTAAATTTTTTTGAAAAGCAATAATATACAATTACTGGTGCAATTTTTTGCAAGCTAATGAATAAAAACAGAGGATTTGTAAGAAAGAATAAATGAGACTTACTCAATTAAAATCTCAGTGGGACACATGTAGCTTAGTGTTTTATGAGTTTTCCACAGTTAAATGTAATTTATGATATGGAAACATGTAGCAGTTCATCAGTGAACAAACAGGTAGAACTGATGGCAAAGTCTCACAGATTAAACTTGAACTTTTCTGTGATAAGTAAACCACACTGGTTGATCAGTTCCAGTTGATGTTCTGGAACTTTCTCATAGTCTGAAGGCAGATGGATAAGTCAGGAACTCCAACTCCTCTACTTTCTTGGAAAAACTGTTTATCTAAGTCACTCAGAATCAGTCTGTACTTGTCAGACATACTGAAAGACATTGGAGCAACATTCTGCAAAGATGGGAAATGGAGAAACACACTGTTCCTCATTTTTCCCAAGAACAGAAGCTGGCTTGACTTGGAATGCTTTTCTGTTCAAGTGTAAACACTCCCTTTCCCAAGAGTTTCAGGTTGATGTCATTTAAATGCCCCATAATGTCTTTGGCAAAGGAAAATTCAAAAAGCCAATCTGTGTGTTTGAACTGTGGGAAATCTCCATCTTTTCCCTTCAGCTAACTTTCTCTCTCTCTAGAACTTCAATAGATGCTGATAAAGAAAAAAACATGTGCATGTGCTAGCATCAGTGTATTCAAAATGGCAATGAACTATCAATTATTTTGGTCCCCTAACAAGTAAAATTAACAAGCTTAACAAAAATGCTCATCACATAGTTCAAGCCCATAATAGTTTTACAAAGCACCTCCAGATGGCTGACACAACAATCCAGGTTAATCTCTTTAGTTCTCTTTAAAAGGTGAGAGTTTTCACCTTTTAAGTTTGGAGACCTATCTGTCTTGACACAAGCTAACTTTCCCCACAAACCAAATAGCCTTTATTTGATACAGTTCTCCGATCTACTGAACAAATCCTGTCACAATGTTATATCCTTGATAGATTCCATATACAGCAATTATTCTGTGATTTCAAACTGATCAATGTTACCTCTTATGAAAACAAGTAGCTAAGATGTGACGCAGGCTGTGCTTTCATCCAAAGCCAATGAGTACCACTTGAGCAAATTGGCTTTCTTATTTAACCATGCTGCCAAGTCTGCGCCAATGTCTTTGATGAAATCCAGTTCTGGACAAAATGATGCCTCTGAACTTCTTTTTGTTCTCAGGACACATTGTATCAGCTGCATCAATCATGCATTGATTCGCAAACTCAGCAGCTGAAAATGGCTTATTATGCTTTACGGTTTGGTGTGCTAACACAAAGGCTTTCCTTTGTTGAAGCATTTTGTTAACTGAGCATGTTCTGCTATTTCTGTAAATGAACCAAGAGTTTGTGAGAGCTTTCTTATTCTATTTCATTAACTGAGTTTATTACAGAAACTTGTGTACCAAAGATCACAGTGTTGCGGACTCACTATTCATGCCAAATCAAACACACATTTACTGTACCTACTTCTGTGAAAGAATACCTCATCATCCAGTCCTTTTTGAACATTTTGCATTTGCTGTCCACCTATTCTCTTTTTGGGGACACTCATCCTTCACAAGATATACAAATACAAATTACCATCAAGAGGAGAGAATCATAACAAAGAACACGAATCAGTGGTGCTGAGCAAATGGCCTTGCCTGCTCATATTAGCCATCATATACCCTACAGACTTCTGAATGCTGAATTGACAGACTGTATTAGACCTCTGCTATCATGATTCATCAGTGATAGTGTGTAGATTTGCGAGCCATTTGGCTTCTGGATGGTCATCAGTTGACACAATCACCACAGATTGTAATCATGTAATGTTAGGTTTTTCACTTGTAGATTTATATAAATCAACATATCTGGGTCAGCTTGACCCATTACAAAAGCGTATAGTGTCTGACTTTGGGCTGTCAGTTCTAAAGTTGCCACACCTGCTAGTCTGCTGCTGTGCAGAGGAACATTTAGTAGCCACTTAGTTTTCCTTCCTAAAGTCACTTGATGACCAGTGGGTTATATCCTCCCACTAAAGAGATTAAAAGATCAGCCAAGCTGCTAAAAATGCTGCCAAGGGCCATATCTGGCCTACAGACTGTAGTCTACCATCTCTAATATAGGGTTTATTATGAATTATAATTGTGTGAAAAAAAGAAAATAAATGCCACAATGATACTTTTCATAAGTGACTATAACAGGTAAGCAGCATTCTTAAAATTTCATGTAAAACCATTCTGTACAGCTTACTAATACAAGTTATTTCTTAATGACTATTTAATGTTTCTCCAATAAATAATATGGGAGAACACTCATTATTGGTAATGCCATATACAGGGTGTCCATAAAGTCTCTTTACAATTTAAAAAATTTATTACAAAAGCAAATGAACATACAAACATGTGGAAATTATTACAAAATGAGGAATAGATACTGAAGTTTTTTTGCCTCATTTAATACACCTCTATATGGGCACCATTAGTTGCACGAAGCACATCAAGATGGTACTCAATTTCTTGCCATGTTCGCTGTAGCATAGCCTCATCAGTGGTCGCAATGGCATCAGCGATCTTTTGCTTTAGGTCAGTGATGTCCCGTATCTTTGTTCGATATATGATATCTTTAACATAACCCCACAGAAATAAGTCCAGGGGAGTGATATCTGGTGAACCAGGTGGCCAGGGAATTGGGCCATCTCTTCCAATCCACCGGTCTGGAAATGTTTGATTTAGGAAATGGCGAACATGTAGTCCCCAATGTGGTGGTGCACCACCTTGCTGGAAAATGATGGTCGGTTGAAGGTCATCTAGTTGTGCCGCCACATATTCAGTCAAAAGGTCAAGGTAAACACTTGCAGTAATTGATTTCTCGTGGAAGAAAAATGGACCAATGATTCGATTGCACATGATCCCACACCACACAAATGTAATGTGATTAAAAACTTTGATAACCACTGAGTGCATACAACAAATTTGATTAAGATATCTCATCAATTGCCTTTGTAATAAATTTTTTAAATTGTAAAGAGACTTTATGGACACCCTGTATATATATATATATATATATTTTTTTTTAGTTTGGTGCAATTTGTTTGATAATTATCTAATAGAAACTTTTGAAGCTTAACTTTACCAAATATAAGTTTTATATGAAAAATGCCCAAATAACTGCCCTTAATGGAGTCTGTTTAATGCACTTAATTTAACTCAAAAAATTTTCTTATTGCACATACCACATGATAAATATGTAAAATTCAGTTGAAGTAAAAATAATTAATTATTAAAAATATATATCTTATCAGTAGATATGAACTTATCCTGCTGACAATGTGAAAACAAAATTTTTTTTCATTAATTATAAACAGTAATGTTTAACACATTTGTAACAGATTAGATAAATAGTTTTTACAGATGCTGTGTTAGCAGCAAGCAAATGCAAATGTAAATGGCACGTGAGGTTAATTAGAAAATCATTACATAGGTGCATTAGGATAAGAATAGGTGTAAGGTGAGTCTTGGAATTTGTGCTAACAAGGTTGCCATGGTACCTGATAATTAAAACCATTTTGCTTTATCTACAAACAAAACAAAGCTGATTAATTACACTGGACAACAATGATTTTGCCACCGGAACACTATCATGCTTACTTTGTAGTATTTTGCACATTGATTTCAAATCTGAAAAACCGTTTTGCTCTAGAATGTCACGTTTTTTAGTTATGGCATGTGACTAATGAATGGAGTTTATTCATAGACTGTAGCAAACTAAGCCATAAAGCTGTGCTGTTACATCATGGTAACCAAAAACCTTCGGTTCCTATAGCTCATGTAGTTGGCTTGAGACATACGAGTTGATGGAAATCCATCTGAAAGTGATGAGTTATTCGGATCATAAGTGGACAATTTGTGGTGATCTCAAAGTTTTCTCTCCTCGGATTGTAGCTTGGGTACACAAAACACTTGTGTTTCTTGTCTCTTTGGAACAGCCATGATACTGCCAACCATTACACTTGAAAAGACTGGCCTACATGACAGGAACCTATAGTTGGCAGGTACAATGTGCAACATATGCCATTAGTTGACCCTCAGAATGTTTACCGTGCGCCACTTCATATCAAACTCGGCCTTATGAAAAACTTTGTCAAAGCCATGGATAAAGATGGCGATGGCTTCAAGCACCTAAGAGAGAAGTTTGGTGCTGACAAAAATGAAGCTAAACTCAAAGGAGAAATTTTTGTGGGGCCCGAAATTGGAGAACTCATGCATGATGATGGGTTCAAAAAATAAGCTAAACCCACAGGAGACTGCAGGACAGAAACCATTTATTTTAGTTGTATAGAACTTTCTTGGAAAATATAGAGCTGAGTGCTATGTTGAGTATGCTGAAAACATGCTAATGGCATATCAGCGAATGGGGGCATTTTTTCGCATCTTGATTTTTTTCCAACCAATCTGTGTGTTGTCAGTAATGAGCAGGGTGAAAGGTTCCACCAAGACATAAAAGTGATGCAAAGTAGATATCAGGGCAAATTCAATCTCAACGTGATAACTGTTGGTTCCTCCAAAGGGAGACTGATACCTCACAAGCGCAAGAACAAGTGTCTGAAACATATTTGAACATCTGGAATGTACTTACTATGTAAGTTAAATATGTTCCATATCTTCCATACTGCTTTTATCAGCTTTTCTCATGCATCTGATGTCTGATCATTGCAAATATGTTTCACATTAAACATTTGAATGCCAAATATTGTTGTTCAAGCTTTAAATAGTTCACATAACGTCATAATATAGCATTAGTGGTGAAATTCCTCCTTATGCATATCTCAGAAACCTGAAGTCCTAGCCAAATTCTGACTTCAGATTTGAAATCAACACCCAAAATTTAGCTAAGATCACCAACATTTTGCTCAGCAGCAGACAAAAAGTTTCATTTGTTGTCCAGTGTTATTAAAGCCCGATCGTAACATCACAAACCAATCATTTTGTGTGAGCTGTAACTGAGAGAGAATTACAAGAATTCTCCCATTGCCTTTAAGTACTTTTGTTTTCTCAGATATTTATAAATGTAAAACAACAACAACAAAGGGTGGTTTAAAATGGTAAAATTCCAATATAATTATAACATATATATGCCAAAACATGTTATCTCTGCAAAACTGGAGTGATTACAGACAAGATCTTTACCTATACTGAAACCTATTTCATTAAAATTTAGGTTCAAAAGAAGAGCGCATCACTTCCTTCCTGCTTATAACATCATATAAATTTACTAATATGTTTAAGTTCTTTCTTCTTCAATTTATGAGAATTTATGAGCATTCTATATTTTCCTTTTGCTCCTGAATGAAGTTTCCAAACTCAAGTGTTTATTTGCCAAATTTTTGTCTTGTTTTTTTTTTTTAAAAGTTTGAATAAATAGTTTTTAATTCCACCAGTAGTTAGCATGAGAGTAATATCTGGTATCTGGATAATAAATCCTGTACTCTTCTGCCAGTCTGAGTAGGCATGTTAGTGCTTACGCAGGTGTTTTTTTTATTAGTGTTTGAATCTATTAAAAATGATGAGAGCTAATAGTGTGCATCATCTATCTATTGATACCCCTGGGGTGCTTACTGAAGGCTGATCTAGTGCAATCTTGATCAAAGCCCCAGGTAACAACACTCATATTTTTGTAGCCACACTCTGGCCCACACACCATAATCCCGTTGAATTCTGTTACGGTTTTAACTGCTACTAACCGCACTGATAACAATGCTGCGTATGTGCATGTATACAGTGCTGCCCATAAGTATTTTACCATAATTGAGAGAGAGTCTTTAGTGTGCTGTTTAAGCATTTAATTTCACCCTGATTCACTTCTTTTGTTACAGTACTCTGCAGTCCATGCAGCAGCTCCACAAAAAATTACCATCTTAAGAGTTCTCAGTCTCTCTAACAATTCTCAAAAGAGTTCATCAAAATTACATTGCGATACAGAGAGATGGGAACACTCACAATTTAAACAAGGTGTCAGCCACCATCATGGTTCCATTGTGTGTTGGAGACCAATACTTGTATTACTTGAAGTGGTGGTCATGTAATTGCTTATTTTATAAAGACCTACGTTCACACAAGTCTGCAATAAAGAATGTGGAATTAAAAAAAAACAGGTGAAACTTATAATTACAGGTGTTTTTTTTGTTTTTGTTTTATGTCAAATGTGGGTTGCCATAGCGGAGAGTTCAAACCACAAAGAATCCATGTGATTACAGGAGTTTTACAAAGGTAAATTAATTTCCATCCGAAACGAGCAAAGTTAAAGGGCCTTTTTTTGATTTAAAATCATCACTGGTGTGCTGCAACCCTGGAATTTGTTTTGGTGGTGGTTGTCGTTGCGGAACTACATGTGTGTACTAAGTTTGATGAAAACAGATTTCAAACTTAACGGAAATTTTTAAAGGAAAAACCAAAAAAAAAACAATCCATTTGCCATTTAACATACGCGTTGATTTTGTTTTAAAAGCCACGATAAATCCACGAGACCTCAGAGTTCAGTGATCTTCAGCAACAACAAAGTCAAAACAAAATGGAAGTGTGGGTTAAAACTGCAGAGGAAGGTATAAATAGCATTCTAGCTGAGTATTGTATGGCAGTAACCCAGATGTTGGTGTTTCCCAAAATATATACTGTACATGAAAAAAAAAAAAAAAAACATTCACAGAGTCTCATCAAGAAGTACATCTGACATATGCTACCACTGCTTTTTTTTCCCACTATCATTGTCATACACTTATACTTTTCAATGATAACCATTTTTTTTTAAAAAAAAAAGAGAGAAAGTTTACAGAACTATCAACCATTTAGTACATTTAAATTTTTTTAAAATTTGCCTCAAACTGTAGATTATTAACATACGTTTTAATTAAATTAGCCTGCATAAAGTAGAGTTAGTCTGGGAATTTACCCAATTATCTTACTAGTGCAACTAATAATGAATCTATGTTTCAGCAATCTCACTTTCTTACCATCAGGAAGGCTCCAGCCTTTCTTTTCAGTACAATGATGTTGATTTGTAGTAAATGTTCTTCAGTAGATGTTTTTGGAGGACTTTGGCGTGAGCTGGAACTTTGGCTGCCAGGGTTTGTTGTAGCCCTCTGACCAATGTTTTACCCCGCTGTGCCATCAGTTATTTGAAAACGGAATGAATGGCGCTACATCCAGGTTGAAAACAGGAATAAACTAAAGCAGATGGCCCAGAAGTGCTCTGATACATGCTTCCTTTTCGTTAACTGTTAAAACAATGTTAGTACTATTTGGACAGTCTTCACGTAGTTGGCCGACCTACCAATGCCATCAGCAGAAGTTGTCTTGTGCTGGCTGCTTCACCAGACTCCATACTCTCACCACAGCTGAGTGGCTGAAATCTTATGCTTTCGTCAGTCAGGAAAATCAAAGAGCAGCACTGATGATCACAGGAAAAGCATTTAAGGAAGAAAAGACTATTAAGACTTTAAAATGTTTGTGTTGTTTTTTCTGATTAATTAACGCAATTCTTTTCATTTAGTTTTTGGTAATTATATAAAAATGTTCCAGTTGAATCTTAACAATTTTTTTTTTTTTTATATTGATTATTTCACATATATTTGTAGAAAATATTCATTCTAGAACAAGTGAGCTTGAGGTTGTGACAAGTTTTATCTGAGTTACATTAACTCTGACGGCAACCTGTCAATGCTAGCACTGTTAATTATTTTTGAACATTCCTGTGATGTTCATATGATCTGCGTATTTTTATTTCCAATTTATGCGTCTCTTTCATTAGGAAAGCTCTCTTTGAATGCAAATTGGCGCATTCTTCTCTGGTTTCAGACAAAGACAGGTTTGTTGTTCACCACTCTAATTACCGTTGCTTCTTGTGCTGTTCCTGTCATCACCTCAGCATCTTCTGCTGCATTATACTACACTGTAACCTTTCTATTACTGGTCTTTACTAAGAATAACATCTACTTCAGAGAATGGAGCATATCTAGCGTACTTTTGTCACAATGCTGTTGTTTACTCCTACGTTAATTGGCAAAGTTAAAAAAAGAGGAGAAAGCAAGCTGCTGTTAGCGTTATCTGCTGGGATTATAAATACTGTCCTTATTAGGCAAAAGAAGCCACTGGTGGGTTTCACCCCTTGTGCATGAGAGCTGGTACTGATAGTGCCTCCCCCAAATGGGACAGTAGTTTAAAACAAAATAGCTTGCAAATTTTCATTTTGAAGAGGTAGATTATTGTGTTCTAACAAAAGCCAAATATAATTTATTTTCTTGTCTTCATCATATGATAAAATATGGCTAAGTCAGCCATGGAAAGAATTAGCTCTATTGCACTTTACATAATGTGACTAAATACAGTTACATACAGGTGTTATCAGTTAGGATGAAGAAATAGGATTGCATTTCAGTGTGAATTAAAATGTGGTCACACTATATAACGTTTAATTTACAAATCTCCAACCAACTGGGTGCATAATCTTCATTAACTAATTGTGATGCTGCTGAATACAAAAAGGATAGCTGGAGTCCTCAGGCAGTGTCTGGCATTCTAACCTCACCTGATGAGCGAGCGATACCCACACACGCACAAACACAGCCTAACATCATTAATATGAACTCAGCGGGAGACTTGGTACTATCTCGTGGTTAATTGAGCAGGATGCAACATGCACAGGTCTCTAGACTAAAACTTTTATACTTGATAAGCTCAATACCAGTTACTGGAGTGCTGTCTGCTAAATCAATATGTGAGCTGATAAAAAAGAAAATTGGGAATGAGATTGTGTTTCACTATGAATTAAAGCCGTGTTAGCACTTTAGAAGCAAGGAAGTTATAACATTATTGTGCACAACGTGTAAGGTTTTGGTTTTGCATTCAAATACAAGTATAATCCTACTTTGGAGACAAACAGAACCAATCTATTGGCTAGCTTAGTCTCATGTGTGCTCCTGATGTAGAAAAGCAGCAAACAGGCGGGCTGTTATATGTGATCTTTATATATATATATATTCTTTTGTACAAAGTTTCTTATTTTAAACCTGATATTGTTTACCCATTGACATACTTTTTAAAAAAATCAATCATCATCAAAGCATTCAATGTTTTTCACACGTCTTCTAATTGTTCAGTTTGTTTTCCTTAATTCAAAATCTAACCCTTTGTTGATTAAAAAATAGTGGAAAGTCGTCTTAGAAATTCCGAAAAAGTAGCCAGCGTCACTTTTTCCCCACAATGAGATTTAATGTTGCATTTGACCAGTGAGGTCAAAGATGGAAAGAGCCCAAACACTGATATGCAGGTGTGCATTATTCAAGAAGGAAAGTCTGCATGCATGATATTTGAATACAGAGTAAGTTTAAATTCCTCGAAACCTAAATGAAACTATTGTATGTGATCTGGTTATCTCCTGTGATTATTTGATGATATGGAGAAACAGGTGAAGTTTTTATTCTCCTTTGTGTGTTAGTGATTTTAACTTAGAAAGCGCTAAAGATCAGGAAGAGATAACGAGAGAAAATAGCATATAGGTGGCACTATCACTTTCAGTGGCTACAGCAAATCAAGCAGCTTACACAGGACAGCAAAGAATAAGGGATTCAAGCCATTCATGAAGTAATGACGCCTGATTAACATGGCCAGCTTAAAAACAACAACACAACAAAAACGTGTGACTGCGTACAGTGGGGAAAAACTAAGACTACTGCATGATTAAGAAATTAGTCGGCCTTGTAGGCTCCACATATAATGGAACTGTGAGAAAAATTATAAGAAAAGAAATATAAAAAACCACACACACACACATATATATATATATAGCCCTGGCCTACAGGAACTCCCACTAAACACACCATCTGTGGAACTTGGAAAAGTGCAGCTGGCTTTGATGAAAATCCAAATACCCTAAAAACCTACCAATTAACAGAGTTAAGCTGGTACAGTGGACAGATCATTAAATTCTCAAGTACAATGTCACAGGCTCAAAACACATCATCCAATAAATAACGTAAGAATATTTCAGACTACTGAAACCATCTTCATCACAAAATTGAGGATAAATAAGATAAATAGTCAAAACCAAATGATATCTGAAAGAAAGAAAAATTTTTGGATAGTGATTTAAAAATTTGAAGGAAAAAAAAGTCATTTTAGTACTACCAATAAGATTCTGATGTGTAAAAGGATCTAAAACATTCCAAGATCCACTTACATATGCAATTACCAAAGATATATATATCACTGCATCCCTAGAAACTTTCACTTTAAAAAGTCTGGTAGTAATATTTAGGATAAGTTTTCAACCAAATGCTAAACAGAATCTGAAATATCAGTTGACTTTCTACAGCATTTAGTTGCATTCCATACTTGCACCAAAGTATTCTTTGAAGAATTCAGTAGAATAGAATGTCAAAATAAATATATATTTGAGAACCATCTTTTTTTATGTGATACTCTCACCCCCAAATACGTTTGTTTTGTTGTTGCTAAAAGAAACTAAGATTAAATAAACCAAAACTAGATGATACCAAACAAGTTACTTATGGCAGTTATGATTAAATGTCCAGATTTATTAGATGTACTAAAAGTCAAAATATTTTATGCTATGACTGAGGGCATTTCACTGCTTGGAAGAAATAATTTTTTCATTTACAAAATCAACATTAAGAAAAACAGGTAGCTTTCCTGATTTGTTTTCTCTCTGATCAAGAAACTCATGCTAAATAAAACCCTGACAATGACTTAGAGAGATTCTTCTTCATACACAGAACCAAATAAAGGTCTTTTTATCTTGTGAGAGTTAGATGTGATAGCAGATTCATCCGCTGAGCTGATTACTGCCAACCTCAGCTGAGGACTAACCTGCTGGAACCATTCTGACTAGTAGTGGTTGGAGGGAATTGGTTTGTTTGGAAAAATCTCATATCACAGAATGAGCTGGTAGAGAAGCCTGAGAGATGCAACACCCCTAGCCAGAATCCAAGCACAGTCCAGACTTGTCAGGAACCCAACTATGGCTTCTTCCACCCTGACCAAGAAGCATGGTACACTAACCCACCCGACCTACATTTAGTCTGACGCAGAAAAGCAGTTGTCTCCTTGGTTAACACAGGTGGCAACAAAAATTCTACAAAATTTTGCAGTTTCTCGCCTTCCCTCAAACCAACACACACAAAAAAAATTAGTTTTGGTCTATACCTCCAAAATTACATCAGCATCTGCTTGTTTGTCCTCAGAGTATTACTGTCCATCATTCAAGCTTTACCGTTCTTTGTGTCCAAACTCTTTTGATGTCAGAAAAGAAGTCATTAATGTGCGCAGTCATCAGAAATTAGATAATAATTCAAACCAGGCCTGACTAAATTCATCTTTGAGTATGGAATTTCTTTTTGACTGAAAAATATAAACAAGGGATTATTTAAAAAAAAAACTTTTTATCTTTCTAATCGCACAACATGCGTGAGCTATGACCTTTCCCCTCTCCACTTCACTGCAGGTGTGTAATAGCAATAAATGACTAACGCTTGACAATGCATGATGGCTTCGAAAGTCAGATTACTATGACTGAAAATCAACAATAGTAGAATGCACATAGCATATATATATATATATAATGCTGAGGGCACAGAAATAGTTTAAAAAGTTGAGAACACAAAATCAAATGGTTAGAAGAATGCTGATGATATGCAAAGAAACACCGCGTTTACAAAGAGTAGGATAGTGAACTTGCATTGTTCAATTGTCTATGAAACCATCACAGGTATGGCGTGCACAAACTGCAGCCAAAACTCGCACTGCTTGCATATCCATACTAGCATCATTATTTCTGATTATTTTTCTTTTTTTGGCATCGAATAAAAAATGGAGTTTTGTTGTTGTTGCTGTTTTTCAAGTCACAAGACTGGGATGGATCTTTTCAACTTTATTTTCACTATAATATGCTAATAACCTTGTTAGCCCCCCCCCCCAAAAGGAGGAGGGGTGGAGGGGTGGGGTGAGACAGAAGCAAGCATATAAATGGGTTTCTATCTTGAACAAACACGTGGCAGGATGGCATACATAATAGTAATAATAATAATAATAATAATAATAATAATAATAATAATAATATTAATGCAACTTTAGATCCCCTCCCTAAATAATAATTAAAACAACAACAAATGGCAAACTTAGAACGATCAAATCCATTCCAGTAATTGTGCCTCCTGTGAAATAATTATTCAGTCACGTGGTGGACTAATCTTGATGAAAATTTGGTGAGGGATTATTCCATCCTGTAAAATTATGTGATGAGAAGCCTCCCTTCCCTGAGATAGTATCGGCTGGAAGTGATATGACCAAGTCGAGAATGATACCATCATCTTTGTTCCAGGGAGGGGGGAGAATGTTCGGTACTGTTGCCAGCGGCAGTAAAATGAAAACAGATGTTTTATTTATTTACTTATCTTTTTTTTATGTACGTAAGGAGCCATGCTAGATGGTTTTAAAGCTCCTTGCCAATCCAGAGAAGTCGTTTGTTAGCAGTTCCAACACCCATGATAACTGAACACCTCTTTTTCTAACCATGCCTAGGCAATTAAAAATTACTAATTAAATTTCATTTAAAATTGATACACACTAGTTAGTAAATATCCAACTACAGTATTGAGGGCCTGTGGGTCTCTTTTCATGTGGGATTGAGCATTTTGGGACTCACATATGGTTTCCTGGAAACATTTGATATTCATCCTTTTTTGTGAATGGTATTTTCAGCAATAGTTCAGAGATGATAAATCATAACTATTTTCAGCTGCTGTATGCTGATTAGACAATCTGGTATAAAAATTAACTATAATACTTGAAATCTTCTTCTTTTAATGCAGAGTTTCATTCAAGTGCATTCTAAGTTGTTTTTGCTATATTTACTGGAAAAGAAAATGAATGAAAGTGGATTATAAACCACTAATAAAAAAAAAAAAAAATGTTCTGAGCAATAACCAAAGTGGGCCTGTAAACTGTTTAATATAATTTACAAGGCTGCCATTTATTTATTTACAGAATATAACCGAAAATGCCTGATATGCTAGCTACATGAAAGAGATATAGAGAATAGTTTCTCCTGCACCAGACTATTCATTTTATTAGTTATAAATTGCCAGATATTTAAATGCATCCTTATAACAGATTAATTTGATGGTTAATGCTCCTTTAAAAAAATAAAAAGGGATTGTTTTAAACTAGATACTGCTTTTGGCTAAAGAAAATAAAGCAAACATATATTTACAGCATTAACCAACCATATGTTTTAAGATCCCCAGTTGTCAGCTTAACTTTCATTCTAATCAAATCACGTCAGCAACTATCTGCTGCAGTTCACAGCACCAACCGTGTTATGATACACCAGTATCAGCAAGGCCCAGGTATTTTCTGAACAGGGGTTTTGTGTGATGAAGATACTGCTTCAATGTGTTCTTAGCTTATTTGTAAATTAACCAGAAATTTTTTGGTCAGATGCATGCCAGAAAATGCAAACGTGGACTTAAACATCATGGCTGACAGATAAAAAAAAAAAATTAGATAGATTGTGAAGATTCAAAGAATTTAAATTTTACTAGTTAAACAAAAATGGGAAAATTACAGGACATTTTTTTCTTTCCTTTCCCTTTGTTCACTTAATTCATCATTGCATCAAATTTCCCAAACTTATACTTTGTTCAGAAATTAAAACGTTATTTGTACAAAAGCATTCTATCATTTTTAAAGTTCAGAAAGAGGATTATAATTAAGAAATAGATTTTAAAAAAATTCAGACTTAGTAAATTCATATGTTTAGATCCATACATACCTTTTCATTATAAGATTTTTAAAAAGTAGCTAATGAAAAGATTCCTTTTAATGAATAAAAAGTAATATATCAAATAGGGAACAACATATGCCCTGTGCAATCTGTTAAGGATTCCCAGAACTCTATTACAGTAATGATATTTCTTGATGCTCAGGCAAAAAAACAATTCATTTAATCATAATTAAAACATTTAAAGTTAAAGAAATTTAGTTAAATATTAAAAACTATATCAAAGGACGGACACACAACCTGAATCTAAACAGTATTGATGAAATTGCAGCATGTTGCTGTCTGATTGAAACTACTATGTAGCACAACAATTGACACAATGCAAACAAAAGACTTGAGATCCATATAAACAAGAACAAAGTGCAAGAAACAGTGAGACATATGATTCTGCAGCTATGCTCCCATCCACAAACCACGTATCCCTTCTGTAAACAGGAAGGTGCATCTTCCATAGTGCAAAATCTTTGGGATTAGATAGAGGATCATTGAAATGTCTCCTCTGGACATGTGTTTCATAGTAAATAGTTTGCAACCACCTCAGAAGGTTACGGACATTTCTTGGATTGTTTCCACTAAGAAAACCTGCTAGATGTTTGGGGAACATTTTCACAGTCTGAATTTGTCCCACTGATTAAATTGTGAAAATATACATTGTCCAACGTCTTTCTTGGCCACCCCAATCACCAGACCTCAACCCTCTGGAAAGATGGGTCCTGATTTTGAATCAATTAATCAATTCCTCTATCTGCAGAAGCAATTTAAAGAAACCACAATAATAGTGTGATGTAACTATCATGTTCTTCATGCTGTTTGCACATAGTTTTCCTCTAAAATTAGTTAAAAGATACTTCTTTCAGTAACAAATTAACATTAACCCTGACAAGGCTAACAAGTTCTTAAAATATCACTCTTGTAAATTAATCAGTGACCAGTAGCAAAAGATGCTCAGATATGTAACAAAATTCATTCATCAATATGAGGGAGATAACTGGACAATTTTATGAGCACGGTACCCTTTCATGTTAATCTTGGATCATTGAAGTGATCTAGGACTGCTGACCATTACTTGGGGAAATGACACAGTGATGTTGATTAAGGGTTTAAAAAAAAAAAATTTTTTTTATACTTTGGAATTTTGTAAAAGAACTAATTAGAACTTGAAGCAAATTGTAGCTATTTAATTTTTCCACACAAAAAACAATAATAAACCCTTTTTACATTTTTTAATATCGTCCAAATCATAAAGGTACTAAGGGAGATAATTACAATATCTAATTAATTCCCTTTGCACTTTCTTCATTTTAAAATCTCCATTATACAGAAATCATTATCTAAATATTACTGCTGACAGTTTTAACTTAAAAGAAAATTAAACAGAGTTGAGGATTTAGTTTAACAAACTTACTAAAAAAGAAAAAAGGGCTGAATGTACTCGTTTAAACAGTAAAAAGAGAGATTTTACTCACTTAAAATCCAATTCATTCCCTTGTATATATTTTATTGGCTATTTGAACTTGGAACCAGTAAAAAAAACTTTAAAAAAAATGAGACCAGGTATGGAAACCATTGTGAAAATATCATCCATTGTCCATTTTACGCACAATAGTTTCTAAATTACCGCTAATACAGATGTTTCCCAACCAGTATTTAAATTGCCAGGATTTATTATTTCTTAAATCTATTTCACATAGAAAAACTAATATGAATAGTACAGAAAAGCAAGGTCAAGATTATCCGAAGACGTACGTAAAAAGCACAAAAACGTAGGTTTTGGAAAAGTTAAAAGCGACTGGTGAACTACAAAAAAAAGTGTCCCCCCACTAGTTACAGGTCAACCAAGCAATTCTGAAAATATTAGCAATGTGAGACCTCTGAGGCATCAAAAAAGCTAAAAAAAACAAACTACAGATTAAACTAGTGTAACGTAGTCATTCCATACATTAAAGAGGGCACTGATAACTAATGTAGAGAAGCACACAGAAAAATATAGCATTAACGCATCTGCTAATAGCAAGCAACTTTTAACACATACAGAATAAACCTTGGCTTATCAGCAGCAGTATACATGTGTGCTACATTCTCTTTGGTCACTTTTAGTACTTTTTAGCAAAAGCCTACATCATAAGAATTAATTATAAGGGACTTATTCACAATGTCCTCCTTAATTTTGCATAAAAAACAATTGGAAAAAATAGCTGCCTGTATCTACTGTAATCAATGTACTACCTTAAGCTATCCCTTCGTGGAATTTAATAATGCAAGATGCTGGTCTCCTTGACCTCAAGAACTTACGTGTTACTGTCGTGTTATATCTACTTAATGAACAAGATTACGCAGCTCTTCAAGATATTATCTTACAAGCATATTCTGTGGTAAAAGGCTATACTGCTACATGCAACTGTTACTTTTCGCACTGTCTGTCTCTTGCACTTCTAGCAGCAACAGATATGTTGCTATGTCTTTCTTCCACCCTCTCTAAAGTTTACTAAGAAGTGTCCGACTGTTGCTTGGCATTTCTCCCTGTCCATGGTACAAAGCTAACAGAAAAGTAAAGCAAACCTGTTTTAAAGGAGAGAAAATACTGATTTTTGGAAAGAAACCTGTGTTTTCAGCAGATTAGTTCTCATAAGCAATAATTTAAATAATGGAAGCTTTAGAATAAAAGATTTTCCCATATTTACTGGTGCACGCATTGTTACCAATTCTTTTCTTTTAGATTTGAGATTTGTTGCATAGGGTTGGAGTTTAAAAAAATTCAAAAGAGCTGATGACATTTGAACTAGCAGAATGAAGCAAGACCAGATATTTCCTTTGTAACAGACACAAGTTTTCCTTATATTTAAGGATACAGTCTGAAATATGGAAATGTATCGGCACAATATTTTTCTTTTCTAATTTATTACTTTCCAGAGAGCTACAGGTAGTCAAATTTTAGTTCTGTTTTTGGTCTTTCATCACTTTTTTTTAAAACTGATTAATATCTTTTCTTCTTAAACTGGCACTAACACTGGTTTTTCATTAAACGAGAACAGAACGCAACACAAACAAATTCCACGATGCAAATGGCTAGTAAACTCCTCTATCATTGTTTCTGCTTGCTTTTAAAGAGATCAGAAGAAGTAACTTAGATATTTTACTGCGTGCTGGTGTCATTCTTCGCTGGTCTATTGTAAGATTTAGATTTTGGTGAACAGAACCAAAATACTTAAAGATCTTGACTGATACAGCAATGAATCCTTCATAGCTCCCATATTTAGTGATACAGAGTTCAATCCTATTTGATTCTCCAGCTGCTGAGGTATAAAGTAACTAAGACCGTTTCTTAAAACTTCTTCAACCAACACTTGATGGAGTTGTCAGTGGACTCTTATAATATGCTCTCAACTTTTGTTTTATGGCAGTAACCAAATACAGTTCAGCAAGCCACAAGACACTGTTAACCTTCTCGATCAATGTCAGTTTCTCAACAGTGTAGTCAAAACTAATTAATTCAATAACATTTTAAAGTATATCTATGGCTTTTAAATACCATTTTTTTGTTCCATGTAGTTAAAGCTTAGTAAACACTAACTTACTCTATAAAAACCCTGTATATCACTCAAATTATCCTGAAAAGATGATGGCAGAGTGAAACTAAACAACGTATTAAAAATATCTATTGATGAAGAAGAAGATAGCTGGTTTTAGTCACCATTTCCACAGAAATTAATTGCTTGAATCTCAGTGTGGGTTCTAGTCAACTCATAAGCATAACAAAATTATAGGCAGAACATCATGTCATAAAGAGATTGCAAAGATCAGAGCATGTCCTGTATAGTTATGTAATAAACAAATGTGATGTAACAATGGTCACTTGTCAGAACACATTTTCTTCCATGCCAATTTTTCGTTAATTTAAATGGAATACATTCAGGTCTAGAAGTTTTGTTTTGCTTTGTTTTTTTTAAATATCATTTATGCTACAAACATTTCTGAAGAATTAGACAAGCCATAGTGTGCAATGCTGCATAGCAAGATAATGTACTAACTTTATTTTTGATAAAGTAGCCATCAATGCAGCAACCTTTTGTAAATTTAGAAGAAATGCAGAGCCCTCTTGTAGAATAAGCACTATAGTATAGCCCAGGCAGTCATGCATAAAAAATTAGTGTCTTACAGTGATCAAAGAGATCAGGTTTCTGATACTGAGGATACTATGTTAAATGGTGGTTATGCTAAAACAGCAAGCCAAACCGAATGTAAGGAAGGATTTGAAAACAAGCTAATGTCATTAAAGCAGCTACAACCATTTAAAGGAATTACAGAGTTAGCATTGAACTATGATAATTTTCAACATGACAAGAAACCAGAGGAAAAAATGAATTTGGAGGAAGACGTGGATAAAAACATAGGTCACCAGAAACAGAACACCGTCTGCAGTGTAAGCTAAATATGTCGGGGGGGAGAGGAAAGGTTAAAAAAAATGTACTTCTTAGTAAAATTAAAGAATGTGATAGAAGCATCATTTTAAATCAAAGAATCACAGGTAAAGAAAGTGAAAGGATAGAAAAAATAAAGAAAGTTTTTGAGAAAGAGAAAGCATTAAAAGAAAAATTAGTGGAAAAAACAGAGAAGTCACTGAGTTCAGTTCAGCTGAAGCTTCGACAAACTGAAGAAGAAACTTGCCAGCTCCAGAAGCTGCTGAACACAGAAAGAAGTGAAGCAGACAAATTCAAGAAGCTGGACACGACACTGAGGAAAAAGCTGGATAGGAAAGAGAACGAAAAGAACATCCTAGAACAGTCTAATCAAGGGATGCGGAAGGCGCTGAGAGAGATTAGGCAAGAGCTGGGAAAGGTTAAAATGGAAAACCACGAGTTAGTGAAAACTCTCAAGAAGGAGCATGAGGTGACCGCCTACCTGCAGAGGAAACTAGAAAATGGCTGGTGTGCCAATGAGGCGGTGCTAAGAGAGTGCCAGGTGGCAAGAAAACACATCCAAGATCAAATTAAGTTTCTGGAATTGGAAAAGAGTAAAGTGAAGCTGAAAAGCAAAGCTGAAGAAATAGAAGCCTTACAAACACTTAAGCTGTATGTAGGAAATAACTTAGTGAATGGGAAATCCCAGACAAAAAGTAATGTAAAAGCCCCAAAAGATAAGAGCTCATGTCGACATATTCAAGAAAAACACAGCATTATAGAGGGTAGTCTTTTAGAAATGCTGTCTGAGGATGAAGATGATTATTTTCTTTTGAATCATGATGACAGTCAAGCCAAAATGATAATTACAGAAGAGGAAAATGAGAAATTGAAAAAAGAAATTAAAAAGAAAGATGGCAATCTCGTCTTTTATTTGGATATAATTGAGAAAATGAAGAACCAAATAAAATGCAGCAAAGAAGAGGTAACAGAGCTCAAGAAAGACATTGAAAGTAAAAAAGTGGATTTCCTTTTGTATTTGAAGGCATTTAACAATGTGAAAACTCTGCTAGATCATTCCCTTGGGGAAAACCAGAAGAGAAAGGAAGAAAATGAAAGCAAGAATAAGGATCTTGAACTGTTTTATGTTAGTGCTGAAGATATGGCAGCGAAAATAAAAACCTTACTGGCAGAAAGAAAAAGGCTGAAGGAAGTAATTGAAAGCAAAAACAGTGACCTCCTCTCTTATGTTTATACTCTTGAAAAAATGGAAACCAAAATAATCAAGTTTCAGAAAGAAAAGGAGAATGCAAAAGATGAGATGAGAAAATGCAAGCAGCAACTCAAAGGACTAACTATCAAACATAGAAATTGTAAAAGCTCATTGTCAAAAATGCAGGCTGAGCGCACCAACATAGCTAATAGTAATACTAGCTTAAGAAAGTTATTGGCAGATGAGCAGAGTAAAGTAAAGCACTATGAAAAAATGAAGTACGAAAAAGATATCATAGAAAAGAGGGTTCAGGAGAAAGACAATGAAACTATTTCTTATCAGAAGATGATAAATGACATTTGCATGGAAAGAGACAAACTGGAGACAACCCAGCAGGAAGTGAAAACTTTGGAGAAAGAATTGTCTGCAACTACGGCTAAATGGAAAGTACCACAAACTCATTGCTTACTTTCGAGGGAAGAAATCTACTTAGATGGAAAAGGGGAATTGAAGATGTTAGAAGAACCCCAAAAAACTAACTTTTGCAAACTTATACTGTCTTCAGTAGACAACCAGAAAGGTGAGGTTGCAAATGGCATCTTTTGTTTGGATGGTTGTTTAGACAGAGTAAAAATAGAAAATAAGCTGACAACTGTAAAAGCAATGGAGGAAAAAGAGACTGGGAACACCGATAACGATGTAAATGCCTTGAAAAACAATTTTCATATGCAGGCAAATGCAACAGAAGACAGAGAATTTCAGTGGAGAATGAGGATAAATATTCTGGAAAAGGAAAACATGCTCCTGAAAGAAGAGATTGAGATAAAACACAAACTAATAAAAGAACTAAATGAGATTGTAATGTTGCAAAAACATCACTCACTCAATTTTTTAGAAGACAAACTGTCACAGTTTAACACTGAAGCACAGTGCAGTTTTCAAAACATAGAAAAGAAAATGAAGGTATTCAAGGAGGACAATCAATCCAAAAAGAGAGGATTTGACAACAATTTGTTTTATGCTAAACCAAAAAACATTAATTCAGAGAAGGAGATATTGAAAGAGATTGTGAGCATGAATCGTGAATTTTTGTATTTTTATGCACTTAAAGACATGGAGATGAAAAAAACTGGGTTTGAAGAGAAAAACCAAACAGTAAAAGACAGAGATAACAAAGTAATGTGTGGAAAAACTATGGGTGAGCCCAGAGTGTGTGCTGGGAAAATAAACCAAGTCAATTGTAATTATGAACGTTTAGAAGAATGTGGGAAACAGATAGTCGAATATATCCTCAGTGACTGCCAGACTCAACAGTATTCCTGTGGGCAAGACGATGCGATGGTAAAAAGTATTTTTGAAAATTGGAACGAAAGACTCGAGAGGGAAATCGCTTTACAAAACGGTAACTTTATTTTGTTGTTTTATGCCGTTAGAAGTATGGCAAAGACAATAAATGTCATTGCAAAGGAAAAGGAGAGGCTAGCAGCAGAAATTAGAAGAAAGGATCTGCTGCTTGAAGAATTAACAAGCGAGCACGAAATGTGTGAAGAAAAACAGAAAATGATAAATGATGAGCACAGTAAGGTGATTGAACATCTGAGAGACTTACTGTGCAGACAGAAGAATAAGCTTGATTCAGTTCTAGGGTTGTCTGCCCTTTCAAAGGCATTTTGAAGGATAGATATAATGTACAAAACAGACACATCTGAAAACTTACTGCTTGCTTCATAGACAACAAAACTAAAAAGAAAAAGGAATGGTAGTATAATAAATAATAATAACAACAAAAAAAAATTCATTAATATGATTCAATTTACAGGTAATACCTATCCATTTTGGTGGTCTTTTCTCAAGTTTGGTTTTCAGTTAAGTTGTGAATCTGACTCAGTCCTAACGTTTTCCGGATTAATGTGCCGCTTGTCAGAACCAGATATTCACTGAAGTTTGAAAAAACAATAAAGAATTTTCGCTGAAAAAAAAAAAATAAAAAACAGACCACGTCTTAGAATGTGTGACTGTAAATTCACAGAATGCGTTTTTGAATGTTTTCCATTCAAATCAAGGGAACAGGGCCGGTTTGTTAAACTCAAGCTGGAACGGTCAAACATTTATTTCTACTTCCCATTCATCTTCTAATTAAGTAAAAACTCTTAGGATTTTCTCGGTGTTCAGCTTTTGTTTATGAAAAGTTTCATTTAGCTTTATCAGAGTAAATAAAAACAAATAGAAAGAAAGAAATATATATATATATTATACACACACACACACACACACACACACACACACAATCCTATCCTATTCCTGTCAAAAATTCAAACTTAAAAAAATATTTTTAAACATAGTTCACCGATGTCACTCAGACTATGATAGGCCAAACGAGTTAAAAGCTCAACTTTTATAGTACAATTGAAGAAAAATAGTTGGCCCAACTCATTTAACATATTTACTAACAATATAAAAAAAAAAAGACACAAACTGTCTGTCTATCAAATGTTTACAGCCCCTTAGTAAAAACTTTCAACAACATTTAAGCATTCAACATATGCTGAACTTCTGCAGTCAGTATTTCTAGTGTACGCAAAGGTAACATTGTTAAGATAATTATGGCTAGGCAAAGTCGAGAAATTACAACATTTTGGCTTTCTACACTTTAGGGAAGAGCTGTACTTGTGATTTTCTCATTTCCTGAAGAGCATGACCTTGGGGCAAGTGGAAAAACAACAACAACTTCTCAAGTCCACATACGATCTTTAATTTGATAGTATAGAAATAAATCAATCTAATGAGTTTTATCTCATACTTTTTACATATGTGCATATCAATCCTCTTGAAATAAATACATTACTATTTAAAGAAAGCAAGCATCCTTCTTGCCTAACATAGCAGCATTTCTCATACATGTGTATATGTATAGCACCAGAATATATGAAAACATCTCACAACTCAAAAACATCCAAACAGTTGTTTCTATTAAATTTGTAAAACATTTGAAATTTATAGTTGCAAAATAGTTGAACACAAAGGTCCTTCTGTGATTCTTTGGGAAAATCCAAACTACTATTATTTACATATAATATAAATGGCTGTTTACACAGGTGTCCAAAATTTAAATTCATATTTTCAAAATCTTTAGCAACACACAAATTTCCAAAAATGAATGGAGGCGGCATATACCCTGCTAAGGCCCCTCCCAAAACAGTATATTTTAAATTGAGTTACAAGTTAAATATTCTAGTATTTGAGTAGTTTTGTGCCAAATATGCTCAAAAGCACTTACCATGTCTTCGTATTCTGTTGCTAGAATTGACACATTTTCCCATAATAATTGGTACATTTTATTTCATCTACAGATAGCTATGGTATCAATTTTTAAAATAAAATCCAAGAAACTGGAGAGATGCACTTATATTTCATGTTCCCAAAACCAACAATTATTGCACCACCTAAGGTTTTATTTCCACAGGTTCAGCCTTACAAAAAATTATTATTTACAGGGTGATCAGAAAGTAACTAAGCAGTGGAGTATATTTGTAATCATTTTTGATTCCTCTCCTTGTGCTTTGTTGTTTTATACTGAAGTTCCCAAAATGACCAAGAGATGGCAGTTCTGTGAGAGTTGTTGTACTGTAGTTCCCAAAATGACCAGCAGGTGTTGGCACTTAAAATTGCAAAAGTGAAATGTGATTTTTGCGTAATGGTTCTTTCAAACACCAAACGAATCTTTCTCATCAAGAAAGTATAAGCGAATAATGGTAAATACACCACAAGATTTCAAAATCAGTTCTGCTGTAAGGGCATTGGTTAACAAATTTGAAGATGCTGGTTCCGTTGCAGATTATCAACGGTAAGGTAGGCCAAAAGTGTTGGACGAGGAGAAGCTGTCAAAAATTTCAGACGCGGGGCTTCAGAGCCCTTAAAAATCGCTGTGTCGATTTTCTCAAGAAAACGTTTCATATGGGAGTTAATGTATTGAAATATTGAAAAACAATAAATTTTCCACTGCACAGTTACTTTTTGATCACCCTGTATTTATTATAATTAGAACAGAAAAGAATGCCACATTGCTGCCAAAAATTAAGATATACATCTTTAATATTAAAGACATCATTGCAACTACTACATCTTCTGCAAGCAAAACCCTGATTGATATTTGTACCCCAGATGATGGCAATGGTATGCAAATATCATAACACAAACAAAAAAACAAAAAAAAACTGTTGAAAACTATAAAAGTATTACCTGATTAGCAATATATGGTTTTAATTCTGCATATTTTGTCTTTTAGCTTCTTAGTATCTGTTTGGATGTAGAAATTAAAAAAAAAAAAGCAATCAATCAATCAACCCTTTAAAGGAAGACATTTTTTTTTTTAAATTCTTTTATCATCTTCATCCATAAATGAGTATAAATGTACAGCTTGTGGAAAGTCATTTAATGTCTGGTCACTTCAACAGAAAACTCTGTCAGTGATTGTGGAAAGTCATTTTGGGTATCCACACTTGTTGGGAGGTGCAAATCAGCCAAGGAGACTTTGAAGTGTAGACACTATGAAAAAACTGTTATTCTTATTGGAGTTTCCACTTAATGTTCTTCTGTGATTCCGTATTTTTTTAATGATATCAAAGAGTCTATTGTTTGAAACTTCGAAAAAAGAAGAAAAAAAAATCAACACACACTCTCCCTCTCTTGGAGAAACAGGTAACCTCTCAGTAATGGCTTGGCCTTCAACTGTTTCCTATAACCTGTTATCTAAATACTTTTCCATGTCTAAATCCAAAAAAGTGGATTAAAACTTTTAATACTTGACTCTATATGCATATAAACATAACTTCCACAACTTGAAAACAAAATTAGATCAGCCATAAGAGAGAATCTCCTAAGAGGAATAAACAGACCACAAAAACAGCTGAGTCAGAGAGATAAAGGGTAATAAATGACAAAATGCCTGTTTGAAAATCTGTGTGTTAGACTAAAGAACAAACTCTATTCTGATTCTACTGTCTTACAGGAAAGAATAACTGGCAAGTTCTCTGCTCCTAAAATGAGAGATTTTACTGCATACAAAGTCAAATGCATTTACTCAGCTTAAATAAGATCAGAGGAAGATAGATAAGAATCTATTTTCACTATTAATGTCTTAGGTAATTCAGAATCTTGATTAATAAGAGTTTATATCAAAACAAAACTAGTGCGCAAACACTGCCACTAATTTTTTTTTTTTGTTTTTAAATGAGAGAATTCACCAGAGAGAAGATGATTAATTTCTTTACTATGACAGGTCTGTATCACTATAACTGAAATTTGAGAAGGCAAACAGATAATTCAGATACAGGAAGGACCATAGTCTGAGGAAGGGAACAAATGGAGATAGCTGTAAGCAAGAACAGTTTTTGTTCAAAGACGGAATGACGGGGAATCATCTTGAGATGCCATCAACAAAAAAAACTTGGGCATTGTGACAGAGAAGTTTTTCAAATCTACTGAAAAGTCACAGATGAAAGCCAAAATGACATCTGAAGCTTCAAAAGAACACACACACACACACACACAATCAAGCAACCCAACAGATAAACATTATCAACATGAGGGCAGTGTGTATGAAGTAGGAAGATTCTGAACTGATAAACTTAGAGTATTATACTGGTGTGTGCTATTTATAGCTATATTTAAGTGGGGCAAATTCATAATTCTCCACAGTGTAGCATTAATAGTTGTAGTTCATTAAAAATATAATTTTTACCAATACTAATAGATGATATCATAATAGTGATATAATGCAGGCTTCCTTATTTTTCATCTTGCAGAATTCTGTTTATTGGTATGCAACAGGAGGTGGAAAACAAACCAGCCTGCTGCTGACAAAAGCAACATGAAGAATGCAATAACCAGAATGAACAAGAGCATCAATACAATTAGTAGTCATACTAAAAAAAGCAAACTCTGCCCTCCAGGTAGTGATATTTTCACTTACTCCCAAAATATAATTAAATATAAATGTAGCCAAACAGTTTAAAATGCAGGGGAGAAAACCATGGTGGGCTATCTCCTGGATGTTCATGATAGTCTGAAAATAGAATGGTGGGCAAAGACTGGCTGAATGGATTTATCAAATGCCATGTAAATTTCAATTTCCACATTTCATAGATTACCAGCCTGTCTAGAGCCACAGAATCCAACAGAACCAATATTAAAGAGTTCTTTGACAAGTTGCAAGAGATTGATTCTACAGGAACCTCAATTCCTGCTATTTACGACCTTGATGAGACAGGACCCGCTACTGTCCAGATGTCTTGCAAAGTTACTCGAACGACCGGCGCAAAACAAATTGGTCAGATGGCAGCTGGTGAGTAGGAAATTTTAACGGCTAGATTCTGTATGGGTGAATTCTGTGAAAAACGAAACATTTGATAGAATTTATTGTATAATACATACCCAGCTGAAAATAAAATCACTATAATCGTATCTGGCCAGTTTCCACTTGAACATTCCTTATATTTATCAATGACCAATCAGATTTTCAGATTTAAATTTTGTGGAACTGTTATCATGTAATCTCAGCAACCATTTTGAAATTACTAAACAAGTGTGCTTGTGTAATTACAATTGTGACAATTTCATATTGAATAAATCTTAAATGTTTATAATTTGAAACTAAAAAACTGTTACATGCAGCTGCATTAGATGAACTATCAAAATACATAAACATCATTGGAAAATTAAATTTTCCTTACAGAAAAAAAGTTTGCATGTTTTTTTCAAAAAACCTTTGCAGATTACTTGCCTGAATTTTACAATAGGGTATTGTACATTTTCTTTAAGTAAATACTAATGCTAAGTAATAATTGCAACTGGAGAATAAAAATAGTTTTACAGTAGCAGAGAGAGAGCCGGACAACAATATCACATAAAAACGTTGGCAATTAAGTACTATTTATGAGTCTGCTTTAAACAGATAAGCCTTCTATTGAAAAAATCTAATGACACATTCCAAATGTTTTTGTTATGTTTAGATGCTAACAACTATTAGAAAATATGTTTGACATTGCGGGTCAACATGGCCAAAACAGCCACTGAAAGGATGCAAAAGTAACATGTCCAAGTGACAGATGAAAAGAAAGGCAAAATGAAGGAGAGGGACAAGAAAAGCCAAGAGATGAATGGACAGACAGAAGAATAAAATTGAGAAAAGTCCAAAGGAAGAATGGTATAGCTCAGAAAATGGCAGATGCATTGGTAGATGATTATCCATGTAAATCACTTTCAGAATCATTCAAACCCCATAAGCCCTTGGAAAGGTATCAAATAGGATAAACAAAGCCTTAGAGAGCAATCATGAAGAGACTTGCCAAAAGATATTACAAGGCCTGCTTCCAAACCAAGGAAGGGAAAGTCTGAACCTCTGAAGGAACTTGTGACAGAGGCTTATTTGTCTGATGAGATTTCAAGGAAACTAACTGAGGGAAAACTGACAGTGAGAATAAATGGCAAAAAAGGAAAGTTTGCAGAAAAACGTGACGATGATGACAGGTGTGGAGTCTTTCAAGTTGTTTAAAGTAGAAACTCCAAATGTACAGATGAAAAAGTCTAAATATGCAGAATTAAGGCCAAATAATAGTGTCTGTATCAGAAAAGGATCACTATGTTTGCTGTTACAAGTATCATGAAGATGTAGATTTACTTCTTGATGATATAAGGTGCACTCTGTGCCAAACTCAAATAAATTACTATGCACATCAGCAGAACCATGACAGCTATTTTAAGGAATCTAATTCATGTGAAAATGTACCAAACTTCACAGATGCAAAACTAATTGTGAAAGGCAATGATGGCCAGCCTACTATTGATAATGACACACGAGTTATTATCGGGAGACAGAAAGAAAGAACTGGCACACTGCCAGAGCACAAACCTCAGCTTACTCTAAGTCGTCACTGATCTCAATACCAACTTTCACAAATGAAAATGCAAAGTACCATATAGTAGATGGGGAAGCAAGAGCAACAAAATAAGATTATGTCTGCCCATTAGACATCAAAATGAATATCCATATTCACAGCAGTTTTATCTTTAAAAAAAAAAATGCATCACTTGCTGTTGTCAGCACTTACCATTCCCATAATAAATATTATATAAAGCATCAAATGCATATGAAAATTAGATTATAAAGTTGTACATATTTTCAGGCAGGGCTGCCAGTCAGATTCACAGCAGTGTGTTTTTTGGCCTCATATGAAAAGTGTTGCAATCATTGACTGGAGTTTCTTTGCCGCATCCCATAGTGAAGGTCCAGTAGATGGGTTGAGTGAAACTGTTAAGAGCAGTGCAGATCCTACAAAACAAAGCTGTTGCAACAAATGCAGAGGAACTTCCCACTGCCATCAAAGATGCCTGCCCAAATATCTGTCATCGACAGACCTGCTGTAGATTAGTTTAGTAATGTACCAAAACCAATACATAGCTCAAGCACTAAACTTGTATTATGAGGGGGAAATCTCAGACTGAAATAGCAAGTTTCTGCGCTCAGTTCTTTCTATAGTCCCTCACTTGTACCATTTCGCAAGTATGAGGCCTTCGCTGCACCAGAAAAACCAAGCAACGAATTCATAAACTACCATTAAACCCAGTCAATGATGCAACTAACAACAACAACAATACTGATCTTGTAATTACCATAGATTCTGTAGTGGTCAGGTATAATAGAATTAAGTTTTGTGGTTTGGTTTCTAAATTTTTGTTGAATATCCTAACCTGGTTAAAGTCATGCATAAAACTACTGGCAAGGAGCTTGGAGGTGGCCTACAGAGATTTAATATGGTACAAAATGATAAAATCTTGAAACCAATCTTAACCCAATTCCTATCAATGCATGGGACATCTATAAAGTTGCTGAAATGTAAGAATTATCAATTCTTTTGACAGTGTAAATGAAGATGTACAGTTATCACTTAAGAGAATGTTATAATTATTAAGGTTAAACTCAAATGGACCTAAACAAGAGAGTCTGAGCCTATATACAGCTTAAAACCTCACAAAATGTTTATTTTAAGTGTAAAATTCACTTGTATTCTACAACCTTTCTTTGATCAATTTGATGAACCAGAGAGTATAATAATATGCAATGGTTGATCATTACTCTAACTTGACCCATTGGGTGTTTATTCACGGTGGTGATTATTGCCTAATAATGTTCTACCAGGTGTGTTTTTAGCACCCTGCTTGTCTGGTCAATGTATTTCATTTTGCATTCATTCATTATGTCTGACCTCATAAATAGTGTCTGCTTTCTTCTTTGAGTAGATCTTTTCTTTAACTCTAACAAACCAGTTTCTGGAGAGAAAGGGTCAGCCATCAGGTGTCCTAAAGATAGAACAGACCATGATATCAACTTTTCTGAAGCAAAGGCACTGGATACAGTTAAATTAAAATGCAAAACAATAAAGCAGGCCATCCAGATAGAGATCAATAACAAGCTTCTCATGAATGGAATAAATGGCGTGAATGACCTAGGTAAACCTGTTATGCCAGCCATAAAGGAAGTCAAACACAGAAAAAAAAATGGCAATATAAAAGAAGCTTAGTTTTTCATTGATAATGCTCTGTACTGATATTGTCACATAGAACCCCTGGATCTATTATGCAGCATACCAATTTGGGGTACATGTGACATTTTTAAAATTTAACTTTGACAATGGTTTCAGATCTTGTTGAATTAGTGTTAATACGTATTTATCTTAATTTCTTCTATACGGTAATTAAAACAAGAATAATTCTGTCACACTATGTCATAGTCTCCTCTAGTTAATGTTTTAGATGGTTTCATCAATATGTATATCACTATATTGTGTGTCTGTAATAAGCCAGTATCTCTCCAATTCCCTTCATGCCAAACTTTAAATGTAGCAAATTTGGCGATAAATTTACAATGCGGAGGTTACATGACTTTGGTGAGTAAAGTTTCAAGTTTATATAAAGCACAAATCAGCTTAAGAAAGAATGAAACTTCTGTGAATCAGTGTACATTTGAGAAATCTATCATGGGAGCCCATTCATAAGTAATAAACCAAATCAATTGTGTGTTTGTGTGTAATGAATCAATAGGTCAACAACAACAAAAAAAATTATGTTGACCTGCATAGAGAAATGGCATCCATGCCACTGGGAAACTGTTCAAAGTAATCATACAGATGTGCTACCTGAACCCAATTAGATGGAAAGGCAAATATGAAGTAAATGTTTTGATCATTGACCATCTTCCCGCAATAGCGTAACAAGCAACAATTAAGGCAAAACGAAATATGGTGCAGGATAACTCCACATTTAAAAACTTGGAAAAAAAATACTGCACAACTAATATGGACTGAGCCATTGGAAAAAGGTTATTAGTATCAGTTTGTACTTGCATTGAAGAGAGACTGGAGTGCTTAAACTAACAGGATACCAGTGAACTGCCTATCATTTTCTAGATACATCTTCTGAGACTATAAAACAAATCTACCTGGATTTCTAAAGTTTTCAGTAAGATGGGGGGGGGGGGGGGGAGATGATGTACCTTCATCTATATAATTTAAACAGAAAAAAAAAAGGAAGCAATTAAAAATTTGCCACAGAGAAAATGCTGACATCCTAAATTGTTATTGCTTTGGTATCCTTACATTAAAAGACAAATTTAAGATAATGTAAGCAGAGCAATATTGTGAAATACAATACACAGTAATACAATGGTGATCATAGAAAATATGACTTTCAATAAATTAGTTACTTAACCTGATAAGGCTGCAGGGCCTGGAAATATTTTTCAAAAGAAACTGCACAGTTTAATCATAAACCGTGAGCTATTTTGTTTAATTCCCCCCAGTAAATGGAAAATTGTGAATGTTACACCCATTTTTAAAATGGACACCAGTAACCTTGGTAATCTTAAGCCTGCTAGTCTAACGTCGGCATTAGGTAGGGTTTTAGAATCTTTTATTAAAAACAGTTAACAAAACCACCTACTAAAAACATACTTTTGAAGAAAGTGATACGAGTTGCACTATTTTAATTGCCATAGTTATAAAAAGCAATGTCATTGATATCAGTAAACAAGCTGTTGTGTCATGGGTTCAATCATTTGTCCTATGAGTAATGTATTCAAATCAGTGTTCTCGCATGCAAGCGAGGCAGGTGTCACGTGACATAACCATAAGACACCAACCACATAAAACTCCATGGTTTGCTTAAAAGAAACATCATTAAGACGTTGTGGTCATCTTCTTCCACAGCTTCTCCCTATTTAGGGTTGTCACAATACTCTATCATTCTTAATCACTGTCTCTTTCTCCTCCAGTCCCACGCATTGCATGTCACTTGCCAATTTATCTTTCCATCTTGTTTTCGGTCTACTTCTCCTCCTTCCTGGTATCTGCATCATCATTTTTCTCATTGGATGTTCTTCATATCTCTTCTGTACATATCCAAATTCCTCATTAAGACTTTGTGAAAACACTGAAAATGCCATGATTAACAAATGCAAACAAGTCATTGATACTGAGCATTTACAACAGGGTGATACACAAACATATATTGTTACCTTAATTGGTGTCCATCAAACAGCTATCGCAAGGCTGTGGTGGAAATACATGAAAATTGGATCAACAAACGATGCATCCAAGACAAGGAGACTATGCATGACAACTGCAGCCTAGGATCACTACACCATCTTCATAACTTATTGGTATTTCTGTTGCCATAACATAAGTACCCCAAGGCTTATGCCAAATTACAGATCAGAAACAGTCTTAGAACAGCTGGATTATAGCCATGATGGTCACTCCAGTGCACCATTTTGAATGACCAGCACTAAGCCATTCAACTTCAGTAGTGCCAACAAAATCTACAATGGCTTTGAATAAGCTGGCATTACATCTTTTATACCAATTAGTTGCCATTCCTACTTAGATGAGTCAATGATCTATGGAAAATTTACTGGAAATGTATAAAACAAACTGCTGCTCCATGTCTACAAAAAGTCAACTGTTTTGGGATGCTTGTTCGGAGTCATTTCATAGGGATACATGAGAATACTCGGAGGCATGTAGCAACCTTTATCAATGTCCATATTGGCATTTTCCAATACACAAATCAGCATGGACTTCTTACAGGCAAACAATATTCTAGTGCTACCCTGGCCCTCATGATCACCAGATATTGCTCCTAGAGAAACACCTAAAAGGACGATATTGATGTGTGGACAGTGATATAAACAGCTTGTTGCAACTAATTTTGTTTTCTGGTTTAAGGACACATTCATGTTTCCATTAAATGTAAATGTAGTTTTGTTTTTAAATCAATTTTGCAACAGTTAAACACTGAATTTGTGTAGCTTTCTCTCTCTTATTTTTTTTTTGGAGAGTATATTATTTTAAGAGACTTTTAGCATGGATTTAAAGCTAAAAAATTTTTTTTCAATTTATCTTTTAGAAGTTTAGTGGTTAGTTGATGGTAGAAATTAGGTTGATGTTGCTTATTTAGAACAGTAAGACTTCTGATGGAGTTTCACATAAAATGGAATGTGTGTGTGATGCACTTTTAATATAATTAGCGAATGTCTTTGAAAACTGACAACATAATCCATTTTGATAATCTGCACTAAGTCCTTCATGGTGTGCAACAGGGGTAGTTGTTTTTTTTTTTTTTTTAAATCAGAATTCATTTGACTGTATAATTCATATTCACATAAGTAAATTAGCACAATTCTTTCAAAATGGAAACTGTTGTAAAATGTTCATATATTTTCAAGCAACTGCAACTGTTGCAGAACTTTATCCATCATCCTGCCTAAAAGGAATCAGTTTTTATATAATCATTCATCCCTATTAATTTATTATCGTTAATAATCATATTAAGATTTTCACAGGGCTCATAGATGTACAAATAAATATTTTTATACCACAGCTAGTTCCTGTTAATGCACAGAAACCCCTTTACAATTCAACTCTCCATTGGAAGGTAGCACATTAAGGGAAAAATATTTCATATTTTAAAATTTGCCCTGCAGAACATGTTAGGCAAAAATTTCCAAAAACATCTAACCTTACTATTTAATAATTATTATCAGTGCTGGTTTTGAATATTTTCTGATAGATGGCGACAGCTGAGATAGTCATGTGACTGAGAGTTAGCTATCTTGGAGAGAGCATTACTTGGTGCTTCTGTTTGGCAAATCTTCAGCTGATTTCAAACCTGCCTAAAATGAGTCCTATCAAACTTTCTCTTTTATAGACATCTTAATAAGCAGCCCGCGGGGGCTTTCTATGCAGCCTCCAAAGCATATTTTAAGTAAAGCATAAAATGTTTTGATTAAAAACACTATAAGAATAATTAAATACAGTACAGCAACCCTGGGACCTGATACATGCCGGGTTAGGGAAAACTCCAGATTTTGGGAGGTTATGCCTTTGAACACCGCCTACCTGACCAGTGTTCTCTGTAAGAGCCAGTGGTACACATAAATACGAGGTGTAGTCAAAAATTATCCGACCTTGAATTTGTTTGAACAAAATAATAATATGTGAGCAAAATCCGCATGGGTACTAGTTGGCTGCGTCCTTCCTGAGCATGCGCAAAAATTTTCGTGTCTGTAGGTTGCGCCAGTCGCCCGCAGTGACGCGTTGAGTACAGATGTGAAGAGTGTGCTGTGCGATTTTTCTTTTTGAGTCAAGATGACCGAGCGCATTGAGCAAAGATACTGTATCAAATTCTGCCAAAAACTTGGTGATACACAAGCCCAGACTATCGAGAAGATTCAGAAGGCCTTTGGAGATGATGCTATGGGAAAAACACAAATAAAGGAGTGGTACAACCGGTTCAATGGCTGCACCTCAGTGGACAGTGAGCAACGTTGTGGCAGACCATCGACTAGCAGAAACGACGAAATGATTGCAAAGGTTTGAGGAATAGTCTATGAAGACCGTCGTGTGACTATTGAGGAGATTGTTGCCGAAGCTGGAATCAGCCATGGGTCAGTTCAGTCAATTATAACAGATGATTTGTGCATGAGGAGGGTGTCGGCCAAGTTTGTACCAAAGTTGCTATCTGACCAGCAGAAAGGAAATCTCCCAGGACATGCTGGAGTGTGCTAGCCAAGATCAAAACTTCATGAATACTATCATCACTGGCGATGAGACATGGGTGTACGGCTATGACCATGAAACAAAAATGCAATCATCTCAATGAAAGCATCCATCCTCGCCAAGACCAAAGAAAGCAAGACAGGTGCACAGCAATGTTAAACTGATGATGACCTGTTTTTTTGACTACAGAGGTATTGTGCACCATGAATATGCACCACAAGGTCAGACAATTAACGGGAGTTCTTCGTCGCCTTCATGAAGCTGTGCGGCGAAAACGACCTGACCCGTGGGCAGCAAAGAACTGGCAACTTCACCATGGCAACGCACCCGCTCATTCCGCCCACATCGTCCAAGCATTCCTCGCCAAGCATAACACACCACTTGTTCGTCAGGCTTCCTACTCCCCAGACTTGGCTCCGTGTGACTTTTGGCTATTCCCAAAGCTCAAATAAACACTCAAAGGGAGATGATTTGAGTCAACAGAGGACATTAAGCAAAATTCGACACCACAGCTCTACAGAATCCCAAAAAATGATTTCCAGAAATGTTTCCAGCAGTGGCAGGAACGCTGGCAGAAGTGTGTAGACTCCCAAGATGGAATACTTTGAAGGAAACTAAATCAAAAAGGTTACTTGTTTTTTTGGCCAATGGTCAGATACTTTTTGACTACACCTCGTATGTTTAACAAGCTTGGACTGGTGGCTGTTTTTATTGATTTCATAAAATAAAATTGTTATTGCTCTCTTCTTGAACAGTGATCCAAATGAACATGAAGATGTTACAGTGATCAGTTGTTGTATTTCTTCATTTTGCCCAAATTATAATTGCAGTTTCTTTGCCCTCTGGCTATCCATTGTTGTCTTTCATTAATTGAGGCTACGAAATATTATGGTCTAGCATTGTAGGTTTCTTATAGGGAAGAGCAGCAGAAAAAATCTTTTTGATACAATGTTGTTAAAAAAAAAAAAAAGCATTAGAACAAGGAGTGTTTCTGCAATGGCATCATCAAAAGGAAAGAGAAAAATTGAGTAAGAAAAAATTTTTCAATAAGGAATGGACTGAGAAGTATTGTTTGTGGAGAGGAGTGGAAAGATTGTTTGCCTTGTCTGACATGAGATCATCACCGTGCCAAAAATGGGAAATATCGAGAGACACTATTCAACAAAACATGCTGGCAAACTTGAATTGTTTGAAGGCAGCCAAAGAAGAGACAAGGTGAGAGATCTTTCTCAACAGCTTCCAAGTCAGCAAAACATTTTCAGGTGCTGCGATGCAGAGGCCAAAACCTCCACAACAGCAAGCTACTGCAAATAAAATGAAGCCTCTCAGCTATGGAAGGTACATTGAGATCGTTCCAAATTTTGTCTGTTCAGAAAAGAAGTCTGCTGCTAAGAATTTTACCTTGAGAGACTGCACTGTATTAAGAACTGAAGAGACTTCCAGTGATCTCCGTTCCCAGTTAATTGTAAAAATCTCAGAGTTTGAGGCCTATAATGAAAGCACAAATAGCTCTGACACCTCTCAACTGGCAATCTTTATAAGAGTCAATGCAAAGTTTGTAATAACAGATGAGTTGCTTGCCCTGAAGCCAATGAAAGATACAACTGCAGGGCTTGACTTTCTCTAAGCCTTTGATAATGAGCTTCAAACTTTAGGCTTGTCCTATGAGAAAATGGAGCCCCCTCTGGGCTTGAGAATAAAATAGGATTTCAAGGGCGAATGATAACTAAGCTGCAAAGTCGCAAAATTAATACAGCTCCACTCTGGTGTTATTGTATCATTCTTCAGAAATCTTTTGTTGATAAACCTATTGGCTTTGCTGATGTCATGAAAATAGTAGTATATGGCTTATCAATTTTATCAGGCTAAATCTACACTGACACATTGGCAGTTTTGTGAACTTCTTCAAGAGCTTGAAATGGAATACAAAGATGCTTAGTACTTTGCTGGAAGACTTTGCAAAGAGTCTGAGACATCCACAAAGCATTTGAGTTATCCGTTACAGAGAAAGGAAAAGATGCCAAAGAGTTTTCTGGATCTCCAATGGCTCTGTGATTTTACTTTTTTGGTAGGCATCACAGAGTACCTAAATGACTTGAACAACGAACTACAAAGAAAGAACCAACTAATTCATCAACTTTACAGCAAAACCAGGGCTTTTAAGACCAAACTGCTCCTTTGGGAGAACCAGCTTGGAAACACTGTTTTAACACATTTCCCACATCTTCAAAGCCAAATGCAAGAAAATATGATAGGGGAAAAGTATTCAGCTGAGATAAAACTGAGAGAATGGGATTTGACAGGAGATTCCATGACTTTTTGTGGAAATGAGAGGCAATTTCAGTTGTTTTCCATGCCTTTTGAAATTTGACCTAAGATGCTCCAGTTGAGTTTCATTTAGAGCTAAATGACTTGCAATTAAGCATGGATCTCAAACAACAATTCAACTCAAGGGATCTGATGGATTCCTACAAGTCATTTCTGCCAAAAATCAAATACCCAAAGCTTTCCAGTCAAGCTTTGACACTGATAACCAAATTGAAGAGTACGTATATCTGTGTTCAGTTCTTCAGTAAAATGAAGTATTCCAAGTCAAGGAACAAGAATGCACTGATAAATCAGCATCTACAAGACATCCTGAGAAATGCTTCTATCAACATGAGGCCAAATTTTGATAGGATCATGGCCAAAAGGAAATGTTTTCATACATCTCATTAATGTCCAGAATGATTCAAAACAGTTCAAGCAAGCTAATTTAGTATTCTAAAGGTTTCATACGGGTTACCGTATTGCAGCCCCTGGATATTCTCTATCTGTGCAATTTGACTAAGCAAAAATTGCCTACCACTGCATTAGATGATGCCATGAAGGTACAGGTTGTACCTCTCTAATCCGGTAATAGCCTTGGTCTGGCATGATTTTAGTCTGCCGGATGTTCACTTAGCATGGGTGATGCAAAGTTTCCATGGTCCAGCAAAGTTTGTTTACATCCAGCAGTTCTGGCTCTCAATGTTCTGTGCTGTTATTTAGCTCTAATTTATTTCTAAATGTGTCTTCTAAGAGGCAGGCAAGCAGTGGAAATATTGGTAATGCTGATAAGCATAAGCACGTGTCAATTTCAATGCTGCAAAAGGTGGAATTGTTGCAGAAATTGGAAAAGGAAGCATCGGCACCTGCCTTGTGTGAGTTTTACTATGTAAAGTCATCCACAGCACGTGAATTGAAGCAGCAAAAGAATCAGATCCTTAAGTGTTTTGCTGACAGCGAGAGTATAAAAATACGAGCATTCATTACAAACTGAAGGGAGCAAAAATAAATAACTTAGATAGTCCTCTTATACATTGGTTCTGTCGGAACAATAGTGTTAGCGGTTCAGGTGAGATGGCAGTGACAAAAGCAAAAGAACCCGACCCGCAGCATGAGTGTGACAGTTTGCAAGGATGGCTTCAGAAATTTAAAAACAGATATGGCATCAGTCTACATAATTTGTGCAGCAAAAAAAAAGAAGTGACTGAAGCAGCTGCCAAGTACGCTGACAAATTTTCAGTTTGTTGCATCTAAGAAATTATCCCCGGAGCAGGTATACAATGTTGAGAATGTTAATGAAGCTGCTCTTTATTGGCATTGTATACCAAAGAAAACATTAGCAACTGATGAGGAGGAGCCACCAACTGGGATGGCGAAGTCGAAGGACAGGGTAACTACACTTGGTTGCACAAATCCAAACTATTGTCATTGCGGAAAGTGTGAACCCAAGGACATTCAAAAGAGTGAAAATATTTCCAGTGATATACCAATGGCAACAGAAAGGGTTGGATTACCACTAAGCTACATCTCAAGTAGTTTGAGAAATATTTTGTACCAGAGACAAGAGCTCCTGCACCAAGGTAGATCTGGATCCAAAGTGCAAAACTGCACTGATTCTCGACAACTGCTCTGCCAACCCTGAATCAGAGCTGCCTGTCAAAGATAATGCAGTGCAATCCCTAAAGTGTAAGTACAGGTCAGAGTTTATGCACAGATTGTTAGTATCATTTAATGATGAAAAGAGTATGACATCATTTAAAAATTTAATCTCAAGAATATCACTTGGACACTAGCTATAGCCAGGGAAAGAGAGACTCCATCTACTCTGAAAAATGGTTGGCACAATCTATGGCCAGCAACAATGTTTAAAGACTCCTAACATCAATAAGGAGGTTGAGTACACTAAATTTCAAGTGTCTCAAGACAAAAAAATAAACTGAGTTAATGGAGTATGCCAAAGGTATGGCCCATCCTGCAGTGGTTGAGCTGGCCAAGAATTTGAGAGAGAGGAAGATTTTCCAGAATGGATAGATGTTGACAAAGATGTATCAGTTGTTAATCAAATAACTGATGAAGAAATTGTGTAGATGGTACAGCAGAGAAAAAAAAGACAACAAAGAAGCCAGTGATGCTGATGATGATGTCCAAAAAGGAATTTCATCAATGAATGCATTCAGTTGGCCACAGATTTAATAGAAGGCCTGGAACAAAGAGATTTTTATTTCTGAGCACAAGATCATGTCTCTTAAAGAAAAAAAACAAAATATGAGACAAGTCACACTGGAAAATTTCTTCAAGATAGCCAAGCAGAGTTGTGGGCAGCATTCTACAGTTGAAAATCCTGTAGCCTCCACTCCACCCCATCTACCCTGGACATACCTACAGAAGAGGTCTCAGATTGCTCCACATCTGATACTCCAGATTTAATTCAAATGTAATTTGTTTTTAACAGTTACTCTGCATTATCGCATCACTTTTGGAAGGCAGAATTCAGGCATCATTTTAGGTGAATAACCGATGTAATACAGGTAATTTTTGTTTAATCTACTTTTTCATGTTTTGTTTTTTATGCTTTACCTTCTTATTTCCTGGTGCCAACACAGTAAAATTCTGTAAGAACACTAACACTTTATGTTATGAAAAGATCCGGTAAGCCTGGGCCAGCCATAGACTTATTTAGGGTGTATCAGAACAGTAATGTATTGACCACCCAAAGTTCAGAAAGTTCTATGGTCCGGCACCAGTCAGGTCCTGAGGTTGCTGGTTTAGAGAAATTCACTCTGTATAAAGATTGCTGCTCTGATGAGGAAACAGGAAGAACAGATTGAGTAAAGATAAACCAAAAGGTTTATAGGGCTAAAAAAAAAAAAAAAAAATCAGCCTGACTGTAGTATATTACAATCAACTAATAGATATTCAACATAAGCCGTAGAAAAATTTGCAATTCATAGCCATCTACCTTCACAAAAGCAAACAGTAGTAGTATTTTGTCGGACAAATAAAGTAGGCTTGAACATCTGAAACAAATGATAAGGCAAGGGACGAGATGTGTGTAAAGGACTATCAGAAGAGACAGGTATGAATATAAGTTTTACATAAGACCAGGTAAAAAGTATGCATTATGCCCAGTATCAAGAATAATATAACTATGAGGAAGGAAAGAAACAGAAAAGAAAATATTATCTAACCTTGCTTCTCATGGAGGAATACAATACCTACACTGAACATGGAAATGCTGATTCTGTCAGCTTCAGTAAATTCTTTGAGCTTAGACCGAACAATGTACTGCTAGTACATTCAAATCCAGCTGACCAGTATAAAGTCCTCAAAACTTTTTCAAACTAGACAGAACTGGAATCATAGAGGATGTTGCAGTTTTCTGGAACTTTGTTTTAATCTGACTGACATATCAACTCCGAAATGCAGGCAACCAGCACGTTGGATGATTAAACCTGAAGTAATATGTTAAAGAATGGGCTACGAAGCTGCAGGTTGGAGACGAGAGGCTGAAGCTACAGGTGCACGAATGCAAATGTTCTCCAGGAGAAAAATACAAGAAGAATTTAAAGCGGTTCTGGAACATGTAAATGTCAAGAATAAGAGGACTTTCAAAATAACAAGGTTAAACCGTAACACTAAACTTAATTCAGATTGACTTTGCCATAAATTATTTGTGCAAATACCAAATTGAGATTCAAAGTGCACTGTGGAGCAAAGCATCAAACCTCCATCACAGCTGCTACTTTTTCCAAAACAAGTGTAAAGTTGTTCTTGTCTGCTCAGATTCTAAGGAAAAAAGAAAATAGTGTTTGAAAAAATTACCTTAATGCAAAGAGTGTGTTAACAAGTGACATCATCAGAATTTAAGAACAGGTACATTATGATGCACTTTCTTTAGCATGTCAGAACGATTCCAAGACAAGTTTACCTGGAAGCACTTCAAAACAAGCCGAGTTAGAAAAGATAGTTATGGAATGTGAGGTTGTGAAAAACCCAGAGAACTGCTGCATTGAGTAAAAAAATCTGTGATACAGTTGTCAAAAGATTTGGCAAATGTTGCTTCACATCTCAAATGAAATTGAGAAAGAGATTAAAGAACTGCAACTATGAAGTAATGTGGAAGCCTGTCACAGAATCCAAAGTATGCATGTTGCATGACCATCAAATCTGCCATCTCCCAGCAAGTAACACCAAATTTCCATCTCAGCAAGACAAACTGTCTTTAAAAGTAAAAGACAAAGTAGAAGTATCATTGATAGTCAAAGCTGGAAGCTAAGTTTAGTGGCTAAACATAGAGCAAACTACAAAAACAAGAATGAAAGAAAAATTATGCTCAACAATTCAGAAAAAGTAGAATACATTTTAACATACTTTCCCATAGCATAGGGCATTTCTAACATGTGGTGTACAGCAGTTGTTTTGTTGCTTTTTCTGTACAAACAGAATGCAAAGCTTAGATGATCCACAACTCAACTCTAATGCATACCTCAAAACAGGAAAGAGTAAAAAAAAGTACTTCAACAGTCAGCCAAACTCAGTGTTTTTGGAAATATACAAGTTATATCAAAAAGCTTGTCCAAAATCTGCATAAGATCATATTTAAGGATACTGGTTTATTAGAAAGTTCAGTAAAGATTTACAAGAATGTTTCTAAACTTTGAATTATTTAAAATACCAGATCTATCAAGTCTGGATTTAATTACATTTAAGAAAAGACCTGATAGATTTTAAAATTAATTAGCAAGTTTGATCTTGCAAGCCGGAACACATTGTTTCTTAACTATCGACAGTTACTAAAACTAAGGGGACATAATTACAAATTAGCTAAGATTATGGTACAATGAGATATCAGAAAATATTTTCAGTGCCTAAACCATTAATAAGATGGAACATATTACTTGTAAGTTTAATTAGTAGTGAGAGTATTAATCAGTTTAAGAATGTTACTGATACTTTTGCAGATCCTTGCTTAAACCACAACATCCCGAATCCTCATCATTTCAAAACCAATAAAGATTAGGTACTTTTCGTCTTGTCATATGATCATTTTTGTCTATTGATCTTTTGACATTTTAGACAGTAAATCATTACAACAAAAGGACTGTCTGTTTAGCAAACATGGCACAACTTAGTTAAAATCGGAGAGCTTTCCTTAAGTAATCAAAAATCAAACTCCACGTAAACTGTCTTGTCCTACTGTCATATTGTTGGAAGAAGTCAGTCAGATTTTTGCCAAATTTTTCAGCTTCCTATATCAGAAAACATTTATTTGTAACAGAACCGTCGAGAAGTGGAATAAATCATTCTCACATAAAATAAAAATTGACAGCATTCATCAATTTCAGAATCATATTGATGGGCATTTTTTCCCCCCCCTAGAAGTTCTTTCATGAGCATTCTACCAAATTTTCACAGTGTACCAGTTATCCATCTTCTGCTCATGCCCCACATCTTCTTGTTTCAAACTATTTCATTCAAACATTTATGCAGTGTACCATAAAAACTCCTATATTTATTTTTGGGGAACACATATTTAGCCTAAAAATAAGCTTAAGCTAGGGCACAGTGTACGTGACAATGGTAAAAACAGCACAAACACAAACCAAAAAAACTTGCAATATTTAGTTAAAATATACAGTTTTTTTGGAAGATTTGTAACTAGATTTAAAAAAAAAAAAAAAAAGGATTCAAACAACTGATTCTCTACTCTGGAAATATTTTACACCAGTTATATTTACTATAATTTAAACCGTTATCAATAAGAAATTAGTTTATTAAGCAATAAAGAAAAGATTCCTGAAATAAAACTGCAGGGCAACAGTTTCTAGAACATAAATAGCAGCATAACCAATATCCAGTTCATAAGATAGAATAGATTTTTCTTCTCCATTTTCATGTAGGTTTGTCTTAACAGTATCTCCCAAGAATTGCTTCAAGAAACACAATGCCAGAACCAATGATCTGCCTTAGAATCCTACCTTGCAAACTGGTTGCTGTGCCTTGATGTGTTGAGGGTTAATTCTGCAAAGTCTATTGAACAACAAAGGATGCCAGGCTAAAAGCACTCACTTGCTGTTACAAAGCACCGGATGATTTTGATTCAGTGGATTGTTGGCAGATTTCATCCATTCCTTTTTCAACATCTGCTTCAGCTGTGACAACCGTAGGTTTGGGTTTTCTATCTTTAGCCGAGGAAGGTTTTCTTCTTCAAATTTGTTAAATGCTGCCTTTAGCCGCCTCTCCGGATGTCTGTCAATTTCTGGGCCCTTTACGCTACAAAAAATGACAAATGCTGCACAGCATTAAAATGGCTACTACTGTTTATTTTTTGGTCAAATCTGTTTAAAAACTCCTACTGTTAGGAAAAACAATGATTGAAATATGCCGCACAGTTTCTCAGGTTTGTTTATATTTTAGAAAAAAAAAAACAATTTTCATCCATGGTAACCATAACCCAGGTTAAAGAAATAATTTGGGTATGTAAATATTGTAACAAGGCAGCAATCATAACCCTCAGTTATTTTCTTCAAACTAATTATTAGTCAATAAATAACTGATCGGTGCTACAGTTATGGGTTCAAACCACCAGAAGAATTTTCCAATTATTGAGGCTTTGCAAATGTGTGATTGCCACTTGATACTTTGTTTGTGCCATCGTCTTGAACATCAATCAGTACCAATACAATTAAGTGACTAGTAGTTTCAAAATAATGTGCCATGAAATCTGACAAGTATACTTCTCTAAATACCAGCAACGGGCAACTGTTGAGTGTTGCCAACCATCTGGAAGGAAAAAGTAGGCAGAGTTACTTAGAAAAATTGACACAGCTTGATGTGATTGACCCATATTTACTTCCAACCAGCACGTTCACGAGTTGAGAAATATGCAGGCTCTATGCCAGACTGTGCCCGTGTACCCTGACATATATGTCTATGTAGTGTTTAATCTTTCAGCGTACATTGACCAGGACACGAAAGCTTAGAAGCCTACAACTATACTGTGGCTGGATGGGTGACAAATCTTCAACAGTGACTATACATGATAGGAATTTATCTGCAGGCTTATAACACCTAGGCCTTTAAGTGCTGTATTTGTTATTGTTTTAGTTAATATGTTTAACAAAATAGTGTAAACATGGAGAACATAATATCTACATTATAGAAGGAAAATAACTGAACTTTAAGAATTTTTTTAAATATGGCAAGCCTATTTATTACTGTGATACATTACTTAAAATTAATATTATTATTATTATTGAAGAGTGAGGGCAATCAGTGATATATAGTTTAAAAGCTTTAATTAATTTTGACAGTATATATTAACTGCAGACATCATTTATCTTCAAATATAAGAAACCTCAAGAAAAATAAAGTTAAAATTGGTTTTAAAACTAAAGTTTCTCCTGTCTGTGTTTGTGCACCAAGTAATTCCATAGAATACAATCATGTAGGATGATATTGATAAATAGTGTACTTACTGTAATGAAATGTTTCCAGTACTTAATTTAGTATCTGGACTTCTTTAATCTATGAACTGGAAACATATTCGTACAGACATAGAATGCAATAAGCTTGTGAGTGTATTATCTAAATTGTCCATTTACAACTGAACTCATTTTAGGCACCCATATAATTTGTGAGCTTTCTAAATGTAGTAAATAACATTTTGTTCATATTTCTTTATATGTTTAGTTTTTATTAATTAATTAATGAATCACATTATATACTAAAAAGTGAGAGAAATAGAGTTAAATTCCAATTTTATTAGTATTAATTCAATCCATTTTATTCTGCAATTATCAATATGGATAATCCTATTTCAATTTCTGCAATACAGTCAAGTTGATTAATAAATGGTCCCTTTTGATAACCTGAATTGTACTCTGAATAAATGAAGGTGGATACATATCTAGCATGTAGATATTAGGGAAGGATGCCCCCCCCATATATTCTGTATCCAGACCTTTGTAGGCTTTAATGTGGCCTTGATTGAAACATAATAAAAGTCAAATAACCAAACTTAAAATAAATCCACCTGGGTCATGATGTAATAAATGTAAGACAAACATAACCTGTACATTAGGGTGATGACTACAGAACTTATTTTTAAATATCAAAATTCTTGCTATGACATGGGGTGAACTTTTGCATATAAAGCTCGTTTTTGATTTGTGTGAAAAAAGTTGCCCCAGGCTGCCAAATAAAAATTTTCATTTTACGCTCTAATAGGGCAAATTTCATAAATATTGATGTATTGGCATTCTCATACAAATCTATTCGTAACTGATACATAACTCCTATAATAAAGTTTAGTCTAATGGCTGATTTTAAGTCAAGTGATACAATAGACAAAAATGCTAAAATTCGGGCCAAAAATTTGCCAATTACAACTAAAAGACGTAAAAGAAATTTGCCAAGAATTGAAAATTTCAAAGATTACGTTAGGCTACCTTTAAAAAAAAGATGTTTTAGGATGTTACCATACACTACTTGATAATGAAAAATCAAAACAAAAAAGAGTTAAAATTATTCATGAAGAATTAATTAATCTATGGAAGAAGATGAGTTTTTCCCATACTCAGTGAGCAGGCAATCATTGCTCGTATTAATAAACTAATATTAGAATATGAAAAAAATCAAAGATATCCAAAAGAAGAATTTTAAAAAAAATTAGATACTATATTTGACATTACAAAGCCAGAAGGACAATGGTTGTGTGAAGAAGACAAGAAACTTTATGAAAAAACGATCGAATCTGAAGGAAAAATAGGCTACGCAACTCATAAACCAGCTCCAATTTCCTCAATTCATCCATCGAAAAGAGAGATGCACTCAAAAATACAATAAAACTGTGCCACAAGATGATATAAAAGATGACAAATCAAGTAGTTCAACCACCAATTCCGATACCAGTTCTAATGAAAGCATCTATGAATCTTCCCCTAAAGCAAAGCAAAACTTTTCTACGTCTCTGCCCACCAAATTAGTTACTGAACTATCACTTTCTACTCATAAAGCATCAAAAGTTTGTTTAAATCTTGCAAAAGAGGGGATAAATCTGCCAACTCCTTCTCAGTCTGGAATATTCAAACGTATGATTAGATGTGGGGAAGAGCAAAAGTTGAAAATAAAAAAATCTTCTTAGAGAAGAGAAAGATTACTGCTTGCATTTTGATGGAAAAAGGTTACCAGGAGAAAAAGGAAAAGTAAAGCATGGAGAAGAGTGTCAAGTTGTATGCCTTCAAAGTCCCATGGAAAAAATTAAATTAGGGGTGGTCAGATGTGAAAGTGGTTCAGCCGAAAGTATATTTAAAGGAATTGTTAGTATTCTTGACAACAATGATGCATGGTCTAGCATCAAAATGATCATTTGTGATACTACTGCTGTAAATACTGGCCATATTAATGGGGTTGTATTTAGAATACAGCAAAAAATGTTACAAATGGGTCTAAATGTACCTCAGTACATAGGTTGCCAACACCATGTTTTGAACAGAATATTAAAACATTTTCTTGACTTCTATCTTGATAAGCATACCACAGGTCTTAATTTGAATTATAAATTTATAGATGAAATAACTGAAGGGTATGAGGTCTTAAAAGAATCGTATACTCTGGAGGTAGAGATGCCCGTTGTGGAAAATCCTGGAGGGAGGGATGATTTCAGGTTCCTTTATATTCTATGCTTTGCATTTCGACAATATAAGGAAAATCGCAAATTACCGAAAATAATTTGGCGATCTCTACCATTAATTCATAGTGCTTGATGGAATTCCAGAGCAATTTATTCCCTTATTGCTTATTTTCTGTTATCAAACTGGAGAGCAATACTTGAAAAACCAGTTACTTTCATAGCTTTTAATTGGCAGGAAGTGTGGTTTTCTAACCAAATATTTAAGAATGAAATATATGACAAACTCCTGTCAAATATTAAAGAAACTAAGTGCAGAACCGCTGAAAAATGCTTCAAAACTCACTGGTCCCAAGAAAATTCTGCTATTGATATACCACAATCAAATATTATTGCTGAAAGGGGAATTAAACTAATGGAAGAATTAAGGGAAACTTGTAAAACTGATAAGTATTTAAATATAAAATTTGTTTCAAAAAACAACTTCTAATTATTTTAATAAGTAGTATTGTATGATTTGTTTATTTCTTTAAAAAAGAAATAAAGTCTTTCTTTGATATTTTTACTTTGTTTTTAAATCTTTAAATGAAATCACTCTCATGTTTTGGAAAATTAAAAAAAAAACACTATATTAAAAACTTTAAGTCTAACCCTGGGGGAATTTTTTTCAAAATTCAGAAGAATGATCAGCATATTCTTAATTCATACCAAAAAGTTCATCAAATCCCACTGCAGGGTAATACATTTTTTTTGTCATTACCCTACTGTACATACACGAATATTTAATCCTCATTCATCTTGTTACATGCTAAGGCCATGTTTATTACTTTATATCTCCTGCAGTGTAATACAGTAGGCCTCTACTCTATTGTTTGGTAGTCTTATTTTGTGTCACGAGGCAGAATTTACATGCATCACAAGACTGGACTGTTACCCAGATTGTTCGAGCAGCACCAACAAATACACACGCATGTACATGCATATGCATTTAATGGCATATAATGGAATGGGTGGGCTTGACTGTCAGACTTATCTGATATGAAGTGATCACTGTACAGGAAGGTGACTCACTTCAGAGCATTTGTGCATTGTCACGTATGTGGACATGTTGAAAAGCAATAAAGTGATAGCCCTGGATATTGCCCCCATCTCTTGTGGCATCCAAGAGTACAACAAATAAATCCCATAGCCACAAGCTGACTAAATATATCTACTTATGGCAGACTGTATGTGAGTTTTGCTTGATGTCCTCCATGGCAAACAGACATTGATAAATCAAGTGACCTAACTATGCCACTTGCAAGGCCTCAATACAATACTATGTATTCCCACAAGAAATATTTTCAATCAATATCTTTCCTTTAAGAGTTTTCTAAGCAGAGTATCTATGTAGTTAACCAATGGGCTAATTCTTGCAACAACAACAACAAAAAGAATAACTTCATTCAGACTGTTAAACTCATGCAAAACCTAGAAGTGCTACAACTTTTCTCTGATTAACAGAGCCTTAAACACTTAAGCTGTTCAAGTTGGTTATCCTAAAGCAGTTTAAAGACAATGTGTATTATATTAAATACAATAAAAATCACTGTAGTGCTGGGAACTTCTGGCCAAGTCAATATCAATAAATATCTAACACAATAAAGGTTGCATATATAAAGTAAAATACTTAACCAGTTTATTTCTATTTTCTTTTAATATTTCAGTCCTTCAACAACAACATTACATTTATTTGTTTGTATTTTTAATCCTAACTTAATAAAGAAAGCAAGCAAACTGTACTTACACCCCTGGACTGCTGAAAAGGAGTCTTTACCTAGTGTTGTTTTTTTTTTCCTGAGATTTTTTTAGCCAATGACATCAGAACATTTATTATAATACTGACTGATAAGTTCCTATTGTCTGTATTGTATATCATCATCACCTTGAACTCAATACACAGTTATTACCTTGGTAGCAATTAGTATTCTAACCAGGAAAAATTCCCAATAATGTCTTTGAGCATGCATAATCTTTAAATCTGAACCCATAATTCTAATTTCTTGTATTTTGTACATTAATTAGTTATGAATAAAGCAAACATTTTAAATAACAACAAGTGAGGGTTCACTAAGACTTAAAAACAATTTTGCATCAAAGTATCTAAGTTGCTTCATTTCTAATCTTGGCTAGATAAGTTTTTCGTCTTTTTAAATAGTTATGATGCAATATCAAAAACTCTATCCATTTTTTAAAAAAAAAAACAAACAAACAAATCTAATTCTTTTTTAATACTAATCATCATAAAAATATCTGGAAAAGCTACAACTTCAGAAGCAAGTGAAATTATTACCTCAGAATAGATAAGGCTTCCTCCACTGATCTTGCATCTTCTCCTAAAGGGATAATTTTGTTAATATTTTCTTCTATAGGTATTTGGTCAGCTGGTAGTTCTTTCTCTTTTTCTGCTGCAGCTAAAGAAAGGAAATTCATGCAAAAACAGTGCAAGAAAATAATTCACACACACAAATCAATGAACCTATGCAGTTTGTAGATCATTAAGCCTCATCAATAATACAATTAAGCAGCCAAACATTTAAAAAAAAAAATTGTTCATAGTTCATTTAATTCTTCACTAAGCTGCCAGAATCAAGACATTGCCACAGCAAAATTTTGTCTTGTGATTTTTCACTAAAATTTGTATTTTCAGAATTATTTTCATAATACAAGTATAAAACACATCATATCCCTTTAACATTTTAGTGGAATTTTAACCTTCAGATGTTATAATTTAACATGTGGAAAAATGAATAAATAAAAAAAAAAAGAGTCAAGAAATATAAAGAAATTGTTAATCAGTAACAACCAGTGTGAGCAGTGTCAGAACTACCAGTGATATTTAAAATCTTCAGACGGTCATGAATACCAATGAGTAAAACATTCTGATGTTGCGAATAATAAACATGGCTACTAATGTCATTCCAACCTGAGAATGAGGTTGATTAAAATATTTAGAAATCATTAATTTTTATATCTGATGATATTCCTACTGGATGACAGTTTTAGTTTTCATAAATCACTTTCTTAATAAATGAAGTAGATGAAAAAGTCTGTCAACATAGGATTTGAAATGCTGACATTAGTCATTGCCTCAAAATTTGACTGCATCAGATCATTCTACAATATAAATACAGATCTACCAGAATAATTTGAGAAACAACCAAGATAGTAGCAACTATGAAAATACCCATCAGGAATTGAAGCTAAAGCCATGTAAAGTGAAGCATGGCCAATGGTATTCAATCTGCGTATTAGAATTGCTGTAAACAGTTAATGCTCAAGATATTTGGACTTTTATGTATTGGTGTATGATTGGTCAATCAGAATGTGGCCAAATTGAAAGGCTGTTTACTTATGATTGTATTATCATTGTGCAATTTGGTAAGGAACATGTAGCTGCTGCAAATCACACCAAACATGTAACTGTTCACCAACTGTGCCTGGACTGTATCAAACACTTGCAAAAATGGATGTTTCTGGAAACATCAGATAAAAAAAACACCTGCCACCATTGTTTCACCAGACTCTCCTGCAACTAGTGATTCTTCAGGAAGAAATCAGTATAGAGAGAGAGACAGAAAACAAGCTGTTTGTTCACTGTCTTTCCTGGGTTTCACACAGAATAAATATGAACCAAAATGAACATATTTTGAGATCAGCTGGCAATCAAAACATCCACTAATGCAAACAAACCTGTTCTAACTTCAAGTTCTTTATTCATTTGAATGTCTGCTCGAGTGACTTTTGTTGGCTTAGGAGTTTTTCCTTTCAGAGTAGACATTTCTTCGTCATGTAGCTGTTTAAGTTTTTGTTTTCTCTCCAGATGTTCGGACCTCTTGCGTTCTTTTTCTTCCTAAAAAAATAACAATAAAAGTTCCATGAAAATTACTACATATTAAAAAAATATATATACTGGTGTATCACCCTCCACATCTAATCAGAAAGGTACTTGCAGTTTGTTTTGGCAATGAGAAGAGAAATAGTTTGTTGGTAATCTAAATCCTCTAGCCCCAGACCCTTGTACTCAGCTGCAAGAGGGGACACCTACTGCTTTCAGAATGACCAAAGATCATGAGCAGCAAGGGGTAGCACCCATAATCTGTGGTTACAAAATTTAAAAAAAAACAAAAACAAAACAAAGCAAAAATATTGTTGTGCTTAAATACATAAAAACCCGGCAGTGAAAAGTCAATGTTGCTACAGTAACAGCCAAAATGAACAACCTTCAGGTAAAAAAGAAAAGGAAGATAATCCACTAATATTCCACTACTATTTACATAGAAAACTTTTCAGTTTGGTCCTGGTACAACAACAACAGTCTGGCTTAAGTCAAATAGTACAATGATTAACAAATTTTGAAAGCAAATGATATCTTAAAGTACATCAATTTCTTACATCTTTTCCCCTGTTAGATCAAAAGATGAGGCAGGATTAGTTAGAAAATATAAAATGTCTTGATATATTTATTTGATCACCCACAAAAATGAAGTATCTGACCAAAATTTGCACATTCCAGGTGGGATTATACATATACTAGGTAGGCAGATAACTAGTGCACACTGTCATCATGCCAAAAATAAGAATATGTCAGCATTTCTCAGCTTACCCCAGGTTGTTATAGGCTGTTTAATGGCTAGGGTCAATAGCAGGTTGCTAGAGAGATCTTGATTTTCTTATAGCATGGATCTGAGGTCAATATTATTGTGAAGTTTACTGGGACAAATGTCAATGATGCAGAAAGTGTCCTAGAAGGTCTGCAGCAGTGTCAACAACAAGAACGTGCCATTACTTGCTACATCCACACACAGCATTGCAATTCTCTTGCTGACATAACCCATGCAACAGAAATGAGCCAAAAGAGCAATCTATTGTCACCTCTACCAACTTGGCTGCAGAGGGTGAGCAGCAAATAAGTAACCCTTTCTGTCCAATAAAAATAAAGCAATTTTTAAATGTCTGACCAAAGGACAACTCTGGAAAGAATAAGTATTTGCAGTATGCATGCTTCCCTGATGAATCTAGATTTAAAGGATTCATGTCTGGAAGGTATGCCTGTGTTTGGAGAAGACTTAATGAAGACCTTCAACCCACAGTCAATTATAGAGGTTGGTGTATCAAGATAATAGTGTGAACTACAAGCCAGCATAATAGAAAGAAATAATTAGTTTTTTTCAAGTGATGCTTAAGCTATTGCCAAGTTCAAAACCATTTAAAAAAGCATCTATCATTGTACCTACACGAAATAAGATTCAATGCTTATATTCTTGAAAAAGATGACAATACATGCCACATCTTTTATGTGGCTAAGTCTAGAAGAGGAATCAAGGAATTTATCTTTCTGAGTATCCAAAACCCTGATATAAATCCAACTGTGATTGTGGTAGCATCTGGATCATCAGTTTTATGTCCTGCCAATATGATAAAATCAAACGGACCTTTCACAAAGATACAAAGGAACCTAGACTAGACTGTGACCCAAAATCTCATTGATTCAATGTCAAACAGAATAGGAACACTTCAGGTTATTAAAAAATGGCTAAACTAAGCACTAATAAGGAACTTTGCTCTACTGTTTGTCTTTATCTGCTGTTCTCCACAACAACTAATATACTATTATAATACAGATGGCCAAATCAAATTATTATGGCCAGACATTGTATATACACTCTTTAATAAAAACTAAAAGCTGGAAAACAGCTACAGCAAACAACTTTAATTATAATCTGTTGTTTTCTTTAAATATTAAAATAGTAAAATTATTTTTGAAATATAAGCCTAACAATAAATCATGCATGTAGAGTGAAGTAAATAAGAAATTTATGGATTCAGAATTTAAATTGCAATTTTTTTAAACAATTTTCCTTCTTTAATGAAGAGTGGGTAGGTGAAAATAAGATAAGCAGATAGGCTAACTACTAGTCATATCACAAAACATGCACAGCCTAATTTAATTCTCTACTCTGTTATTTTCATAACAGATGTGTATGATACACATAGGCAGAAGTCCAGAGATTGTTACAATACCTTCCTCTGCTGTTTCCGTGCAGCATGTTTATCATCATCCTGCCAATATCTATCAGCTTCTTCTTTTAATTTCTTTTCTCGCTCTTCCACTTTTTTAGCTTCTTTCCGTGCTTTTGCAACAGCAGCTTTTGAGTTCTCCCCTTGGAATTTTTTAGGCATGATGCCACCCCAGAAATGTCAAATCTTGAATAAAAACAGAAATACCAAATTTTCATAAAAAAAAAACAACAAACAACAAAGTTAGTGACTAAACAGTCTAGCCATCAAATACCACAAAAAATCCCCTGATGACCAGCATAATCATGCATATTTAAAATAGGTTTCTGTTGAAATCAAGGAAATGTGTTTATGATTAAGACCATTCTTTCAAAGCTCCACTCCATGGCCCACGTGAAGCTTCATGGAAAATGCTTTAAGTTCAACAGACTCTCAAATATAATAACAAGGAACATACTGAGAAAAACAAGCTCTAATTAAAAAGAACTACCAGGACAAGTGCAAGATTTTAGTCACACAAAATATAAAACCTCATGAAAATACTAGCACAAACTGGGCTTGCATTATTCATCACCATGCATTTTGTTGTCATCATATTAGTTTCCACTATTGAAATGTAAAGATCAGTTTCACACTTTCATGGATGCTACATTCATCATATATACATCATGTGAAGACTCTTAATTTCAACATGCTATTCATAGAAGACTCCATTTGCAGTGGCTACTGTACTGCCATCTGTGAAGTAACAATATCACTAATGTTTTTAACTAGAGGCAACATAATTAATTAGGGCTCATTACTTTTAGAAAAACATTGTTGCACATGAGAAAAAGAGAGAGAGATATGATCAAATGAATAAATTTTAAAAAATGTGATGGCATTTGTTTCCCTTGTTTTGAATAAGGGTATTGATCTGCTCTTTAAAATATAAAAACAAATCATTCTAGCTTCAAGTTCTTTATTCATTTGAATGTCTGCTCGAGTGACCTTTGTTGGCTTAGGAGTTTTTCCTATTTAATACGGACACCAATCTTCATTTGGTTAATAGATCATTCTAATCTACCTTCACAACAACTTCATAATGCATGACACTGTTGTACCAAAGACCACTTATAAACGGCTGCTTCTGAATACTTCAAGTCAAAACATCATGATGTAAAGGTATTTTTGGAAATCATGTATTCACATTTTAAATTTCAAATTGTTACATTTTTCAATTTTTGTTATTTTTTAATTAAATGGATAGAAAACTATAAAGTGGCATATAATTCAATATGTTAATATAACGGTATTATGCAAATTTAGCAGGTTTAATTAAGCAAAATGAGGAAATTATAAGATAATACAAAACTTTTGACTTAATAATACAGCTGAACCAGAGACAAATAAGCCAGCTGATATTAATAGTGCAATTTGTCTAAAGATTCAACATCTGAGAATGGATCAAGTCTCACCTACTTCATAGTGTTAACTAACTAGATATTTAATACCAAAATGGAAAATACTAAAGTAATTTCCAAACAATTACAAAGTAATAGATTTGAAGAACATGTCAACATCAACTCCAGGATCACTACTCTTATCTGGTTTGTTCTTCAGCCACCATGAGTGCATCCTCAACATCATAGATAGCATTCGCATGGATAGTCTGATAGCAGAATGAGGAAAATGCTATAGGAAGTGCATCCCATTTTTCCAAGTGGACACTTACAAGTAGTTATTAGCCTTAAAAATCCAACACAGTCAAATCTGATCTCCAATCCACAAGGACAAGCAAAGCCTGCTACATGGATGGCACTGCATAGAGATCTATCTCATTTATCTAAATAAGGCCAGATGCCATTCATGAGGGTTCTGTCAAAACTATGTTCCCTAGTGATGCCAATTACCTGGTTGTAAGACAACATATGAGCTCTAAGAGCATTGTTGGCTATTTTAGCAACCACAAGAACATTGACAAGCAGGTGATGTCAGCAGATCAACCCTGAATAATAAAGCTCTCTCCTAACACTTCCTTCTTCACAGTCCCATTGGCATCAAATTCCAGACAGCTTTTTGACAGGAATGGAAGCTGTTAATAGCTCTGGCCCAGGGATTTCTAACACTTCTTTGATAGGCAAACAAATCTTTGCCTTCAAAGGCTGCTGAATAGTAGCAGTGGCTATTGTACAGAAACAAGAAAAACAAATACTTCACTAAGCTGATGATGCAAGATGCACATGCAATAGGTGACCATGCCATTCTGCCCTCCTGACAGTGTAAGCAAGCAATATGGGAACAGTTTGAAACAATACAGGCAAAACTACAGGAGATACCAAACAAAATGCATGGAGCATAAACAAATATATCCAACCTCTATCTTACACCACATAATGCAGCTTTCATTTTTTTTGTATATGCGTAAAAGAAAATAACTTTAAAACTTGAAAAAGGAAATTCTAACAGATTACAAGTTACAGCAGGTTTGCTTTTTCCAGATTAATGAATGTTACAAAACAGTGGAAGGACTATACGATGGGTGAATGTATTACAACAATTAGTTTTATTATTGCTCTCTTTACCAGCCATATTTACAACTTCCAATAACAACACTACAGAACCACCCTGTGAAAAAGCTGGCAATAGCTGCTCATGGAAAAAAACTAATTTTTAATTTTGAAAAATTTGTGTAATACTTTTCTTTCACAAAATTACATTACCAAATCAGTAAGTGTGCATTACACTGGGACAAAACAAACTGTCATTTTATTTCAGCAACTATTAGACTAAAATGGGAGAGAGAGAGAGAGAGAGAGAGAGAGAGAGAGAGAGAGAACTTTCTGGCAAAATACATGGTGTAAACCAGATTTTAAATTATTATTTAGATTTATTTTTCATCTTTACAAAATATTCCACATATCTCAATGAATGATATTAGGAATACAAGCTTATGAACTGAGGAGCATGGTGGGTAACAGTCACAATTTTACATTTATAGACCATACTATTTCATACAAGATCAGTATTTCAAATATTTCAAACAGCATAAACTGCATTGAACAGGTAGTTACACTTTATCATTTATCTTGTATATTTGACAGTTTCCCACTATAAGGTTGCCAGGCCTCCCAAATATACAGGGTTGTCCCTTAATTCATTGCCATGTCCCATTATCCCAGAAAAGTCTTCTGGGATGCATAGGAGTCAGAGAGGAGAGCAGTATTCAGCCACGTGGTGGCCTACTCCTATAGTTAGTGACTACCTAGCGTGTTAGAGTGTGATTATATTGCACTGTAAGCCAGTGACTGTGTATAGGTTACCATAACTGCATATATATACTGTTCACCTTTTCAATTATTATGCCAAAATGCAGTTATACATTTAAAGATGATTATGCTAAACAATGAGATTTTACCAAGAAAGAGAAACAGAATGATGATGCTAAATGTAAATTGCTTTTCTAGCCCTGCTCATGGAGATAAATTGGACATTCTATAGCACACTGCTACATGCAGGCATAAATTAAGCATATTTTTTAGCTCTGTGGCAAAATGATCAAAATCCATTGACAGTTATTTGTAAAAAGGGATTTCAATGAAGAAACCAAAGTTATTACAGCTGAAGTAACTATGGCTTTTCACACCATCAAACATCATTACAGGAAGCTTTATTGATTGCGTGAGTAAACTGTGTCCAGATCTCTTTTCTGATTCTAAGACGGCTAGCAAACATTCTTGTGCTGGAACTAAGTCAACAGCCACTATTAGCCCCACACATTGTTAAGCAAGTTGTCAAAGATATAACTGACTCACAACATTATGGATAATCCACTGATGCAACCAACCACAATGCGGAAATATTTCCATTAGTGGCTCAGTATTTTACCTGCGAAAAAGGAATGCATGCCAAATTGTTGCCAATATGTTCCTTGCCTAATGAAAAATCCAAACCTATTGCAGAACTTTGTGAAGAAACTCTGCAAAATGTAGGTGTTGGTATGTTACTTACTGTGGAGATAACACAAACATTAATTTTGGTGGAAGTCTTCAACAAGATATGAACAATGTGTTCACAAGACTTAAAACTAGTATGAATGAATACTTGGAGGGAAGTTGGGTGTCCAGCACACATGTTGCACAACACAATGCAATCTGCATCTGATATATTCTCTACTGAAGTGATTGTTGTGAAGCCATTTTTCCACATCACTATTTACACTGTGCGAACTGAACATCTAAAGGATTTTTGTCAGTTTGTTGGCATAGACTATCAAGCAATTTTCTTGCACCAAAAAACACATGCTGTCTTTCAATAGCCAATGCAGTGGAAAGAATTCTCAAACTTTACAATGCACTGAAATCATATTTTATTTCAAAGACAAGGCTTCTAAAATTCTGGAAACATTTTTAATGATCCATTGAGTGAAGCATATCTGTACCTGGTTCATAGTCTGATGAGTATTTTCAACAGGAAGATCCTACAAATCGGAGGAAAAAGTGTCATCAAAATATGGTTGAATATACAGGAGATGCTGAATGCGTGAAAGAAAGCAGCAAAAATTTTGCTTCCAATCTAAGTGTAAAAATCCAATCCATTCTTTATTAGGATATTCTTGAGACCATGGCAAATAGATTCCAATCAGAAGCAGAATGCTTCTATCAGATATATTATGATTATCTCTTGCAATGGATTTCTCCTCTCAAGCACTTTGACATTTTTGTATGGATGTTGCTTACCATAGTTCCAACCTGGGAACAACTTAAGGAAACCTGCACTTATCTAAAGGAGAGAGGGATGAAGCGAATAAGCTGTTGTTCAATTAGTGGATCATTCTGAAGATTATAGAACAGGAGCTTCAGTCTAATACTGAAGACTGGAGAAGAAGTTGTGCCATGAGAAGTGGTCAGGTATTCTTCAGCAAAATGCATACCAGGAACAATTCTCTGAATTACTTCTCATCTGCCAGTTTATTTTCAGCATCTGTGCACAACACATGTTCAAGACATTTTCTCTTTAATGACCATCTGATGAAGCAAAGTAAACAACTAACTAGACATATTTACAGTGGAATCAATTGTGCAGTTTGGAAAACATGAACAGCAGTGAGTTTTATCAGTATACACTTCAAAACAAACTGATGTAAAGAGATAAAGGCCTCATACAAGTATAACTTTAATAGTTAACAATAACTGTTCAATTATTTTTTAAAAATTTTATTTAGATGTTATTATTAATTCTTCAAATAAAAGCTAACTATTTATTAAAAATTATCCTCCCTCCAAATGACATGTCCCGCATTTGAAATCAAACATCTGGCAAGAGAATATATGAATCACTTTAAACTGTCTGCACATGTTTCTCAAGATGAGACTCTGAGAGCTACTGGCAATCTCCATTCCTGGGTTTCTATACTTATCTATTTGTATTAACTTGTCAAGATAGAACAGAACTATGATATTCGATGCAGAGTCAAAGAAAAAAATTCTTGTTATCTAGAAAAATGCATTTGTTTCATAACATATGCTTTAGCCATAGTGTAGCCTCTTGTATTTAAAGAAACCTTTCTGCATTCCTGTTAGAGTAGAAAGTTGAACTAAAGCAATTTGAAATTTCTCCATCTTTTTCAGGTAATGTCAGTCTTGGTCAAATTATTGATCTACCTAAGTAATGAAACAGTTGCTTTATACAAGCAAGAAGCTTGAGGCTTAAGTGTATTAAACTTTAAAGATGGGGAGTTACACACAAAGGAACCCTGACACCCTTTAGTCATGCCTTACTGTTTGTTAAATCTATCCTCTGTTCTAAGGCTGATCTGTTTGCTAATCTATCCTCTGTTTTAGGGCTGACTGATATCCCTTACTGTTTGTTAACCTATCCTCTGTTCTAGGGCTGACTGATATCCCTTACTGTTTGTTAACCTATCCTCTGTTCTAGGGCTGACTGATATCCCTTACCGTTTGTCAATCTATCCTCTGTTTTAGGGCTGACTGATATCCCTTACCGTTTGTCAATCTATCCTCTGTTCTAGGGCTGACTGATATCCCTTACCGTTTGTTAATCTATCCTCTGTTCTAAGACTGACTGATATCCCTTACCGTTTGTTAATCTATCCTCTGTTCTAGGGCTGACTGATATCCCTTACCGTTTGTTAATCTATCCTCTGTTCTAAGGCTGACTGATATCCCTTACCGTTTGTTAATCTATCCTCTGTTCTAGGGCTGACTGATATCCCTTACCGTTTGTTAATCTATCCTCTGTTCTAAGACTGACTGATATCCCTTACCGTTTGTTAATCTATCCTCTGTTCTAGGGCTGACTGATATCCCTTACCGTTTGTTAATCTATCCTCTGTTCTAAGGCTGACTGATATCCCTTACCGTTTGTTAATCTATCCTCTGTTCTAGGGCTGACTGATATCCCTTACCGTTTGTTAATCTATCCTCTGTTCTAGGGCTGACTGATATCCCTTACCGTTTGTTAATCTATCCTCTGTTCTAGGGCTGACTGATATCCCTTACCGTTTGTTAATCTATCCTCTGTTCTAGGGCTGACTGATATCCCTTACCGTTTGTTAATCTATCCTCTGTTCTAGGGCTGACTGATATCCCTTACCGTTTGTTAATCTATCCTCTGTTCTAAGGCTGACTGATATCCCTTACCGTTTGTTAATCTATCCTCTGTTCTAGGGCTGACTGATATCCCTTACCGTTTGTTAATCTATCCTCTGTTCTAGGGCTGACTGATATCCCTTACCGTTTGTTAATCTATCCTCTGTTCTAGGGCTGAGACCACAACCGGTTATCTCGACCCGGCCACTGAACTATTATACATGCACAACGAGAAATGCATCATCTAAAAATGTCGCAAGATATCTTTCAAGATTACATACCTAATTAGGAAGATTAATATTTCAAAAAAGCCGTTAACACTTACAAAAAAATACTTCAAAAAGCAATTCGAAAATCTCTTTCTCTGCAGCTGCTTACAGCTGTCATGATGACTCGTTATTGCTTAACGACAGACCGTCGAGGAAGTCACTATTTCACATTCACGTATTCGAACGTACGGGTTTAACATCCGGCAGTAAAAACACGGTCTTGTCAGAAGTAAATAGCAGAGATTTGGCTGGAAGCTTAGACCGAAGCGACGCTTGGGCAAATTAGTAAATGTTATAATTGTTATTAAAGAACAAACAATTAATAAACATAGAATTACAAATCCTAAGAATAAAAGGCAAATAAACAAATAAACAAATTTAAAAAAAATAAATAAGAAGCTTAAAACCGATAAAATAATTTTCTTTATATTCTTATGATTAAGAATATTTTTTGGCTACTCACGAGTTATCTTGGATTAGGAGCGGATTACAGTATCTTTGATCAATTTTTTTTTTTAAAGAAATGCCAGCCTGACGCAAATTCCGTAGTGGACTGACTGACGGGCATGTTTGTCGTCGAGCACTACCAAAACTCACGAATGGCGGATAACGATAAAAACGAACTGGATTCGAATAAAAATCTAAATCGGAGAATAGAATGCGTTCGGTCGGCTGACTCTGGTCCAGGTTCCCAACAGTCGGAGAAGAAGCTTACTCAGACCGACCACCTCAACAAGCGTCTGCTCTCGGCGTTTCTGAGGAGAATCAACGAAAAGGAATCGCTCTGCTCAGCTGACCACCACCAGGAGGAGGAGGAGGTTAGGGACGAGAAGTTTGGCGACGAAGAACCAGACAACTGAACCACGACGGGGACAATAAGGTCGCAGCAAGTAACTTTCGTTGGTGTTTTTTTGAAATAACATCGCGATAACTGCCCAGCGATCTTTCGTCTTTCACCTCTGTTGTCTGGTCTGGGGGAGGGGAGGAGAGGAGAGGGAGGACCTGACGAGAGTCGCCGGTTGGTTTACCTCACCCGGGTAGCGTCGTCTCTGTTACTGTACCTGACTTCACGAAGATACCCCGATTCCTCACCAGCTCTGGTTATTATTATTATTATTATTGTTATTGTTTAGAGGAAAGAAGATAAAGAATTGCGCAGCTTTATATGGGGGATAAGAAAATTATTATTGTTGGCGTGTGTGGGTAAGTGGCGACGTGTCGTACTACCTTTATTATTATTATTATATTATTATTATTATTATTATTATTATTGTTATTGTTTAGAGGAAAGAAGATAAAGAATTGCGCAGCTTTATATGGGGGATAAAAAAATTATTATTGTTGGCGTGTGTGGGTAAGTGGCGACGTGTCGTACTACCTTTATTATTATTATTATTATTATATTATTATTATTATTATTATTATTATAATTTAATAATAATAATAATAATAATAATAATAATAAACCCTTTTTATCTGTTGTTATTGTGATTTACTTTTCCGAAAAAAAAAAAAAATAGTTGTGGATCATTTAATGTTGTGTTTTTTTTTGTTTTTTTTTTTAAAAAAAAAAAACCCTAACCCCTCCAGTTTAGAGTAAATAGTTCAAAATGACTTAAATTTCAGCGATCAGAACTCGTTTAATTAAGTGAATGGGCTTAATTGGTGTAAAACTACGATCGTTCGGGAGAGGCAGAAGGACTAGAATGTGAATATTGTGCGTTTTTTTAAGTATAAATGACTTTTAAACTCTGCATGTTTGATACAAGATTGTTTTCTTTCCCCCTCCCTCTCTTTTTTTAACGCTAGGGCAACGAATAGTGGGAAGACACAGCTAACCAAATCTTTGTTGAAGAAATTTCCTCATTCCCATATCATTTCTCAAGATGATTATTTTTACGTGAGTAAGCAGTTTTTCATGCGGATAGAATAATCAAGGTGACTTGCAACGAGGCATATCAGTAAAGCATTTTCATGTAGTGTAGCAAACCGTGTCAAAATAATTACAGGTACACGTTATAATTCACCCTCTCAGACAATCAGAAATAATGATTGGTCGTAAAATCTCTTGCAGCTTGTTTTTGCTGTGAATCGAATAGAAAAATTGGGTTGCTATAAGAAACAAAAAATATAAATCAATGAAAATGGCCTTAAAATGTAATTCTTTTACTATTATATCATATATATATATATAAATTTTATGTTCTGTCACATGTTTTCTGTACTACAGCTCTCAAGTTGGAATTGATAACTGAGTCAGTGAGTTATTGTTCGTGTGCACTTTTCCAGTGGCATTTTAACCAAGATCAATTTGGTTTAGTGCATGAGAATGTCAGCAAATGAAACTTAAAAAAAATTTTTTTTGGCAGCTGATGCATTGATAGAGCATAACTGGTATACTGAATGTGACAACACATGATCTTTTAATAAATTTTTTAAAAAGTCCAAATTGTGTCATCATAACATGTATATAAAGAGTGCATGCATTTAGTTTATTATTTTTTGGCATGAATATATAACACACCAGTTTTTTTATAAGGAAATATGAATAGCATTACTAAAAGAAACTGGTAGAGCATAAAACTAAATGTATTTTTATTTTCAGCCTGTGAATAGTGATAAACTGCAAATAATACCTGAACTAAATCATGTCAATTGGGAAAGTATGTATATATGTATATATTCATCTGCATCATTTTTTCTTAGTAAAAAATTTTATGCCCAAATTGATTTCATCTTTTTGTTTAATATCTCTTTTAGACAAAACATGGTTGTACTTGAAATATTTATTAATTCTAACATAGCTGTCCACTGATGGAAACAGTCAGCAAAATGGGATTTTGTTTCTCTAATTATGCACTATAATTTTAAAAGGCACCAAGAATATACCTAAAGTGTTTAAGGTGCATCATTTATTAATAATGCAACAGATAAAGAGTAGTTTTAGTTTGGTTTTCTCACAGTTAGTAAATTTGTTTTTTTTTTTTGGTGGTTTGCTACTAAGGTAATGATGGTAAAAAGATGGCAGTTAGGTCATTGCTACAGTTTAATATTAAAATAAAAATTGATTGTTTTATATGATTGCAATGCAATCTAGAAAGGATTAACAGTTAGATTAAAAAAGCATCATTTGCCAGAAAAATAGATTATTCATGTACTTCTTGAGTTATGAGCAGTCAAGGAATTAGGCTGAATAAATTTCAATTTTTCACTTAAAAATAATTTACATAAAATTTTTTTGCATATTTTAAATATATAATCTTAATGTGTTTTATGGATACAACATCTTGTTTGGTCTGTATAATTTTAAATCATAACTTTATTTTTAAGTTTAACTTATCTTAGTATAGTAGATATTAGAGTGAGCATCACTTTTGCATATTGATACACTGTAATTTTTCCATAGTGTTGCTATTTTTTAATAATATTTTAACTATTTATAGTGTTCATTTTTAATTACATTTTGCTAGCAAATTTTTATTTTAGTATTTTGTTTCTTCATCAGTTTTAGAATCTATAGATATGGAGAAAATGTTAATGGATGTCAAGAAGTGGTGTCATGAAGAGCACAGTAAAGACAAAGCAGATAAAATTGCCATTTTATTTTTAGATGGATTCATAATTTTTAATTACAGGTAAGTTATCTTATACAAAAGATAGGTTTACTATACAACTCAAAATTTGCTAATGATCAAATGATTATCAACAAACTATGAATATAACATTTAATACTATTAGCACAATTTACTTTTGACCCCTGAACTTTATTTGGGACACTCACCCACAGTGTGACCAAATTTTCTCCAGTGCATCAATGTTTAATATGCATTTGAATATGTGGCCCCCCTGACTTTAAAGTAAATTTCAGTTTGCTGCATGTTATCATTTTAACATATAAGTGTTTCATTGCCTAATTGGTCATTTTTAAATGCTGATTGAGAGACAACATTTGATGGCCACAGAACTTGCCAGAGTGTGGTGAAGGCCAGGGAAAGAGGTTTCAAGATGCTAGCTTTGTTGAACAAAACCACTATGAAGGTAGCTCATTTGTGGTGTGGGGAGAGATTAGTTAGGATGGAAGACTGACCTTCATCACATGTGTTCCCGAATGACACTGTGGTAGGTTTAAGATACTGGGATGAGAGATCCTTGATATTTACATGAGGCCATATGCTGTTGCTATTGGGAATAACTTCATTTCCATGGATGATAACATTTGTCTACATTGTGCCCAGTTAGTCAACTAGTACCTGGAGCAGGATACAATTGTCTGTATGAAGTGGCCATCTCATTCTCCAGACATTAATCCAGTTGAACACATTTGAAACATGCTATGCTTCAGGATGCTATTGCAAGATGTCTTTTGCTACAACAAACTTCCAAGAATTTGGTAATGTCTTCATAAAGGAGTGGGACAATCTGGCCTAGATCAACATTCAATAACTCGCCAGAAACATGAAACACTGGTGACAAGTTGTCATTTGTGCTAGAGGTCGAGTGAATCTTGGACAAGAATTTGCCATTTTAGAGCAAAATATCAGATTTTGCACATCCTGTCTCAATAAATAAAAATCTTTGTTTTTGTGGTGTGCATCTGTATCATTATTTAATATCATTAACATTTGCCAACATTAATGTCTCCTTAAATTATTATTTATACATATTCCAACTTTGCTTTCTTTATGGTACCTAGCAACATTATGGCATTGAGTTGTATACACTAAAAGCAAAGGATTTTTTTAGCTATTCATATAGCTGCAGGAATATTTTTCCAGCAGAAGTTAAAAAATATGATAAAACACCGTTGACATTTTAAAACTTACATTTTGAGACCAGTTAATAATAAAATAAATGGATTCAAATGTTTGGATTAACAAAAAATTTTAAAAGTATTATTTGGATTTCTTTTTTTACAAGCTGTAAACAAAATACTACAGTTCTCTCTCTCTGCTTGACAGGATTTGTCATGGACTAGACTTATCAACCCATTTGTGTTTTTCTTAAATCCACTAAAAATATTGTTTGGTTTCAGATTCTCTCACCCGTTACTATTGATTTACTTAGTTTTACAGCTAGTACTAGCAGTACTTTAATTAAATACACTTAATAGCTTGAAACAATTTAATAATAATAATAAAAAACAATTGATCTTATGTATGTACTTTATTTATTTCTGAATTATACCTATTGTTCAAGGTCTAATCTCTTATTGATACGCTGATATGCAAAATATTCTCTGGTAAACTGTACAGTAATATAAAATGAACACTAGTTTTATCTGTAAATACCAGGTACATAATAAATCTGGCTGACGTGAGTTTTAGCAAGAGAACTGACAATGTCTGTCAGTAACACGCATCTCTTTCATAAAAAGGTTTCCTTACAAGGTTAATATAATTTCATTCTTGACTACAAAATCGGTATACTTTGAAATTAATCCTTTTAGGGAATTGAACAAGCAAAATTCTGCCTTTGCTTACAGTTTCTTTAGAATAATTCGCTCATCTTTGATTGGTTTAAAATTGATTGAAATTATTGCTAAGCAAATGCATGTCCAGAGTTAACATTGGATGAAGGGTCAGTTTTAATTCTTCCTTAATAACTGACAAAGAACTAAAAGGCCATCTTTGCATGATATTACACAATATGGAGTATCTGCCATATTTAATGCTACATAAAGAACTGAAAGACCATCTTTACATGGTATTTATGTCTATCATTAAAATTAAAGTAATGATGATTTTGTTCAGTGGTAGGTTGTTCAGCTTGTCTGTCATTACTTGTTATGTAATTGCATAGTTAATATGGGCTGGATCATTTAGGATGAGATGGCAAAAAATAGCTACTCTTAGCATTGCCTGGCACAAGACAATAAAGGTACAGAACAAAAAAAAAAAAAAAATCATTTACTTCAGGGAGAAGTTAGTTTCAAAGGTGTTTTGATAATGCAACCATTTGTAGTAAGGAATAAATCTGTTATGGATATTTCAGGTTGTTTATTCTCCTTTACTGTACCTTCTTACAGGAAAGGATGAGTTTATAATTTGGATCATGATTACAGTAAAACCTGACTTATCCAACATTTGTTCTTTCGACAATCTAGGTTATCCGACTGGCCTCTGTCAGTCATACGTGCACATATGCATGAGAACCCACAGAAGATGTCATTTCACTTCCATTGCAGCTACAGAAGGGGGTGCATCTAGAGTACATTTAAACTTCTACAGAGCTTTTCCAATGAAGCTCATGAGCAGCCAAAAAAGGAAAAGGATGGCTATATTCTTCCGAGATAAATCGGACACTCCAGAGAGATTGGATAATTTCATTTTATTTAAATTGTATTTTGACCTTTACTGCATAGGCAGCATGTTTCCAGACAGATTGTTCATAATCCGGTTTTTTTTTTTTTTTTGGATGGTAGAGTTCGCTTGACATTTTATTTATCCATCATAGGATCAGTCTCTTTCAGGTTGGATAAGTCAGCTTCTACTGCATTTAGTTTTTTGATTTTGATAGCATTTAGTAGAGACTGGAAGTGTTCATATAGTACTTGTTTGAGGTTATGTTGTACGTTTTAACTACTAGTCCTTTCACTTTATTATAAAAATCACTTCTCTCTCTCTCACATGTACGGACACGTGTCAAGTTGCTTATAAAAAAATCATACTACAGTGCTATAGTCAGGAGAAAAGAGTGTGCTAGTCCATTTATCTATTTATTATTTTGTATTTATTTATTTATTTATCTTTAATTTAATTTTCGCAGGCCAATGGCACAGCTATGCCACAGAAAGTACTTCCTAACTGTCAACAAAGAAGTTTGCAGACAGCGAAGAAAGTGAGTTAGAACTGATTTCATTATTTAATAAACAGAAAGACTGTAACAAATGCTTACAAATACAGTTACATTTTTAGTCCCCCCCCCTTTTTTTTTTTTTTGTTACTTCATTTTCTGAATTGAAATTTACAATGAATGAAGATTTGGTAACAAATTTGGCCATAGGTGACTGGCCTGTGATAATGGGAAGTCTAATGATTTTTGTTGTATTTAAATTTATTTTTGTTTTTCACGCTTAAACATTTGAAAGAGTTTGGGGAATCCTTACTTCAGACCTAGCGTAGACTGCGAAATTATCAATAAGCACTGAACAGTCGGTAAATTAAGATGTTCCCCAGTAAAGATGTTTATTTTATTATTTTTTTTTTTTATTTTATAACATCACAGCGGTGGCTGCTGATGCGTGCGCGTGTGATGTTTTGTCTGTTTTTCTCACACTGTTTTAAAAGCACTGCACACATTGATCAGATGTTTGTTTTTTCCAGTTCACGGGTTTATGAACCTCCTGATTGCCCAGGGTATTTTGATAAAATCGTCTGGCCATTTTATTTGAAAAACAAAGAGGAGATTCAAGATCAGACTGATATTGGTATGACTTATTCAGGTTTCCTTCTTGTAAAGAGTTACTGAAGTAGTTGTGGTCTTTAAGGATGTACCGATGATAGAAATTGCTCTTGAGATTAGTTAAAACGTCTCTTCTTTTCTCTGGTGACCATAAATTGCTAGAGTTAATTCCCCTGGATGGTAAACGTAGATGATAATTAGGAAAAGAAATACAAAATAAGTATTTCGTCATCTTTTATAATATAGGATTAGTGGTTTAAATAAGAAACAGTAAAATTAATATTTTACTCGGTGTAATTTAAAATGTATAACCTTAAAAAATTTTAACAAAAACAGATTTTAAAATTTATTTGCATAGATTCCACATCTATATAAAACAAGTAAAATGACAAACAAAACAGATATTAAATTAAATACTGAAAATAAGCAGTTGATTCAATTTGAGATTTTTGTATATAATAATGCAGATGTGAAAATAATTAACAGTTTATTACTTTGTAAAGAATAGCAATTAATATGAATGCAGAAATTCTTTTATCATATTTGTTTTTTAACCTTTATATATATCTTTAAACTAATAATCTTATTTAGAGAACCTGATAATTGAAAAAAACAACTCTTCTAACAGTACTGCAGCATCATGTCAAATAATTTATCTTAATGCATTTTTATTTAATATTTTTATGTAAATTATACTATATCCAAATTGCAGTTGTAAATGTACTTCATTCAAGCATTTGTCTATTTGATTTACTTAGTAAAACACCAAGAGTTTAAAGCTTTGTCTTGTTTTTTTGTTGACTTTAATTATCATTCTTTTGTTTGTTTTAATTTTGTTTACTGTTTTTTTTTTGTTTTTTTTTAAGTTTACCTTGATGGAACTGAAGACCCAGAAGCATTATTTCAGACTGTCTGTCATGATACTGAAAATCTCTTGAAATCCATTCAACAGGAAAATGTAAAAGTATGGTAGCTCTGTCAGACAGACCAATCTTTAATTACTCTTTCTCCTCTACACGAGCTGATTTTTTTTTGTTGTTTCATCATGTATAGCTGCTCAAGTTCATGTTAACAACATGTGTAGCTAAAGCCAGTTAATAGCTCAGATGGTATTTTTAAAAAGGCTGATTTAAAAATTAGCCACATGTTGGTTTTTTTTAAAAAAAAATTTAGCAGTTGCATTTCTTTTCTTTTTTTTTATTTTTTGTAATATTTACTTTTGGTTGTTTTTTCTAGAAATTATACTTAGCTTGTTCATAAGAGCTTTTCTTAAGAGAAATAATCAGGAATTTCTATATTTTAAAAGATAGTTTTACTTGAAGGATTAAATGTATTTAAAAGTTTAAAAGTCAACAAAAATAATTGTAGAAAAATCAACAATTAACTTTTGTGTACTTATTAGAAACTTTTAAAATGTCTAGCCAATACCAATGCAATAATTATTGCACAGACATCATATACAACAGAAATAATCATTGGAAATAAAAGCATGGTCTCCATGTTATTTTAAGGAGAATTTTACAAAACCCATGGAAGGATGCTTGGATTACTGACCTGACAAATAATCACAAATCTCTTCAAAGCTAAAACTGTTATGAAGAAAGTTTTATTTATTTAATCTAAAAAGATATGTATTTGCAGTCACAGGATCAGTTCTTTTCATGAAGAATAACATACTTGCCTTTCAGTTATGACCATGTGACTTATCGCAGTCCAACATCCACTTGCCTTGTTTATACACCATCCTTTTGTCTAAATGTATATCGTTAAATGTTAAAAGAATTTTTTAAGGTATAACTGTTTTTTTATTGAAATAAAAATGTAATATATTAATTATTGCAGTCTTTTTAATAAAACAAAATTTTGAATATTTTCTGCTTTAAAACTTCACCAGAGTTATCACCCTTGTTTGTGACTTACCTTATGTCTTGTTTAGCAAATCTTCTTAGCTTGAATTACAAATTGTACTGTGAAGGTTGAAGCCTCTGTATGTGCTTCAGATGCAATTCAGAGAAACTTTAATAAAATAAATAAATTTGGCAAAAAGCTGGTTTATTAGAACAATCTGTTGACTCCATCTTGAAGTACTGTATAATTTGAATCCAGCTAAAGATGAAATAAAGAAAATAAAGTTTATTTTTTTTTATTGAAACTGTATCTTAACTTGATAAATTTGGTTATGTATTGTATTCTGGATAGAATGTGTATGTATGTAGTTTATGGACTACTTACATATTGATATTTATTTTAAGTCAGTACTCATTTAAAAAGAAAAAAACATGTTAGTATATCCACAGCTTAGCATTATTATGCTAGCAGGACTGACCCTTAACTGGCCATATACCAGAGTAGATTTTGGATTGGGAAAATGGTTATAACTGGAAATGCAGGTAAGGGATTTCAAACAGCAGCAGCAAGATTATTAGTTTTGTTTATTTTAGTTTTACAGTGAACTAGAAATTAATGCTGTCATGGCTTACACAAGGCACCTAGGAAAAAGGTGTCCATTAGTATGATTTTAAACCTGTCACCAACAACAACCAATGTTAGCAGTTTATTTCATTCATTCATTCATTCATTCATTCATTCCATTTTGTTACTGAAAAATATATTTTTGATATATCTAGCTGTGAATTCTTCACCAATTTATAATTGTTACTCTTATTATTAATTGAAAAATGTTTATTATTGTCCATATTCAGAATTCTTAATTATTTACAAACCTCTACCAGGTCTCCTCTTCTTTGTCTGAAATTCTAATTAGGTAAATCTACTTTTTTCTCAGCTGTTTACTATATTCTAAATCTTTAAAACCTCACAACATTCAAGTCAACCTATGTTGAACTCTCTTAAATGATTCAATAGCTTAGCTTAAGTAGAATGCCCTTGTGCAGGCAGAGACTTTCAAGATGTAGTGAAAGGACTTTTAATGGGATTAGAATTTGATAATATAGTTTTTCTGTTAATTATAACAGCCAACTTAGTAACTGAAGTCAGTTTATTTTCACATTTAAGATTTTTGTTAGCAATAACTTCAACATCCTTTTACAATGTACTAGCACCCGAATAATAAATATGATTTTAAAAATATCTGAATAATTTCATATTTTGTAAATATTAAAGTACTTACTAATGTCCTAATTTTAAAAATGATTTCTATTGCCACTACCTCATTTGGCAAAGTATTCCAGGGAGATAATATTCCATTTCATTTGTGAATCGTTTATCCAGTTTAAATTATTTAACTCAATTTGCATACACTTAATATCATTTATATTGATAACCCAGCATACATTCTAGCATCATCAGCAAATTTCATTATGGTGTTGGAAAATGATTCAGAAAAAGATTTAGTGTTTAATTTCCATGTCTGCAACAATGATGCTAAGAGCCATGAATTTCAGCTGACAAGTTGGTGAAAATGATGAAGTTAGATTTTAAGGTGCAAGCAAAACCCTCAAGATCACACCTTTAGAATGTGGAAGTGCCAGATCATCAGAAAATATACATTAGGCTTTTCAGAATTTTTAGAATAGTTTAAAAGATAAAATTGTTAAGGTTTTTTAATATGTTGATATTCAACTAACCGTGTATTTGCTAACAATTATGAGTACTAGGGGACAATTATAAATTAACTGAAAGTCAATATTAAAATATTAAGAAATGTTGATTAATTGAACAGGCTACCAATATAATTTAATATCAACAATAAAAATTAGGTAAATAAAATATGTTAATAAATGTCTTAATGATGGAGGGGTTGTAAGGCAATAATGGATTACTAAATCTTTTATTAACTAACAACTATATTTTTTCTTTTGTGGTTAATATGTGGTTTGTAATCCACTGAAGAATAATTGGTATTTGTCATTGAACAATCTCCAATCACTGTTTATTATGTTGCAAGGGACATAATGCTACCATAGAAAATCGAAAGTTCTGTTTACCATGTTATCAAGTTTTAGTTGTGTTTTCATCTAGTTTTTAATGTATGAACGTTCATTAGCTTTCTTTTTCTTTTCTTACTAATGACAAGGTGGATGAAGGAGCCCTAAATCCTTGTCATTTTTTTCCTGGCTCAAACATTCAGATACAATATTTTAAGATTTATCTCTGGATGTTTGGTAATCGAGGTGTTCTTTAATGCAATCATTAATGATGGTAAAGTTAGGCTAAAAGTTGGGTTACATGTGCTGCATGTTTTATGTAGGATCTGCTAAGTTCATGGATTTCCTTACATGAAAATATGTAATTTCAGTTGCTGTTGCAAAACTACTGCTTGTTACGCTACAGAACACTGTCAGTCAGAGTCCACACTGCACCAACACAGACTAAAAGCCAGCCAGCCAGCCTCCCACTATTGTCTATAGTCAAGCGACACGCCACTCCCATCGCTTTTCCCTAATGTCTCTACACAACATAAGCAGTTATAATAAACTGATAATGGTAATAAGTATTCTGAAATGTAGGCTTAATAGCCTTATGAATTATAATTAGGTGGTAGGAATAATCATGTATTTACATAAACTAGAAAAGAGTTTTCTTGTTTGTGTGGTTTAATTTTGTGGTGTTATTGATTTTAAACTTTTTAATTCAAAAGCTACAACCTCAATTTATCTTCTTTACTGCATCCAAAAATTTTCTGTCTAATTTTCACATCAGTAGGTGAGGTTATCAGTTTATTTTAGTTTTGTGGAAACAGGAAGAATATTAATCAACAAATTTTGTTAATGATTTTATTATAAAACAAATGCTTTCTAATATCTTTGCCTCTAATGCATGTACAGCAGACAACTGATATGAAAATTTTGAAAATGTAAATAAAAAGTATTTATTGTAAGCTTGTTATATAGGAAAGGGGATTGTTTAATAATGTGCTACCTGAGATTTATTTGAGGCTAGCCAATGAATGCACATTTCAGAGATCCCCTGGTGCTATAATCAGTCCTGATCATCATGTGGAAATATTGGTGTTCATTTTGTTTTGCAACTGATAGTTTAACAATAGCATGAAGCAGTCTCCGTTGAGCGGGTTGTCAGTTGACTAATTATTTAACCTTAACAAATACAACACCTTTATTTGCACTCCAACAGTGGCCTCTCTGAGTACTGACTCTGATGATGATGATGATGATGGGGGGCAATTTGATAAAGTATGTGTGTCAGCTAGTACTTTCACTAATGATGAGATTGGAATAACTGAGTTATTTCTATAAGCTTGTTATATGTCTATAATTCTTATTGTTTCTGTACAAACTCTCTCATTGCTAACAAAGACCTACAAAAAAAAAAGCATCTTTACATCATAATCATGTACGCCCTTACGGTGTCATGCCATAGACATGCCCTGTTTAAGTACACCCGAGGACACGTGATCGCGGACGCCATTTTGCTTCAGAAGAAAACAAGAGACATCGCTGTGCTGTGGTACAAACCCAGTATTTTTTCGGAGAGACTCGCGCCCACTGTTACTTTATTAGCATCGTGGTCCCCCCTCATAATATTCATTATGCGTTAAGGGGGACAGCCGGGGGTGTGGGGTGTGGAGTCCACTACAAATCGTCGTTAAAATACGCCGGCCGAGTACTTTGAAAGGAGGTTGGCTTTTGCTGAGGCGGGTTAGGTCACGTGGTCCTCCCCGCTGTCCGCCATGTTCTGAGGTCGAGGGGAAAAAATACACACCGCCGGCCGTGTCTACCTTCGTGTACAGACGCATCTTGGAAGGGAACTTTATCAACAACCCCCCCCCCCCACCGAGAAAAGTACCAACAATTTATATCGCCTCGGAGACCCGGGATGAGTGATTTTTGCCCATAACCAGATACGGTTTAGTCAGGTTGCGACCACGAGATTTATCTGATGGATCGATCCTCGGCTGATAAGAAGGGCTGGCGGCCGACCCCTACAGCGCCCGCCCCCCCCGAGAATCCGACGGTCAAGCTCACCCATCCAGCTATGGGCCGTTAAATGCGCGTACAGGTGTGTGTGTGTGTGGGGGGGGGGTGCTGCCTGGGCAGTCTCCATGACAGTCCAATCACGCGGGGTGTGCGACCCGCCGCACCACGACGGACGTGAGAAGTTACGGCGAGACATTAGAGGTCTGCTGCATCACACTGCGGGCGATATGAGGATTTAATATCACATTATGACACAGGTGGACTTATTTCGGAGTTTGGCCATTTGACTTTTATTGTCCGCTTCAGCCATAATTGGACGACTTAGATGATACGCACGCAAGCGTGTTGCGTTCCGTGTCTGTGTGGATGTACATCCAGTCCGTGGACCAAAGAGGCCAAGACACTAAACACAGCGCCGGAACCACCTCATTACAGTAAGTACACTATTTATCAATACATCCCACACGATTGCATCCTGTGGAATTACTTGGTGCACAAACACAGGCAGCGGAAACTTTAGTTTTAAAACCGATTTCAGCTTTACCTTCCTTGAGGTTTCTTATATTTGAAGATAAATGGTGTCTGCAGTTAATACGTACTGTCGAGATCAATTAAAGCTTTTAAAGTATATATCACTGATTTGCCCCCACTCTCCAATAATAATAATAATATTATTAATATTAATTCTAAGCAGAAAAGTGAAGGAATAAATAGGCAGGCCACATACACAGAATCTTAAAGCCCAGTAGCTTCACTATCATACAAAACAGTAGGGGAAAAAAGGTTACGCCTAAGAGCCTTGGTGAGGCTATAAGTTTGTAAATATCTCCCATCTTGTGTGTCGAGGATTTATTTGTCCACCCTACTCGTGATCTTTCGTGCCTCACCAGTGAGCGGCGAAGGGTTAAACGGATAGACGTGTACACAAGAACAACAACGACTCGCGAACGTGCTGGCTGGAAGCAGAAGTGGGTCGATCACATCAGGCTGTGTCTATTCTTCTGAGTAGCTCCGCTTGCCCTTTTATGCCTTCCAGATGGTTTGGCAGCACTCGACAGTTGCCCGTTGCTGGTATTCGCGAGAGGTGTTACTCGGTCAGATTTCATGGCGCACGATTTTCGATACTGTTGTAGTCACCTAGTTGTCGCTGGTACCGATTGATGTTCAAGACGGTGGCACGAGCTGCACCGTCCTGTGTGTGTGTGTGTGTGTGTGTGTAATATATATATATATGTTCAGATTAAGCCTGCTTTAAGGCTAAAAAGGTGTGTTCCCCCACAATATGCGGGAGGTGCGCTATTAAAACAGATTCATAAACAGGATGGGAGAATTCGCAGTGGATCGTGTTCGGGGTACACTGGGCCAGGTAAACTTTTGGGAGAAATAGTCGGAAACAAGATGATGTGGGTGGTGGTTGGGGTGGGGGGTGGGGGGAGAGAGAGCAGAGGGATAACTGGTGCAGTGTGAAAAATCGGCAGGATCGAGCCGACAGTAGGGTTCTTAAACCGATCAATAAATACTCTCACTATTGATTAGACTTGCGGGTAAATTATTCCTTCCACCTTATTAACAGTTTTTATTAGCGCTGAAAATATTTTCCGATGTCTGATTGCGCCATATTATCGTAGCTGGTTTGTAATTACGTCCCCTTAGTTTTAGTAACTGTCGATAGTTAAGGGGGGGGAGACACGTGTTCCCCCCCCCCCCACCCCTGCTTGCAAGGTCAAACCTGCTAATTATTTTAAAAATCTATCAGGTCTTCTCTTAAGTGTCTAAAAATTCAGACTTGATTGATCTGATGTTTTAAGTTATTCAAAAGTATAAATGATAAGGTGGTCAACCGTGCTCCGTTCAAAGCGCACCTATGATCTTAATTAGACAGCAATAAGACCTTAGCATCTAGTTGTCCACTAACGTACCAGGGCGGCTCTCAGAGTATAAATACGTTTTCCATAAATTTGCTTTTCCAAAATCCTTTTAAAATTAAATATTGAATTTTATGACTAAAATCGGAAACTAAATTTGTGTCATTCAAGTGTATTTTTTTTTGTTGCAAACGAAACTTTAGTTAATAGTTTTTTTAATTAATAATTAGTAATAGTAGGTTTAATATTTAAATGCTTAAGTTGTTAGATTTATACAAAGCAAATTTCCAAAGAGATCAGTGTGAAAATTAATACATACAGATTGACATTCGTTGGAATAGATAATACCTGCATAAAAAACTAAACATTACACTTTTAGTTTTCTAAATTCTCGACATCTGAATGTTATTCATGGACTTTTTGGAAATATTGTGTGTTTTAGAATTACGGTCTCGGCCAAATGTTTGCGTTTACGTTCGACAAAACTTTCAGTCTAAATGTACAGCAGGTGTTCAATAATGGAACTTCTTTCTTACTTATATGTTAGAGAAATGTGTAAAAATAACACCAAAAAACACGGGAAATGTCAGTTTGAGTGTTATTTTCATAAATAAAATAAAAAAATTTATCATCTAAAATATTTGGGAATTTTCTATTATATTCTAGATGATTCGTTATCTTTTTGTCATGGTCTGGAAACTGTCAGAACTTTCTTTACATTTTAGAAAATCCTAGAGATTTCAAAGAATTCTAGAATAACTTTCCGTGTATATAAATGGGCATCCATGCATCAGCATGCTTAGTCTGAGTATCCTTAAAGCAAAAAAACGTTAATTCTTAGTTGTGAATATATGCGTGGAATGTATGTAAGTAATGGTGATGGACAGCAGATTTCAGTATATGTCTAACCGAGCTTGAAAGCGTTAAGAAGTTATTGTCAAATTTGATCTTTCAGTAAAAACTGTTACTTAACACGAAGCCTCGCGCCATTAATTAAGGACAAGGCAGATCTGTCTTGTCTCACAGTCTCGTTCAGGTACCGGCGACCTTCATCGGCAGTGACCAGGAAAGTCATTCTGCCATTCACGGTCTCTCGGTCTCTCTCTCTCTCTCTCTCTCTCTCTCTGTTTACTAACGTCATCTCTCTCTCTCTCTCTGTTTACTAACGTCATCTCTCTCTCTCTCTCTCTGTTTACTAACGTCATCTCTCTCTCTCTCTCTGTTTACTAACGTCATCTCTCTCTCTCTCTCTCTGTTACTAACGTCATCTCTCCTCTCTCTCTGTTTACTAACGTCATCTCTCTCTCTCTCTCTCTGTTTACTTAACGTCATCTCTCTCTCTCTCTCCCCTGGTTACTAACGTCTCTCGCTCTCTCTCTCTCTTTACTAACGACGTCATCTCTCTCTCTGTTACTAACGTCATCTCGCTCTTTACTGACGTCATCTCTCTCTCTCTCTC
>JACATO010001052.1:0-82500 GCA_018389105.1 Nautilus pompilius
CAGAAAGAAATGTCTACAGCGATATGTTGTTGTTTTTTTTTTCAATTTTATTCAAAAATAAGAAATGAGAAAAGGTGCTACGTTTTTTTTGTAGGTTGGCAATATCTGCTTTGGTTGTACGGTGCAGATGGAACCAAGCCACTGTCATGTCGTACTCCACATCCCGGGCGCAGCAGGGTTAAGGTCAGAGTCCTACACCTGGAATGGGTTATTTATGACCGGACAGTTATGTCCCCTGAAGGCAATAAAATAAAAAAAACTCCGAGAAACCTAACTTATTTACTTCCGGCGAATGACACTTTTGATGACGTGAAACCGTAGAATTTCCTCATCGGTTTAACTCGAGCGTAAAGGACAAAGAGACAATAAAAAAAACAGAGAAGCAGACAAAGCCTGGAGATCCGGAGGAAGGGGGGTTAGCGGACTGAACTCATCAACTGTGCAGACCTATTTTATGTAAATCGAAAGATGGCCGGCCGAGGTGAATCTCTACGCCGTGAGAGTTTCCGAGCGATTCCCTTCATTCCCCGCACCTCCCCGAACTGGCGACATTACAGCTGAACCCGAAGAGCCAGCCAGTTTCCAAGACCAGCTCTCAATGACAAATACGATTTCTCTCTTGTTTTTCAAAAGTTAATTTAATAACATTGTATACTTCGTAAACAGCTTCGTATATTTTCGTGACCGGTCACAGGTCGCATTATTTAGGTCAGTGACATACCGCTCCAAGTCACGTGAGTAGCTTTTACACGTCTACTTGGTAGCAGTCAAAACAGATTTACTGTCTTTATGGAAATTCGTCCAGTTATAAGATAAACCGGACCGTACTTCATAGGGATGAAAAATTTGTTGATAAAGAGAATAAAAGGCCATACTGACAGTTTTCCAAGTAGATAACGGAAATAATTTGAAATGTTTAAATTGTTAATTTTAAAAATAACTACTTAAATTAAGTTTGTTTTTTTAAATCTTTCTGGAAACTCTTCAGTACTCGACATTTCCGCTTTGCTTCGGAAAATCCGATCAAAACCTACTGGGTTTTTGATTTTGATTTTGATTTTTTTTTTTTTTTTTTTTTTTAAAAACCCTCTGGAGTAAGCATCTTGATCGACTGAGCCCGGTAAACCGTGAACGATCAGCCGGACGAGTTTGATGGAGCAGATGTCCCGGCCCCACGTCCGTCTGTCGACCTGGGACAGTGTTACGTTTACTTGGTCTGTTTCGGAGCCGGCAGGAAAAACAGGTTCTTCCTCTGTAAACGACGCGGGGTGGGGAAAAAAAAACAAAAACAAACCGCAATGGTTCCAAAAAGAAAGAACGCGGCGAATCATTTTTTTTTTTTTTTTTTAATAAATAGCCCGACAGTGCCACCCGACACGGATTCGTCTGGCTTATCGTCGTCTCAAGGCGCGGTTACCTGTGGTCGTCGCAAAGGGGAAAAAAAAAAAACAACCGATCGCCGCCAGTTTCCGGCTGTCGACGACGGCGAGGCTGAAGCGGGGGGTGGGCAGGAAAACGTCGCGGTTCATCAGCGGGACCAACGCGATGCTGGGTTCATCCGCTATTAGTTTCGATTGTTGAAGCTCTGTCGTGGTATCTCTTGTCGAGGTTGTTCGTTTTCCATCCCAGCCGGCGGTTTTCAGTATTTTTAACCCCACCCCCCCAAAAAAAACCTTCTCCCCCATAATTATCGATGCGTCCGATCATGTGTATGTAGAAATACCCACTCGAGTTAAAGTCGCCAAATTCGCATCTCATGAATATATTTAGATAAACTGTATACCATTTCACTAAGTTAATGTAATAAACGATGGAGAAGTTATGCAAATTTTTGAAGAACCGAGGTAAAAAAAAAAAAAAATTTACAGAGCAGGGACAAAAGAGATTCGATCACTAGGAATGAGAATAAGATGCATTATACAGAGTAATTTTATAGATCTATAATCCTTAATGGATCTGGCCAGAGACCTGACGCCATTCAGTAAAAATAAATAAATTTTAAGAAAGATGACGCCAGGCTTCCCGTTGCACTTTTGGTCAAACTGAAACATTAACGTTCTCTGTACCGCTGAAAATAGTTATTCTGTCAGTTCTTAGCGGTGGTGATGAACTGTCCAAGAAGGCGTCGGAATCTCCAAATAAAATTTTAAACATGAAGTGTAAAATTTGGTAAAAAAAAAAAAAAAAGCTCACGAAAGACAGATCGATCGATCGATCGATGGCTGCAGAGTTGTTCTGCGGACAGAAAAGTATCTATTAGATCTCTCTCTCTCTCTCTACTAACGTAATCTCTCTGTGTGTACTGACGTCATCTCTTTCTGTACTAACGTCATCTCTCTGTGTGTACTGACGTCATCTCTTTCTGTACTAACGTCATCTCTCTCTCTCTCCTGTACTAACGTAATCTCTCTGTGTGTACTTACGTCATCTCTTTCTGTACTAACGTCATCTCTCTCTCTCTCTCTACTAGCATACCGGCTCTCTCTCTCTGTACTAACGTAATCTCTCTGTGTGTACTGACGTCATCTCTTTCTGTACTAACGTCATCTCTCTGTGTGTACTGACGTCATCTCTTTCTGTACTAACGTAATCTCTCTGTGTGTACTGACGTCATCTCTTTCTGTACTAACGTCATCTCTCTCTCTCTCTCTCTCTCTCTCTCTCTCTCTCTCCTCTCTCTCTCTCTACTAGCATACCGGCTCTCTCTCTCTGTACTAACGTAATCTCTCTGTGTGTACTGACGTCATCTCTTTCTGTACTAACGTCATCTCTCTCTCTCTCTCTCTCTCTCTCTCTCCTCTCTCTACTAGCATACCGGCTCTCTCTCTCTGTACTAACGTAATCTCTCTGTGTGTACTGACGTCATCTCTTCTCTCTCTCTCTCTCTACTAGCATACCGGCTCTCTCTCTCTGTACTAACGTAATCTCTCTGTGTGTACTGACGTCATCTCTCTCTCTCTCTCTCTCTCTCTACTAGCATACCGGCTCTCTCTCTCTGTACTAACGTAATCTCTCTGTGTGTACTGACGTCATCTCTCTCTCTCTCCTCTCTCTACTAGCATACCGGCTCTCTCTCTCTGTACTAACGTAATCTCTCGTGTGTACTGACTCATCTCTCTCTCTCTCTCTCTCTCTACTAGCATACCGGCTCTCTCTCTGTACTAACGTAATCTCTCTGTGTGTACTGACGTAATCTCTTTCTGTACTAACGTAATCTCTCTGTGTGTCTCTCTCTCTCTCTCTCTCTCTCTCCTCTCTCTCTCTCTCTACTAGCATACCGGCTCTCTCTCTCTGTACTAACGTAATCTCTCTGTGTGTACTGACGTCATCTCTTTCTGTACTAACGTCATCTCTCTCTCTCTCTCTCTCTCTCTCTCTCCTCTCTCTACTAGCATACCGGCTCTCTCTCTCTGTACTAACGTAATCTCTCTGTGTGTACTGACGTCATCTCTTCTCTCTCTCTCTCTCTACTAGCATACCGGCTCTCTCTCTCTGTACTAACGTAATCTCTCTGTGTGTACTGACGTCATCTCTCTCTCTCTCTCTCTCTCTCTACTAGCATACCGGCTCTCTCTCTCTGTACTAACGTAATCTCTCTGTGTGTACTGACGTCATCTCTCTCTCTCTCCTCTCTCTACTAGCATACCGGCCTCTCTCTCTGTACTAACGTAATCTCTCTGTGTGTACTGACTCATCTCTCTCTCTCTCTCTCTCTACTAGCATACCGGCTCTTCTCTCTGTACTAACGTAATCTCTCTGTGTGTACTGACGTAATCTCTTTCTGTACTAACGTAATCTCTCTGTGTGTACTGACGTCATCTCTTTCTGTACTAACGTCATCTCTCTCTCTCTCTACTAGCATACTGGTCTCTCTCTGTACTAACGTAATCTCTCTGTGTGTACTGACGTCATCTCTCTCTTGCTTTCTCTGAAAGAACGGCTGGGTTAACGACGAAAAGTTGTGGCGAGGTGATGACTGGCGGAGAATTAAAAGTAGTCGGGAGGAAGGAGAGAGAAGAAAAAGAAAACTACCATCGCGTTCTTTTCTGTGGTACAGTCGAAAACTGCGTTATCCAAAGACTCACCCGTACACAAGAGACTGTTTCAGTCTAAACTGCGATGGCTGGCCACCGCAATGAATTTTAAACACGTAAAGCGGCTCTCGCAAGGTCTGAAAGGGGAGAAAAAAAATAAATGTAAGGTAATTGGAAAAACGTAAAAGCTTTTAGAGAAAAACCTACAGTTAATTTACAGGTGTTATTAAAGCAACAACAACAACAAAAAATGGCTACAAGCAATTAACCCGAAAAATATCTCCCGTGTGTCGTGGTCGTATGATTATCCAGAAAGAGATGAAAGATGGTGGCAACGCACAGGAAAGTGGAGCGATAAGAGCAAGCAGACGAATTGGACTTACTACAAAAAGGCAGAAGTTGACAGATCGCCGTCTGGTTTATTTCAGAAGATAATGCACTTACACGCATTTTCTGCTGCTCAAAGCAAAGCCGGCGTTTAGCGTGGACTTCCGTCAGACAGAAATAGGAAGCATTCCCAGCTCAGTGTCGGCAGACACCCACAACGGAATAGAAATTCTAACATGGCTATAATGTCAACCGTATTTACGAATTTATGTGTATATATATACGATCCCCCACCAAAGAGTTAACCGCAGTTATGAATTTTTTTTAATTTTCATAGAACATAAGTTAAGTAATAATTCAGTGCTTGGTAACGATTATTTACAAGACAATAATTGACATTCGGTTTTTGTATAATGAAATAGGCACAACCCTGAAGGCGTGCTCGCTGGACATATTGCAAGCCTCAGAAGGTGTAAATATTCGACTAGGTATTACTCTTCTTTCAACAGCATCTCTCTGAAGCTCCGTTATCGAGAAGTCGACCCGGACACCTTAAAAGAAGTTTCTTCCTCCGTATTATTATTATCTGGTAAAATTATTTACGTAAAGAAATACCACAGAGAGCAGATGTTTTTCCCGGAGGCTTCGCGTGAGAGTCGACTCGGCCCGTCCGCGGCGAGGAGGGTGGGCTGGACTGTCGGAAGTGAACTGCAGCCGGACACGACGCGAGCGACATTCGTCTGTCGGCAAAACATTTGTTTCTTCGCGAAGAGACGTCTGTGGTGAAGACCTCTCTCGGTAACAGATCGAGTCTTCCGGCGTCGTCGACACCTGTAATTTGTAGCAAGACGGAGGCAATTATCAGAGGAAATAAGAGCGCGTGCCGAACCGTACATCCGCAACGAAGGGGGGACTTTAGAAAAATTTGAAATGATAATGAGAAGATGGTTCCAGATACTGACGGCTACACTAAAGGTCTTGAAGCAATTTTATTCTTTTAAAATATGCAACAACAGAAAGATGCTTTCTCTTTGTTTTGTAACTGTACAATATCTGTAGGCGGTCATATTTATAAGGCGACTTTAATTTTGTTGTTGTTGTAGATTGTATATACATCATCATCATACACCAGACAACAGCACAGTATCCTATAGAGACGCCAGCATTATTTACATGATGGGTTTCGTCCCTTATTCTACAGATGCATGCTATCTTGTATGCTTCCCCTACTCAAGAATCCTGCTGAATGTTATCCCGGTTAATTAACCGCGACAAGGTTTTTTACCGGAGCAGCCGTTTCTCTTCTTTCTGATCTGATGTCTTCTACCGGCGCAAATCATATCATCACCGTGTTCTCCACCATTTGACAACAGAATTATTCCCGTCATCGCCATCACGCATTTCGGTTAGGCTACAAGAGAAGAAGAACCTATCATGCAAACGCGTGACGCACTTCCTGTTGTTGTTGTTGTTGTTTCTTCTACTAGTCACGGACTTTAGTAAATCTCCGGCGAACCATATCCTGATCAGCCATCATTACTGTAATTTATCTTCAGAAGATTTTTTCGTTTTTCGCAAAACTGATGTGTAGAAGGCGGCGGAGCGTGCGTGCGTGCATGCGTGCGTGTGTGTGCGTGAGTGTGTGTGTGTGTGTGTGTGTGTGCGCGTGTGTGTGGTGTGTGTGTGTGTGTGAGTGTGTGTGTATGTGTGTGTGAGTGTGTGTGTGAGTGTGTGCGCGTGTGTGTGTGAGTGTGTGTATGTGTGTGCGTGCGTTGTGTGTGTGTGAGTGTGTGTGTATTGTGTGTGTGCGCGTGCGTGCGTGCGTGCGTGCGTGTGTGTGTGAGTGTGTGTGTGCGTTGCGTGTGTGTGTGCGTGAGTGTGTGGTGTGTGTGAGTGCGTGTGTGCGTGTGTGTGTGTGTGCGCGCGTGTGTGAGTGTGTGTGTATGTGCGTGCGCGTGTGTGGTGAGTGTGTGCGCGTGTGTGTGGAGTGTGTGTGTGAGTGCGTGTGTGCGTGTGTGTGTGTGCGCGCGTGTGTGAGTGGTGTGTGCGGTGTGTGTGTGTGTGTGCGCGTGTGTGTGTGAGTGTGTGTGTATGTGTGTGCGTGCGTGTGTGTGTGAGTGTGTGTGAGTGTGTGTGTGTGTGCGTGTGTGCGTGTGTGTGTGTGCGCGTGGTGTGAGTGCGTGTGTATGTATGTGCGTGTGTGTGTGAGTGTGTGTGCGTGTGTGTGTGTATGTGTGTGCGTGCGTGTGTGTGTGGTGTGCGCGTGTGTGTGTGCGTGTGTGGTGTGTATGTGCGTGCGCGTGTGTGTGAGTTGTGTGTGTGTGTATGTATGTGCGTGCGTGTGCGTGTGTGTGTGTGTGTGATGTTTGTATATGTTGTGTGTCTGTGTGTGGAGAAAGGTTTACAAAGTGGGGTCAGCACGAGGCCGGGCCAACTTGACGACCAGACGTTAAGAATTTTCAAAAACTTTTCACGAAGAGAGGTCAACTAACTAACCCTAGCCCTCCCGACACACCTGAAACAGTACAAAGGGAGATAAAAAGACGAATGACGTAAGAAGTCCGTCGCACTCACTGGGATATTTTAAAAGCCTATACAAGAAAGAAAAAGGGGAGGCGGTACAAATCGTAACTAGTTTATCTCTGTCTCCCTTTTCTTAAACATCTTTTAACATTTGCCCTCTGTCTTTAAGTCACTATTTTCTGCTATTAAATTGCTTTAATTATTAATTTCTCTTGTCCCAACTCTTTATTCGAGTGGCCCCAGCAGATGTCGAAGTTACCGAGGTAACGTTAAGCAGGGGAGTAAGACCCCAGATCAGAATGTAAAAGAATCCCGGTTAAGCATGCAAACAAAAAAGGCCGTCTTTACTCATCTTTAATGACCCGTTATCAAGCACCAAAAGACCGCGTGTGCAATATTCGCTTGCTATTGTAAAGGCCACGTCAACGCCGTGTAAAGGTGATGTTTTCTTTCTATGTTGGTCACTGGGCTTCTCGGTTTGACACGACGAAGAACGAGCGGAAATAAAGTCCGCCAAACAAACCCAGTAGGCCGACCTTGAGCTCCTCTCAGATATTTAAAAAAACACAGAACATGGCATAAAAACTGAAGTAATTGCAGGGACACAGTGTCCATCATAAGCTAATTCTTTCCGCTCTCCTTTATTTGACTCATTAAGGACAAGCTGACAGGCCGCCATGTGTTTTACGAGCGTTTTTGCCCGCATGTGAGCCACTACGTGGGCGAATTTATGATTCATAAACCCCAATTACAATTACGAAATTCCAGAAGGCCAGCGAATAACAAATTACTTTTATGTACTTAATTACAGACTTAGTTAAAGTTTTACAAGCTGTTGTTAGAAACCATTTATAATTAAGTGCAAAATTTGGATAATTTATAAAAAAAATAAATTAAAATCTCCCACCTGAAAATCTGTTGCGGGGGAAATCGTCAGCGGTCTTCATAAACGCGACAATTAAAAAAAAAATAATATTAAAGATGAATGGCATAAAATCTAGTGAACTTAACTCTAAGCTCTTTCATAAACTACTCCCATTTTTGGCGCCTCTAGATCTGTTTGTCAGCATTTACAAACATTTCTACAAGATCTCCGCTCTGACGTAGATCGCTTACCATTTAATACTTCGCGCGATTTAACTTCTTTAAATACCAAGACGGACAGATCGACTACGACTAGAATTCTTATGCATTTCTTTTGGCACCCATCGCCATATTAAAAAAGGGAGAGCGACTCTATCTATAGTCCAGTCTACTGGACAGCTAAGGTTGAGGACCTGAGTTCGAATCTCCGTTGGGATCCTCTCGGTTTGGCCGATGCCCGGTTTTTTCTTCACCATCTCCTATCAGTTTTTGTGCGCATGCCTACTGCTGGAACTCGGTGGCGGGGGAGGAGAGAGGAGCGGGGACCAGAGCGTGTAGATGGTGCCAGGCCAGCAATCGCCACTATAAACTATTTAGTCGTGAGTTTTCTGGTCGGTCGCGAAGTACGACGACAATGAATGTCAAGAAGGAACGGATAAGACGCCCGATGAGCTTAGCGATTTATACGTCCGGTCTGTGCTTCGCACACCTTTGTTCAAGAGGCCTTCATCAGAACAGCCGACCATCATCAGCTTCACAGGTGCTTGCTCTCAGCTTATTAACGGAGTGGTGCTACTCACCCGAAAGAAAAGCGAAGTAATGCAACGTAGTTCCATCGTTGACTGGCGAGTTCCCCCTACCTATCCGTTGCAAACATACGCTGAACCAAGAAATGTAATTTCCAATGTTCCTCCATAGACGAGGATTAGCTCATCCTTTTCCCAAATCTGAGCAGATTTGCTTTTAACCCGGGAACCGTTACCGTATATAAAAGACCTGCATTCACAGTAACCTCAGATCCTGGACAATTATTGCAGCACTTCATCTCTTTTATAAGTAAATATTATTTAGCGTCTCACGGCAGCTATTTGAGCTTTAACAGAGATCTCTGCTGAAACGAGAAAGTTCCAATGACGAGAGATTCTCTCCGAAAATGGCTTAAAGACTGAAACAAATCAAAAGGTTTCTTTTTATTATTGATGCTTCCATTAATATCCCAACGCAGACGGAACCTTGTTAAGATGCCGAGAATTTGGCCGCTGGCGCGCAACGAGCGGAGGATCAGCATCGAAATAGATGAGGACAATTTAGGAGAACCTCGGGAGCATAGATGTAAGCTTGAATGTTTCAGAACGACACTGCTCTTTCCTGAATTCAGGTGGGGGATGCAATTCTGGTCACTGGCTAATGCGAGAGAAGAGGGATGATAAGTAAAACCTACAAAAAAAAAACAAAGCCTGTCTTGTATTTTCTTCGTTCACATTAATTTATTTACACTATAAATAGGAATCGACTTTTTATTTGTAAATGTAATACATCGTTTCATGTTAGGAACTCGTGACTGCAACTCGCCGCTGAGCGGTTGACCAAACGGGATTCATATCCTGTCGGTCGATCCTCCAATAGATTCGCTTCCCTGGCGGTTGGCCCGGTAATCACATGCTCAAACTTCAGAGAACTCACGTGATTACGTGAAAATATAACTATCCAAAAAAAAACAACAACAACACAGCAAAGCTTTCCCGGATAATGATGTTGGCGCGCCATACAGATTAATTAGTATGTGTGATTGCGCATATTGAAAGTGCACTTCCGGTTCATCCCGTTGAAAGATACGCAAAGTCTGGAAAACAATATTTTAAATAATTATATTTAGTCAAAACAAGTCCCGAACGTAGTACCTTTTTAAAAGGGGTCAGGGTAGCTCACGGGTAAGTTGATTTGACCTTATAAGATCATTCCTCCGTGGATGTAGTTGTGAACGTGTCAGCTGCAGGGAGCAGAATATACAACGCGATAATCTAAGTCTGCATAGTACGTAGCCCTCTTTTATAAGAAACAACAGCCTCGTTGTTGTAGTGTCAGCAGGTCTCCTTGTCGAATGCTGCTAACACGTGCTCTTACGTTTAAAATCCGAACTTATTTTTTTAAAAAAGAAAACACAAAACAACCAACAAATTAAAAACGTAAACCTGGTAATTAATCGTCGTGCAGTTTATGAAATATTTTATTGGCTTTCTTTTTGTAACTTGGCCCCCCCCCAAACCTTAGGTCTCTCCTTAAGTCCACTCACCCTAACTTAGCATTGCCGAGCCGTCCCTCCCAGAAACATCCACTGGAGGGAGCTTCGATCGGATCGCGCCGCGGCACGTGAGATGAAACCGAATTTGCATATCCGAATGTTCTTCCATAGCGAAACCAGCAGTAAACGGGGACCGCCGCTTCCCACGGCATCTAGGTACCGTGGCACGCTCAGGTGTGTTTTGTTGTTGTTGTTGTTTTTTTTGTATGTAGACCGTCGGCCTGGTGTCTGTCTCCGCGCGTTTATACGAGGACCGCCCACGCAGCTCTGCCGCCTGATCGAAGCTGGAATCGATCGAAATCTCGGCGACCGTAATTTTGTTGACCTTTGTATTAAATTAAGCCATCCTAAGCTCCGGCTTTTCAGATACAGTTTGCCCAAACCAGCGGTGATTTTTCTGAGCTGCAGCAAGCAATGCTATCGATACACCGCTCTCAAGAAACGTTTTTCATTAAAACTGTCTTATTTACAGATGCTGTAGTATTATTTCCCCCCTTTGGCTTAAATAGGGGCTCTGGAGAAGTTAGAAGAAAGCTAAGAAGGAGTTTTTTTCTTTTTTTTAACGCGTTAGGCAATATAAAGGGCTGTGATTAGAGAGGGGTCGTGTGGAACGGTTCTACACTCGGCAGTCGGGGCCGTCGGGACAAAAGGGGCAGTTCCAATCTCTCAAAACGTAGTTCAGAAGACGGAAGAAGCCGCTTCTTTTAATTAGATGTGTGCCCTGAACGTTTTCCGGGGCTCCCCTCAAAGTATTGTTTAGAGAAAGAAGTTAGGCACCGGACGGTCTACATCTCCTCGCCAGGTGGCGTTTGGTCGATTCAGAACGATTGAGTTTCTCTTTACAAAAAACCGACAGCTTTAAAAATTATGAAAAAAAAGAACCAACAACAAACAACTAAGTAGTGCCCCGGGTTAGAAGGGGAGATAATGGAATGCCGTTATAAAGTTAATAGCGTGAAGGATTAAGAGTTTTAATTACCCAGGCGACTGTTGGTGAGCCGCGGTGTGTCTAGCTTACTGGAGTTACTAAATAGTCTGAGCAGCTGTTTTCTAACACCGTCTCTGCCGACTGGAGACAGCGGAATGTGTTTACCTTGCTCGAGAGCGACAAGGCATCTCCTCGGAAGAGCATGATGGATCAAAAGCGTGAGTTCATCAAAATATCCTTATTCGTCTTCGGCCTAAAACTGAGGGACATTCATTTTTATGATCTTGTTTTTGCCCCGAATGTAGTGACACACAAATACATCTATTATCTACCACTTAAATACGAATATTGACACCATCAGAAGCGACATTTATTCTAGTAAGCAAACGTATTTTAAATAGATTTATAGCTGAAACAAACTTTAACATGAAAAAGAAAAAAAACATTATAAAAATTAAATAATGGTACCATTATTATTTATGTTAACTTTAACTATAACTTTGCTCGTTTAATAGATTCCGTAGAAAGTTAACGCTATTCCGGCAGTCACAGTTTTTACTGTACCAGCTAAAAGTATTTAAAACTAAAGAGTGATCCAATAGGTGCATAAATTTAGTGCTTTTTAAAATAATTTTTAAAATCGGATTAATTATTTGCGTAAATGGACAAATATCCAACTCTCACATGTAAATAAATTCTGATGCACACGAAAGGTTGGTGGTACTATAAGCCGATTATGTTGGTAATCGATCTATTTATTATGACGATCAGTCATCATTCAACAAAGCCGTGACGTAAAATTTGCGGGAATTGATGAAATTTGAAAGAGACGGCGCACAGCCGTGCATTGGAACATCAGCAGGATTCAGCGGAAAACAGATGACTGTCGTTTGTCAAATGTCTAGTTTAAAGAATCCATGAGACAACCGTTCACGTGCGTCTTGGACGCCGAGGGCCAACGGAACGGAGTTTTCGCGAGGGGGGGCGTGGATACCAAACCTCGGAACTCGGCTGCAAATGAGACAAAACATGAGCAGGTTTATCGGGAACCACCAGACCTAATCTCCGCAACATGGGTTACAACGGAAGAGCGGCGAGAGAGAAAATCACCCATCAACTTTGCACGTATCGTCAACTGTGGACTGCGATAAGCCATTGTTACTGACTGGTGCAAGTTTTCACGGTTTTCAGAGACTGATCACGTGCCGGTTCAGGGCCATCTAGCGAGCACCGAAAACTTTATTGAACCATTTTGGAAGATACGAAAAAAAAAAAAAAAATAGTATGGCGTAGTGCGGGTGGGATCTAAGTCACAGTGTCGGCGATCTGTGATGGCATTCTATGGAACGGCAGTTCTGTCCGTCTTTATCTTTGGTCACCTGTCAGAAGAGACCAGTATGAAAGATGGTGTCCCAGCTCACCCACCTTCCCAACGTAAAGGTGGAAGATAGTGAGGACGTGAAGCCTTTCCCATTGTCTGGATAAATGCTGGAACCAGGCGTAAATCCCGTTAAGCATATGTGCGGCCCATCGTCGACCGATTCCCGTGAAAATGTCCCCGGAAACCCATCTCTTGGGACTCTTTCGTACAGGTACTGCTCGACTAGTGAGTTGCAGTTCCACTGAACAAAAGCTGTTCTCTTCAAAACAACGTGTAAGAGTTTGTAGCCGGTGTGTGAGTGAGCTCTGTCAGCGATCTAGAATGAGCGGAGAGTCTCCTTGTTTTCGTGTTTGAAAGATACGATCAAATAAAGTCTGGTTTATAGCCACCGTAACTTTGTCCCATTCGAAGTCTTGTACCGTTTCAAGCTTTGCTAAAACAACGAAGGTTTCAGCTTCAGAGAAAGGACCGGCGTAATCGCTCCCCGTTACCTTAGACTGACGCCATATTGTAGATTCAGTTATTAGACGTCAGCAACACGAGTAAATAGACGGATCATTATTTCTCAACTCCGCGCCATCGTTGCCGGATATTGCAATATCTTTTCTTTAATAACGTGGTAATTTATTCAAAAGTCGACATCGTCTTGGGATAAAGTTTTACAATTATCCTGAGCGGTTTTATTCTTATTCAGATGACTTGCCAGCTTCCTGAATGTTTGGCTACGAGTTCTATAAATGCCAGCTTCTATTTATCAATTTTTTTTCTAGGTTAACCTGACTAAACATCACCAGAATTCTCCGAATTCTATTGATTTTTTAAAATTATTATTTTTCGTTAATTCTGTCATTACTAATACGAATGTAAAGAATAAGTCTCTCTCTCTCTCTCTCTCTCTCTCTCTCTCTCTCTCTCGTACTGACGTCATCTCTTTCTCTGTGTGTGTACTGACGTCATCTCTTTCTCTGTGTGTGTACTGACGTCATCTCTCTCTCTATCTATCGTACTGACGTCATCTCTCTTTCATACTGACGTCATCTCTCTCTATCTCTCGCACTGACGTCATCTCTTTTTCTGTGTGTGTATTGACGTCATCTCTCTCTATCTCTCGTACTGACGTCATCTCTCCCTGTGTGTGTACTGACGTCATCTCTCTCTCTATCTCTCGTACTGACGTCATCTCTCCCTGTGTGTGTACTGACGTCATCTCTCTCTCTATCTCTCGTACTGACGTCATCTCTCCCTGTGTGTGTACTGACGTCATCTCTCTCTCTATCTCTCGTACTGACGTCATCTCTCCCTGTGTGTGTACTGACGTCATCTCTCTCTCTATCTCTCGTACTGACGTCATCTCTCCCTGTGTGTGTACTGACGTCATCTCTCTCTATCTCTCGTACTGACGTCATCTCTCCCTGTGTGTGTACTGACGTCATCTCTCTCTATCTCTCGTACTGACGTCATCTCTCCCTGTGTGTGTACTGACGTCATCTCTCTCTCTATCTCTCGTACTGACGTCATCTCTCCCTGTGTGTGTACTGACGTCATCTCTCTCTCTATCTCTCGTACTGACGTCATCTCTCCCTGTGTGTGTACTGACGTCATCTCTCTCTCGTACTGACGTCATCTCTTTTTCTGTGTGTGTACTGACGTCATCTCTCTCTCTCTCGTACTGACGTCATCTCTTTTTCTGTGTGTGTACTGACGTCATCTCTTTTTCTGTGTGTGTACTGACGTCATCTCTCTCTCTCTCTTTCTCTCTCACAAACACACAAAACGAAAAGCCCCCAGATTGTTATCAGTCGCTATTACACAAGTCCCAAGACAAATAGTCGAATACGTTGGTCCCTTCTCCATTCTCCAAACTTCACAGTTGCGCTATCGTACCCTTGCTGATAATCAAGAGATATCTTAACCTGGTAGATATGATTTCAGCCAATGATTTGCGTCTCAACATACGCAAAATGGCAACTCATACTCTTTCTTTTTTTATATTTATAATTTTTTTATATTTTCCTTAAATCCTAAAATTAACGTTTTCTGCACCGTACACTAAAACTTCGTAAAAGAAAGTTTTCTGCCTTTGTACGTGCCATCAAGACAAAATCCTTTGTATGTGTGTGTGTGTGTGTGTGGTGTGTGTGTGTGTGTGTGTGTGTGTGTGGTGTGTGTGTATTTTATGGTTTAAAGTACCGCCGATAGTTAGATTCGTTGTCTTATTAATAAGGAAAGAGATGGAACACAGAGAGAGTAGAGCAGGCAACGTCAAAATGGAGCCGTCCAGCATCCAGAAATATCGACGATATTCTTCGCCCACTTGATTCTATGATACATTCGTCCACCTAAACAACGAAGATATCAAAACAAACCGCTAGAAGTACTTTAACGAACATTAAATACCAGGAAGCAATATTTTCTGATACATTTCCGCGATTGTATAGCAAGTCTCGGACGTTTTATTACACTCATGCTTGAAAACCCTGCATATATCAATCAAAGTAAAAACCAGGGTGTTGAATTCATATATATGACGTCACAGTTAGGTTTATTTAACCATTAAATGCTTTCAGGTCCGAAGAACGTAACAAACACATTCTTGGTTTTATTTGTCCCTGAACACAATCAACTCAATCATCGAAACTCTGATTACATTTGGAAGGCATCGAATTATTTTACGAGAGAGTTTCTTTCAAAACATTCGGCAACATCTCGAATAACGACATGCGCAAGAAATTTTACATTGTTTCTGAGGCGGTGGTGGGGGGGGGGAATAGGGTTGTGTTGATTTTTTGGTCAAATCTCCGGGCACTAATTAGCTCAGTTCTTGCTTTTATTAATTGTTTGGTAAGATCTCCGTTTTAATTAACAGCAATCAAAAACCGTTTCACTTTTCATTAATCACGAGCACTTGATAACATAATAAGAGGAACGCTAACAAGCGGACCTGACGCCGCTTCAGGGGGGGGGGGAATGTGCGCCTTCCATGAATCACTCCGTATCGATTTCCGTGCGCCACGTGCGCACCGATAGAACCGAAGAACGTGAGTCATTTTTAGAAATGAAAAAACTTTAATTGGGAAATCATCGCTAATTACAACCAGCGTATAAAAGGTGGTGGTGGTGATGGTGATGGTGGTGGGGGGGGGTCGCTCTCTAAGTATTGAATTATTTAAAAGTTTAAATAATGCGATTTAGTCAAATTGATCGGCATGGATTCGCTCGGTGAGCAGATATTCGAACGTTTGCTCGGAGGGTCTGGACTGCGCTTCTATAGCATCGGCAGGAAAAGGGGGAAGCCTTCAGAATTAAAATAGACAACAATTAAAGATTTTATTTGTCGTTATTAGGCGGAAGGGGATACACGTTTTGTGGAACGACAGTTCGAGTTCCTCTAAAGTATCAATCGCATTAAGGGGGGGCTCCATTATCGTTTCTATCGTTTACTTTTTTAAAACTATTCGTTAAATATTATTACCGATCGTCTCGCCGAGACAGCCGGGTAAGGAACGTTTCTATTTCCACAAGCCGTAGACAACTACCACCCACTTCCGCGTTAAAAGTGACACGTGGTCGCGCTTTTCCAAACAACAACAAAAAAAGAAATCTCTTATTCGATCCATCTCTTTCCGTGAGCAACAAGTTTTCGACATTAGCGCCTGCTGCGGAGTGTGACACTTAAAGATGAAGATGCGCGCATGGGTTGTTGTTCAGCGTACTTGTCCGGTTCCTTGATAGATTGGTGAGAACGAACATAGAAAGAAGTCTGTTTTTGTCCACTTTCAGCAATCGATATGTTAGGTACACGCCGCGGCCTTTCTTCCTCTTATGTAAACGAAAGTTTGAAAATTTGCATGAAGAGAATACGCTTTAAAAAAAAGAAAGAAATTAATTGATACAATAAGGAGATGCAATGTCAACTGCGGTGAAGATAATTCGGAATAAGCGTGGAGATGAGCAGTCAGTTGAATTGACCTCAGCGGAAGTTATTAACACGAACAATAACAACTAGTCACCAAAACTTAGGACTGACTATCTTGGCTATGTTACCAGTTTACTGCAGTACCAAAGTGATTCCCCCTCGTTAAGTAAAGCAAGATTATCCCGTGTAGGTATACCTATACACGAGACATTTAATTTCTTCTCTTTATATTTATAAACAAGTTTCTTTGAACACAAAGAGTCCACGGTTTCCTTCGTTTGGTGAAAAAGTAAACAATGTTTTTAAATTCGGTTATGCAAAATCTTGAAGTTGGCAAGCTACCCATACCATCTTCAGTTAACCAACTTTCAACTAAATATATCTGTAAACTTTATGGTATTCTAAAAAACAAAACTTCATTCAGCTCTCATGGAAGCAATATGATTAATAATAAATAGCCAGTTCATTTTAATATAAGACTTTCTTGATGTTCACCAGCTGTTGATATAAATCAAGTTAACCTAAACTCTGTTCACTGTTTGTTTTCAATCTTATTACTATTTTCACTTTTAGTTAAACGCTGGCAAAGAAATAACTCGAGCTAGCCGACTGATGAAGCTTTTGGGATGCAGCAAGCGCTAGATAGATACGAGTGCCTATTTCTAATGAGTGTCAGAGGGGAGGAGGGATTCAGCAAACTGGCTAGATTCCAAACCTCTCATTTGTGGAAACAAAACGACTGATTTTGTTGACCAAGGCGTACAACATCGGCTAGAAGTCGATGACCTAAAGAAGTGCCCACCTCTCTTCCAGAATCAATGGAGAATGTCTCTCAACACTTAACAGTAACACCCGCATAGTTTCTCCGATTCCCCTTATGTGTTAGACAAAAGTTTATTTCAATGTTCTTTAATGGATGCTTTAAAGAATCCAAATTCGATCTTGATGTGACATTTACGGAACATTTTTCAGCATTAGCACTCGTTGTCGCTTTAATGCCTTATAGAAATGCTCTGATCTTTGATAGCTCAAGACTCTCTAAAGAACAGGGTTAGGATTTCGTCCATTAATACGATCGTACCTTTTTAAAATCTTTTTAGATAGCATGCAACATTGAATAAAATAATTTGCAGAATTTTAAAAAATAGCTTAAATTAACTTAAACTATTCTGGTAAATCATCATCAATGAGAGCGAAGTTAGACCAAAAAATTCTCCACCTCTGACAGCATCATTGAAGTCAGCAGTAGTTTCTATGGATTTGGAAAAACTGCATGAATATAGCAATAAGATTTCTTTCTAATAAAGGCTATAGAATGATTTTAAAAGAATTCTTCTCCCTGATAAAACTTTGAATTTATAAATCTGGAAAAGTACTGGTCTATAATAAACGCTTCAAATTAATTAATCGAAAAATAGTCTAATTTTAAACAAAAACTTAAAATGCATTAATTGAAATGTATTAGGATCTCTAATAAAAGCTTCAAAATGATTAATCGAGAAGTACAGCTCCCTCAAATAAAGTATTTAACCTGATTAAATAAAAATTATTAATCTCTTTAATATAAAATCTAAACTGAGTCAGCAAAAATATTTTTTCTAAAATGTCTGAAATTAATTAAATGAAAAGTATTAAGCTCCCCAATAAAAAGTTTACTAATTAATTGAGAAATACATGCCTCTTAAAAAGGTTTTAATTTGATTAATCTAAAAGTATTTCTGTCTTAAATGTTTGAAATTGATTAACTAAAAAATAATGTTCTCCATAAAGTCTTTGAATTGATTAATAAAAATTTTTTTCTGTAATAAATGTTTTAAATTCATTAATCTAAAAATATATTTAACTAAATTAATCGCTATAAATTAATTAATCAAAAAGTATTAGTTTCTTTAATAAAAGTATTAACTGATTTATCGGTAAGTATTCCTTTCTAAATAAGATAATTAAATAAATTAAATTAAAAGTATACGTTTCACAAATAAAGACTAAATAAATTTGTAAACATTTCTTTCTCAAGTACTGACTTTTAATTTATCAGTCTAATAAAGGATTTTATTTGATTAATCAGAAGTATTTTCTCTCTCAGTTATAAGGTTTGAATTTATTAATTGATACGGATTCTTTTATCAAATGATTTAAATCTAAAAGCATTAATGTCTTAGATTAAGGCTATAAATTAATTAATAAAAAATTGTTCCTTTCTGTAATAAACGCTTTAAATTTAAATCGACTAATCGAAAAATATTCCAAACTCAGATAACAGCTACAAATGTATTAAACAAAAGTAATAATCTTTCAAATAAAGTAATCGGATCGATTCATTAAAAAATATAGTCTCAAAAATAAAAATTATAAAATGGATTAATAAAAAATATTGATCTTTGTAACTATTTTTATTGTTTAATCAAAAGTTATTAGTTTATGTAATAATAGCTTTAAATAGATTAAACAAAAATACTACTCAGTCAATTAAAAACTGTATATTTATTAATCAAATTACGTTTTATAAAAAAATAAAAAGGCCATAAATTGATAAATCTAAAACATTCTACACTGAAATAAAGACTTATTAATCGTAAAGTATTTTTTAATTATAGATTAAATTTTTTACACTTAAAAACACTACTCTCAAAAATGCTTAAAATTTATGAAACAAAAAGTATTCCTTTTATGATAATGGCTTTAATAAAATCTATTGATCTCTTTAATAGACGAGTTTAATAACTTAATTGTAAATTTTTTTTGAAATAAAAACTTAAAAATTATTAATATAAAAATATTTATATTTAAAATAAATTATTAAAACTGATTATTTAAAAGAATTAATCAATCTAATAAAGACTTAAAATTAATTAATCGAAAGTATTACATTCTTAAATAAAGACTTTAAAATATTTAATTAAAACTATTAGTGTTTTATAAATGCCTTATTTTTAATGGAAATTTATTCATTTCTTAAATAAAGAATTTATATTGATTAATCGAAAAATATTAAACTTATAAAGGATTTTATTTATCAATCGAAAAGTATTATTTTCTTATTACACATTTTAATTTATTAATCTAAAAGTATATTAAACTTATAAAGGATTTTATTTATCAATCGAAAAATATTATTTTCTTATTACACATTTTAATTTATTAATCTAAAAGTATTCCTTTTCTAATAAAGACTTTAAAATGATTAATTGGAAAAGGTCATCTTTTAAAAGGCTTTTAATTTATAAATAAGGATCTAATGTTCTATCTCTATTAAAGGCTTTAATTTGGTTAATCAAAAATTATTCTCGCAAACAATGGTTAAAATTGATTAATAAAAAAAGAATTTTCTAAAATAAAGATTAAATTGGTTAATCGAAAACTAATAATTTCTCAAATAAACGCCTTATATTTATTAATAGAAAAGTACCACTATTCCCAATAGTCTTTTATTTGATTAACTGAAAATATTTGCTTCTCAAATAATGGCATTTAATTGATTAATGGAAAAGTATCTCTCTCGGATAAGACCTTTTATCTGTTTAATTGATAAAGCATTTTTTTCTCAAGTAATGGATTTAGACTGTTTAATCAAAATGTATTACTCTCTCAAATAAATGCTTTAATTTGGTTAATCGAAGATTATTTGTCCGAAAAATATTATCTTTTTCAAATAAAAACTCTGATTTTTTTATAACCGAAAAGTATTTTATTCTCAACTAAAGGATTTAATTGAATTAATTAATATAAAAGTTATCCCGCCTCTAATAAAAGTTTGGAGTTAAGTAACTGAAGTGCATTTTATCTTTCTAATAAAGGCACTAAATTGATTAGTAAATAAAATATTCGTTTTTTTTTTTTTTTTTATAAATCTTGTCGTCCCTTCCTGCGCATTCATGGAGTGGTTGTAAAATGTATTTTTTTTTAATTTAAAATTTGAAAATCGGTTTAAAATCTGGACGGATGCTTTCCAGCAGACTTATTTAACGTGTGAAACTGAAAAAAAGGCCGAGGACGTATGGCGAAGAAAATCCCACGAAGAAATTTATTCTAAATACAAAAAGAAATCTATTAATTACGACTATATCGCTGACAGTTAATAAGGGTACTCGTAAATACCTCTCTACCCGGAATAGGAAGTGCACCAGAATAAGAGGGGAAGGCATTGAATAGCTGGATTCTGATAGTAAATAGCGGCACAAGCCTTTGATCGGAAGTGACCCATTACGAAAACGTCTTGTAGATATACTGAAGACGGGTTTTCAAGTTGTGCCCCAAAAGAACCCGACAAAGCAAGCAAACTACATTTCCATCTGACCGATTTACCCTGAATTATGGGCAAGATGGACCCGATGAAACTAAACGAAATAGATCTAAAAGAAACACGAGTCGTTAAGACCTAAGGATTTAAGAAAAACAAAACATAAAAAAATAAAATGCTTTAAGTATTAAGAGGTGTGCTGATATTTCTAACATAAGAACCAACTTTCCTTAGAGAGAGACATATTAGGATTTCTTTTTCATGAAGTTTTCCATCAGCTGAAGACTTGGAATTTTCCTGCGAAATCGATGACAAGCATTATTCGGTTCAGCAGACCGATACGTCGGTCGTGCGGGAAACCCCGACAATTCGTAGTCTTAACAACAGATTAATTGAGTTGTTTTCCCCTTAATTCTCGTTCAGTGGCGGACAGATTCTCTGTTCTGCTAAGATCTTTCTTTTTTACGATGAAAAGAGCCCAACAAGGAAGGTCATTAGGCGATTGCTAGGTGCAGGAAATGAGCAGTCTTTGAAGACTTCGAAAGCAAAATTACTCACTCCGTAGAGTAAGTTTGACTGTTAGTCTTCCTATCCCTTATCGTGTCAAACACTATTAAATATTAATTAAAACTAGTGAACCTCATGACCTCTTTCCAGGTGATTTACTTCATCTCAATATTTGCCTTTTGTAAATGAGACTCTATCAGTTGCTTCATGTATCTGGAGAACAGAAAAGGTATTTTTCGCGAGCTTTTAAAAAAAAATGAGGGCGTGTCGGATTGCCAGCAGTCCCCAGAGGTAAAGTTGCAGCATATTTATTCCGTTTTTCGACTGGAAAATATTGCGTAGACGCCCAAACATCTCTTTCAGATGTGCTTATTTGTGGAGCAGACTGTCTACATTTTAATCTAAGATTCTGGGACTTCAGGGATCTTTTAGAGTTCGATGACATAGTCCGTCTTTGCTTGATGAGATGGATTAGGGGATTATCGTTTGGTTTTCTTTTCGCTGATCAGTGTTTCAATTGTTTCTTTGTACTGTGGGACCCAGGGCACTCGGCTATTAATCAGAACCTCTCAAGTTCTGTACTTGTTGTGGCGAGGGGCTTTAGTCCAGCCTGACAGTCAGCCGCGTTCGTGAGAAATATCTTACACTATCAGTGATTGTGCACGCTGACTCGGCCTGGGCGAGACTAGCTCTTATCTAGACTTGATTAGCTGACACCAGAGAACCGTATACAAGTAACTGTTGTACTTTTGTCATGTGTTTGGTGGTATAACTGACGAATCTCCAACTCATGAAGTACCCGATACGCATCTCAGTGGGTTGTCTCCTCTTTGCTTCTTTCTTTTTTTGTCTGCAGCAGTCTTCATATGCTAAACTGCTCTTATCCTAGTGGCCAGCGTAAATGGTTAAGAATGGTTAAATGTTTGCCACTTTTAGCTCTGCTGGTGACAGAGTACAGTTGCGATTATCAGCGTTAGTTTTCCCAATCCAATTACAGCCAGAAATCTATCTTAAGGTCTAATAGTGGTCAGGAAATGTTTGTATCCAAGGAGATTAATCCCATCATTATTTCTGCAGTATTTTCCTTCGTTATTATTATTATTATTATTATTATTATTATTATTATTATTATTATTATTATTATTATTATTATTATTATTATTATTATTATTATCATCATCATCAATCTACAGGTGATTCCATTTGTACATCTAAACGATTCAGCTTTATGGTTAATTCGAAGTCTGTTTTCCAGAACCCTCTCGGCATATAATTCATTTAAACACGTCCAGCTACCCGAACTAGAGTGGCAGACAGTAGGACCCGTCGAAAAACAAGTTCCTGACAGGCGCTACTCTATGCTGTCTGCTCTGCTCGTGTTTGACGCGAGTGTCTTCAGATCGGTAACCAAAAGCACTTATATATATATATATATAGATATGTATGTGAATAGCTCTTTAAGTGGGTATTCTTTTGTTTGTTTTTTTAAAGATTAAGATATTACTATTATTTTTTTTTAAATTCTGGTGAAAGCCAAATATTTTGGCATTTAAAGATGGCTTCCTTGCTGTTTCTGATTCTGGCTAAAGAGAAGTATAAAAGTGGCACTTATGGCGTCCGTATAAATATATAGATGGAACCGCTTTATTGATACTGCTAAGTAATACAGAATCGCACCTTAATCAGACTTTAAAATGCGAATTTGTATTCATGTGAAAATAAAAATAAAGAGAGAGAGAGAGAGAGAGAGAGAGAAAGAGAGAAACAGATCACGTCAGTACAGAGAGAGAGAGAGAGAGATGACGTCAGACAGAGAGAGGGAGAGAGAGAGAGAGAGATGACGTCAGTACAGAGAGAGAGAGATGACGTCAGTACGAGAGAGAGAGAGAGAGAGAGAGAGATCTTAATATTCTCGTCGGCCGACCAAAAAAGGTTTCCATGGTAAAAGCACCACGTGAGACCGAACTGTCCTCAGCTGCTCGGTTAATATTTGTTTGTTTGTTTGTTTTTAAAAAAAAAAAATTGCCTAATGGCTAACACAATAAAACCACTTCCATCTCTATATTTAAATTGTAAATTCATATTTCCATTTTTTAAACTTTTTTTTTTTTTTGAAAATTTCTTTCCCGAAATTATATTCTCCGCTATAATTCAGCGCAATAAAATATGATGCAACAGCAGCAAACGGGGCAGGTAGTAGCGGGTTAGCTCCGTAAGGGGACCGTTGCTCCTGTACCGGGTTCGATCCCAGGCTGGGGTCGGAGGAGAGTTGTCGCTGGTGATCGCCATAGCGTGAAACAGCTGTACGACATCTCCTTGGTGTCCGACGTGAGAGAGACCTCCCGGGTCCTTGGGGCCCACGGTGTCGGGGGACCGGGCCGTTTGTCGGCTCGACGAACATCTCTCAGTAACGAGGAGGACTCGACAGAGAACAGGCTGCTTGTCTTTACGGGATGCCATGTCATTGACAGAGCCTCGTTCGGAAGTCCAACTCGCTCAACAACAACAACAGCAGCAGCACCGCCAGTTACTCACGAGTTCGTCGTTTTCTCCGAATTTTCGACATGAGGCGTCGTTAAAAAAACATCTTCCGTGATGACCGAAGTTCGCGATCGTCATCGGGGTCTTTTGGGCCCATTAGAGCAATAATAAAACACAAACTTCGCGTTTGAGAACCGGAAGTTAAAAAAAAAAATAAAAGTTTGGCGGCGGCGGCGGCGGGAGATAAAGGGGTTAAGTCGGACGGGGCGAGTGTTCGGCTCGGATGACGTATTTCGAATGCCGGAAGTACTCAGTTGCTCGCACAATTACACACCTGTTAATCCGCGCCGGAGAGCAAAGGTGGATACAGGCACACGAATGAATCTTGTGACGTCAACACAGCGCACTCACCTTTTGTTTTATTTGATCACCCCCCCCCTCTAGAGTCGTTCTTCCTTGTTCGCTGACAGCTAAAGGTTTGAATTTCAAACGGGGATAAAGAACCGGAAGCGCTTTTAAAGAGAATTCTGCGGGGGTGGGGTTTAGATCATAACACGTGACGTCATCTACATGCGAACTATTCTTTTTCTTCTTCCTCTGTCTTTCTCCCTTGTTCGTTTCGAGTTTACCGAAGTTTATAATTGCCAATTTAATTTCTACGATCGTAAAGTAAAGTTCACGTTTACATAAGAAGGATAAGAAAGATGACGTTTGGCATGTTTTACGTGTAGTGAGTGAAATAAGTAGAGGATGGTCTCTGTTTTGTTTTTTTTATGCTGCTGATATCAAGAACAAACAGAATGACTTCCCTGCTTCTTAGGGTGCTGGTGACGTCATCTAATAAGGGGCACCGATGGTGGATTACGGCGTCTTTAGCAATCGCTTACCGAAATCCAAAGGCGCGGAACGATCAGATATTTCTAGTCTGTTTTTAACCTATCCAAGCTTCGAGCGTATAAACAAAGGGATTTTTTTCATTCTTCGAGAACCGGTAACTTCACAAGACATACCTATATACTGGCTGAACCATCTCAAGGGGTTCATATTAGAAAACATTGTTAATTACAAAATGATAAATTGATGTAACAAACCGCTAGCAGTAATGCGCTAATAGCGTTGCTGCGAAACAGATAACAGACCGATTCCATAGATCGGGGATACTTGAACACGGTGTTTGTTTTCAGGATTCCTCAACAAAAAAAAAAAACAAAAATATGTGTGGTCGGTCCAACCACGGAGGCTTGAAAGAGTGAAATGTTATTGCGCTTCTTAAATCGCTTTAAAATATTAACACATCCCATATCAAGAAACCATTCTTTAACGAAAGGACTTATTTAAATAATATGATGGTGTGTGTGTGTGTGTAGAGAGAGAGAGAGAGAGAGAGAGAGGCGATGATGATGATGATGTCAGTACAGAGAGAGAGAGAGAGAGAGAGGAGAGAGAGAGAGAGAGAAGAGAGAGAGAGAGAGAGAGAGAGATTATGATGGTGATGATGATGATGATGATGATGTCAGTACAGAGAGAGAGAGAGATGATGCAGCATGACAACGATAAAAGTAGTACGCCCTTCTATCATCTCAAACTTCCGGTTTTATCTCCTTCACCCATTAACGTTGCTCTGGTACCGTCTCACTCTCTCTCACTCTCCCCCTCCCTTCATCTCTCTCTCTCTCTCTCTCTCTCCATCTCTCTCTCTCTCCCTCTCTTCCTCCCCCCTCTCTCTCTCTTGTAGGATCGGTCGCTTTCGCGGGAATGGGCGGCGACTGTGAAAAGGTTCCAGGAATACAGGGCCTGATAGCGTCGTTCGTAGTCAAGATGCCATGTTTCCACATTCCCCAAGTAAAAACAAAGCTCATCTGCTGTTTAAATGTCTCCTGACGAACAGAACTGTCCTGAGCAGAAACCTCCAGCGACGACCCACGCCGGCGCCTCGCTTTTGTTTGACCGGTGACCGTAAATAAGGAGACCGACCGTTGTCGTCGTTCACCCTGTCGGGAATTTCCCGAACTTCTCGGCTCTAGCGTTCCAGCTTATTAAACTTAATTTACCCGTTGGTCAACTCTCGCGCCAGTACCAACCTACTTCAGGGCGGGGACCGTCCTCCGCTGGGCCGGAATGTACAACAGAGCAGAGACGGGTGGCGTCTTAAAGGACCGTATACTAAAAGCATATCCTATAGCCTTTCGAACAACAAGAACTCACAGCGGCTTCTATATTAAGATCCACTTTTGTTATTCTTTCTACATTTACTCGTATTTTGTCTCCCCCACCCTTTATCATATATCTGATGCACAGCAATTTTTTCCCTCGTTATACGCTTTTTTGCTCGGAACACCGGTTAAGTCTACAAAAAGAAAACAATCTGTTATTTCACTTTGCCTACCTTAATTAGTCTTCTTAAACCGTCGTTGTTGCGATTAACCCTTTTACAGTGACGCTGGAAATAGCAATAATGGCCGCGTTTTATTTGTTTTTTTTTTTTTCCGACAGAAGGGAAAATTGTCGCGTCGACGCCCGGGGTTAAGAAGCCGCGCCAGAGGACAATAAAATATCTGCTTCGTGAGAGCGAGAAACCAGACGGGGAAAAGGGACCGTTGTCGGATCCCTAGCCCAGAGAACAATAAATCGTTTATTTACAACAAAAAAAAGAGAAACAGAAAGCCAAGTTAAATTCTTTTGGTGATTAAAAAAATCTCGGATAAGCACGAGGATTAACACATCATTAAAAGGTCAGTGTATATGTAGGGTCTTCGTGACTAACGAATTCAAAGGTAGGCGGAGATCGGACCTACCAGCAGGCGGTGTCAAAGGTGGGCGGAGACCGGACCTACCAGCAGGCGGTGTCAAAGGTGGGCGGAGACCGGACCTACCAGCAGGCGGTGTCAAAGGTGTGGTGTCAAAGGTGGGCGGAGATCGGACCTACCAGCAGGCGGTGTCAAAGGTGGGCGGAGACCGGACCTACCAGCAGGCGGTGTCAAAGGTGGGCGGAGACCGGACCTACCAGCAGGCGGTGTCAAAGGTGGGCGGAGACTGGACCTACCAGCAGGTGGTGTCAAAGGTGGGCGGAGACCGGACCTACCAGCAGGCGGTGTCAAAGGTGGGCGGAGACCGGACCTACCAGCAGGCGGTGTCAAAGGTGGGCGGAGACCGGACCTACCAGCAGGCGGTGTCAAAGGTGGGCGGAGACCGGACCTACCAGCAGGCGGTGTCAAAGGTGGGCGGAGATCGGACCTACCAGCAGGCGGTGTCAAAGGTGGGCGGAGACCGGACCTACCAGCAGGCGGTGTCAAAGGTGAGCGGAGATCGGACCTACCAGCAGGCGGTGTCAAAGGTGGGCGGAGACCGGACCTACCAGCAGGCGGTGTCAAAGGTGGGCGGATATCGGACCTACCAGCAGGCGGTGTCTGAGGGTATTTCTATTAAAGCCGTAATAATTCATTAAAACCGAGGGTTTTTTTTTTTTCTACCATGAGTAGGTAATGACAGACGGTTTTCTTTAAATCGTGGCAACACCAGCAGGGATCAGGGATTAATGTCAACAGTGGCGCAATTCTCCAAAAAAAAAAAAACAACACACGCACACACGCAATGCGTACTCGTAATGATCATCCAGAAATTCTTTCTGCAAACTAAGCGTTTTTTTTTTTTTTTTTTTAAACCGCGACAACGATACCCCGCCCGCTTCCGAGTGTTTCCATCCAGGTATAACCTCGCACAATAAAGCTGTTCTTCCGGATTATCCGGAGAGAAAGCGCACTCCACTGTCTTCCGCGGTAGTAAAAGTGGAGGCCTGATCAATCATCCCAAAGATACAAACTTCGCGGAAAAACTGAAGCCGTGTTAGGGAATATCGTCCACATGCTGCAATTTCTCTTCTTCTAATTTTGGAAATTGTGTTGATTTTTGCGCCATCCATCAATGTTAAGCAGACAAACTTAATCTGATTTCCGTCGTTTGGCTGGCAGAGCGCATATGCGGACGGAGTTGTCGCGGAAATGGAGAAACTTCGCTAACACAGAAAAGCTTTGCTCTAAAGCTAAGGATTCCGAATGCACGAGATAACAACGCATAACAAACTACGAGTACAGCTCTCTCTCTCTCTCTCTCTCTCTCTCTCTCTCTGTACTGACATAACGGCTCTCTCTGTATTAACGTAATCTCTCTGTGTGCACTGACGTCATTTTTCTCTGTACTGATGTCATCACTTTCTGCACTAACGTCATCTCTCTCTCTCTCTCTCCTCTCTCTCTCTCTCTCTCTCTCTGTACTGACATAACGGCTCTCTCTGTATTAACGTAATCTCTCTGTGTGCACTGACGTCATTTTTCTCTGTACTGATGTCATCACTTTCTGCACTAACGTCATCTCTCTCTCTCTCTCTCTCTCTCTCTCTCTTCACACATACACGCGCGCGCACCCCAATTAGGAATTCCCGAATCCTTTTCAATCCACGCGTGGATCAGTAAGAGGTCCTGTGTCCTCCACGTCCCCAACTCTTCTAACCCTAAATTAATCGCAATCCATCTCTATTTTTACTCTAGCACTTTAATCAGACATCCCACCAAACACCCTGCGCTAGTGAAGGGGAAACAAATCTTACAAACTACAAAGAAGAACTCCATGTTGATCTAAAGGGGTACTTTTTTTTACATTACTCAGCTTCCTCTGTTTCAGTGCTGTACCGACCCATGCTGAAGAACCTCTCGGAAACCGGTGCTGGCTCCAAGACATGTCAAGTCATTTTCTGCGAAATCTGTACGGTCAGTTGCTCTTCTATCTGATAAATAGTCTATCACCATCAGATCCAACTACAGATATATATATATATCTTAGAATTAGATTTGTAAAAGATCGGTTTAATTTTTTAAACCATAAATATTGATGGAATTCTGCATCGGGCGTCGAGCGTGTCTGCACCAGATCTCATAGACAAATAACGGGTTTGAGAGCCATATACACGCTTATTTTCACGACAAGAAAACTGGCCATCAGCAACGGTGTAGAAGTTGACGGTACGTGGATTCAGATTTAGCCCCCAAAAACCCGTACTTCATCATTCGTGTCTTCATAATATCTCGTTATACAAAACCCCGGAGCCATGGCGCCATCTACATGCGAGCAATCAGAGTGATTTCTCTTTCTTCTTCATCATCCTTAAGCTAAATTAGATATTTATCTGCTCAAACGTTTAGTGGTAACTACAAAAAAAAAGGAAAAAATATGTCTCGGTGTTGTTTAGATATCAGCTGGGACGAAGACCCCCTCATCTCGACATCCAGCGGAGTCTTTTCGCACCGTTAAGGTGACGCGGTCTGCCGGCATCGGATCCATTCAGTACAGTCTAAGGACAGTGAAGTGCTGCGTTGCCATCGTTTTTCCTTTTGAATTAATCTTCTTATTTTGGTTGCTCGCTAACTGCTTGAGAAATCTTGGGAAGTTTAAAAGCACTGAATTTATTAATTAAATTTTCCAATCAAAATTCCCAGGGGAAGGCGCGAGATAAAAGAGTGCAAACTGAAATTACTACGCTGTGTTTTAGGCAGATGGGTAATGTGACAATAGCGAAATCGTGGTAATTAGTTAGAACCCCCTTTTAATTGTCTAGCTCTGTGCAGAAAGTACACGATATGATTCTATAAAACCAAATTAAAAAGAAGACTGTGCGTGGATAGTGGAGGCGGATGCAGGGAAACGGTTAATGCTCTTCAGACTGATTTGTCGAAGTGTCTCTCTAAAGTTGCGAACCCTGCACAAGACGAATGGCTTTTGTATCTGAATCTGAGCCGTAAAAATTTTCTATGTTGCTAATAGCAAATTAAAAAAATATATATATAAATGTATTATTCTAGTAAATCAGCTGCAAGCCTTCCACTGATCACTACGAGTTAGAGTAAACAGATTTTACCAAAGAATATTTTATGCTATTAGTAAATAAACAGAAGTAGCGTAAATCGATTGCTGGGCACGGAGATCAACACGGGGATGGCGGAGTGCAAGATACATTCTACCGGTGACCAAAGCATAGGCTACTATCACGTGTTGCCAGAGCGCCAGCGATCGCCCTATGCGGGAAGCTTCGTCTTTACCAAAAACGGTATCAGCTGGCTGCTTTCTTGTCCGCGCACGACTCAAGCCTGCGGTCCAGACGCGCAATCGTAGGATGCAAAAGAAAGAAAGAAAAAACCCCGATAAAGCGAGATTATTCGGTCGGCCGCCGACCTGTCCCAACCTGACGGTATCGCATCGTCTCCATCTCCGTCGCCCCACGCGTCGGCCGGCCTGCTGATCGTGCAAGAATTATCGAGGTGACACCGCGTTTCCTCATCCATCAGACTTTAGTGCGTAAATCAATACACTGGTTCACCTCCCTCCCTCTACCCCACCCCTAACCTAGATTCGTTATCCCAGAAACAAGCGGCGTGGCGAAGCGTGACCGGTGCATGAGGCCGCAGCCGGACCTTTAAAACGCACGTGTCGCCAGGACGGTTTGTTTAGATTTCCGAAACAAAGCGCGCGGCGTTGGCAATAAATCAAAGGAACCCCGTGAGCTAAAGTGGTAGCGCTTCCCCCGTCTTCTGATCCACGGCCGAACCAAACCGCTAAGAACGACAACAACAACAAAGAAAGAATAAAAAAAAACAACAACACTTTCTGTGGATCCGTTCCTAAGATGGGATGATTCGAGTCAGGACTGGCCAAACAGGAGCTCAGGACAAATGACGGTATAATGGTCAAGAGTACCCATCCGCCCCGTGTCTCTACTCCTACCCTTCACTCGGCCCCTCCCCCCACTCGATCGAGGTTTGCGCCTTTATCGATGAGCAGTCTCTCCTCCCTCCATCACCACAAAACAGAAGAGGATCGAGTGAACTTCTTGTACCGAGAAAACTGGGCGCGCGAGCAATGAAATCGGATCTTCACCAGTTCATGGTCCATCAAGGTTTCATCCCCGCATCGATCAAGCGAGTCTTTGAAATAAATATTCTTAAAAGCTTCTAAGATCACAACAAAAGCCTCGGGCGGGCTGGGAGGTCATCCCATCCCACGGTAAGTAACCGGGTAGAAGGCGGATGTATAAGAAACAACTTTACTACGTGTTCTCTTTTCAACGACAAAGCGCTAACAAAGATCGAACTGCGGTGATTGGTTTCGCTCGTGTTTGAAAGACAGTTTATCGACCTTTCCAAATATATTATAGGCATGAATTGTCAGTAAGGAACCCAATGATAAGAATTCTTCGTCGCCACGTCCGGTTTAAGGCGCCATTTAATGTACAAACTTCGATTTATTATTTCGATGATAATCCGAACCAGGCATTAAAAAAATAATAATAAATAAATAAATAAACAGGCAACAACAAAAAAACTTTAAGATAAAATATTACGTCTATCGATGAGGTTTATTTGGCATCTTTTATTACTATTGCTTAGGAGATATTTATCAATCAAAGACACCTGTCCGGTTCTCAGGTGCGCCGAGACGTACCGCTTCACAATTACTTACCGTGAGTGGTTCACGTGTCTTTGCAATTAAACTACACGAAGTTTTTCCCCTCTTGGAATTTAAAGCAGCTCACCCCCCCCTCCTCCCACATCTGTATTAGAGTCCAGTCAATATCGACGACCACTGAAAGAGGTATAGAGCAGTCGTTCATCCGATGGGGACTGCGATGTCGGCTTAGTAAAGAAATAGAAATTATTGCAAAAGAAAACTACATAGGTACACGACGCAGATTTTTCGCTGAACGTTTAGAGATAAAGCTGTTCTCTAGTCCAGACTGGGTTGGTTCGCCATCCCGACAGCCTGACAAACGTACGAGCTTCACCGACCGTATGATTAATTTTACTTCTTCTACAAATGCGATTTAAATGTTCCAAAATAATAATAATAATAATATAATAATAATAATAATAATAATAATAATAATAATAATAATAATAATAATAATAATAAGAAGAAGAAGAGAAGAAGAAGAAAATTCTTTTCATTTTCCCTGATACAGGCGAAATTCAGAGAGTGAGAATATTTTAGTAAAGCGAAGCGAAACCATCTGTAATTTAGCCAGTTTCTTGTTTTTGCAGCTCCCCCAACAGATTTTATTTCAAATCTGTTGGCCGATTTACCCCGACGTCCGGATAAAAGAATCATCACTCGAAACCTAGATCAGGCTGAACCGAGGATAAAGCTATTTATTCCAACATCAGCTGCCAGAACGATGTTCGGTTACGTGTTTCTATTTCACGCCTAATACGTCCAAGCTTCCGTCTGCAAGAAAAACCGTTTTCGTCTCTTGTAGGAAGCAAGCCTAAGAACGCTGTACTTCTACGTTGTACCGCTGCTTCAGAAGGAGGAGACGATATTAAGTTACTTCTAAGGATGCAAACTCATCTAACTTCGTCGCTGTTTAAAGATCTTCCCACACGACTCTGCTAAGTGATAGTTCCTATTGCCAATTCGAATTTGTTTCTGATGAGTATTGAGTAAGAACGACTGCGTGCTTTCTGTACGTAGGTTGGACTCGGATTCGTTATTCGGACTCCAGTAACAGAAAGGATACGGAAATGGATTGAAATTTGTCTCCGCAGTAAATGGGTGGGCGAAAACCCATTAGCCGAACATCTCGCCCGTAGTTGTCATTATAAATCTTCAGTTCAGAAATAATAACTGTTTAAAGCGAGACGTTCATTCCTCAAAGGATTATAATAAATAGATTAGCTAATTTAGATAATTGTGGTTCGTTTATTGATCGTAAGACAGAAGTGGAAGAGTGAATTAGTTTTTTTTTTAAAAAATAAAGAAGAAGAAAAATCTTAAATTCGCTTTGACAAAACAGAATCTTTCTTATTTAGTGAAATCAGCGGGGGGGGGAGAGAGTAAAAGTCGTTTTATGGAACTAAGTTCCCGGATTTATTTCAAAATGTATCAGATTTATATTAAGTGCATTCCTCGGGGCGTTCAGTTCGTTTTCCTAAATACAGCTGTTTCGTCTATACATTAGCAGCGAAGGTAACTGATCTAAGAAGACGATCACCCAGGGCTGGTAGAGGTTAAATCAAAATGGTACACCTGCGAGGATTCAGGGGCGAGATGAATGTACACGGTCCTGACAAAACTCCGAGAAAGCAACCCTGCATCGGGCGTCGCGAATATCTTCTCCTTCCTTCCTCTCCACAAAATCCATCAGGCCCGGGTAAGGCATCTGAAGACAGCGGACTGACGTCCAACGAACTCGCGGTTCAGGGTAAATTCGACCGAGAAATTTGTTATTGTTGTTCGGAATTTTAGAAGGAAAAAAAAAAAAAAAAAAAGATTATTACACACTGTCTGTCCCGAGAAAGCTGATGCTGTTAGTTCATCCCTGACATCCGTCACTGCGGGCTTTCGCGACCCTTTGCCGACGATTTTAATGCCTGTTTGCTTCGTTGGCTGATAACTGACCCCGCGGTGGGAGAGAGAAAAATTTGCGCATCTTTTTTTTTAGAACAAAAAGCAGCGATTTTTTGACGGGGGTAGTTGTGAGGAAGAGGGAATAGCGGGTTCTGACGGGAGAGGCCGGAAGCACAGAGCGCCCCCAACGTGATGCAAGATTGGCAACGCTCCCTAGCGGACGACTGACTCTCTTTCACCAGAGTCGTCTACCTTGTAGACGCCGGCGTTCAGCAAAACCACCTAAATGTATACCAGCAATAAAATGGACGAAAGACGGGTAGCATACGGTTTTCAAAAATTAAGAATTTTCTTTTCTTTAAATCTTGGAAATCCGTTTAATTGTAATGTCTTTACGCTGTTTTTAATTGTGTATTTTTTAAAAAAATTTAGTAAATGCAACGTTTATTTTCTTTAAACTTATTTTCAGTATTATAATGTGCAATAGGAATTTTTAATAAAGGGAATAATGAATGTATTTTGATATTTTGATGTCCGTATGCACGGTGGTGATAAGAGTTCCGGTCTGAGATAACAGGACTCTTCTGTCACTGACCTCCCACGAGGTCGGGCTCAGTGAAATGCAAACGTTCGTAAAAAAAGACACAAAATATAATAGTGGAATACACAATCGTCAATAGTCACGGGACTTATAAGTAAAAAATATGAAAACTGTCGTACACATGTAGGCCGTGGTCACTGTATTGCTATTATGTAAAGACCCATAGGATTTAGTGTTAGCAATAGACTTAAAATAAGGGCTTGTCAATGGCCACATAGTACCGTATAAACGGGGGTAATTTACATAAGTATAATCAAGCGATCGTTCGTTTCATCAGCATTAACTATATTGAAATATTCGCATTTGAAGTTAACAAGGAGCACACATTTTTCTTCCGCATTCAACGTTTACAAAATAACTTAGTTAAATTTAAAAGTCGGATTTTATCGTCAAAATTTTAAATACCTCAATTTCCATTCTTATTTGAAGTTTTTTTTCTACATTCAAGATATTTTAAAAGACTTTCCCACCCTTCGCCCTTTTAAAATAAACTTCATTAAGAGTGTGCACCCTGTCTAGCTAATCGTCAATGGCGCCGAAGAGAGGTCTGGCGGTCAGGTTCTTTGTATAAAAAGAATCTCAATAGATAGTTTACTGCCATGCAAATGAGACGGCAGTTCTGGGGGCCAGGTATGTGACCAGGTATCGCCGACAAGAGTATTGCAGAGATCAATCAGGATTTCGAAAGATGTCGATACGTCTGCAAAAACTGATTTCCCTTCACACCGTGAGGCAGCCTGCTTGTTATTGCTATTAGTGCGACAACACGACGTTGTGGTTTCGCTTAAAACTTCTGGTCTGTTCTCGGTACCGTCCAGTTTCGGGAAGCTGGGCGCTGCATTCATTCGCTCGTGCTTGTCTGTCAGGAGATGTCTCACGTTCTTAAAGACGCTTTTTCAAGACCGCACACCACCCGCCCCGATTATCCCGCTTTCATAGCTTCGTAACTAAAGAATGTCTGATCGTCCCATCCTGGTATCTCCATCGGACCTCCGCGGGAGTTTTGACTTACGCTTCAATGAATAGCGCTGCGCGTCCGAGTGTATATCGAGAGAATGTCCCAACGAGACTACCGAAGACATTAATGCCCGCTCGGATGACCGTCTATCCGCTCGCGCCAGGTCGCCGAGACGAGCCGTTGGCAGGAGAGTCTCGGCTCGAGAAGAGACTCTCCAGTTTAGAGGAGAGTATTCACTTGCGACTAAGCAAATAAAGGGAGGGAACCGCTTCGCTAGTCTCGATTTCTCCACCATCGCAGATCAGTAACCCGCTACTCCAGGAGAAATCGATCTGCTTATTAACTCGTATTGTTATTCCGGTTTTGTCAGGAGTCAGTGAGATGTACCGACAGGACGTGTTGGAGCGGATTCGATAACGAAGCAATAGTTCTACATCGATTCGCCTCCACGATGAAGCTGTTGGTTTTTTCTTCTCCTTCAGTTACTGGAATCGGATTAAAACAGTCAGAAGCAGTTCGCGCACCGACCTTTTAGCCCGAATATTAAAGAAAAATATTTACATTTTCTTTTTTTTTTTCCTTTTAGATGAGGTAAAATCTTGAAAAGTTATCAGATTTCAATAAAGAACGCGTAACATATCAACCGGAATTCGGTTTTTTTTTTTTTTTTAAACCGGTAAACAATGGAAATCAATGGAGTTTTCCAGAAAACCGTGTTTGCGCAGACATTTCCCATCAGATGCTGACCGGGCGGATTCAGATAAACTCGAGACGACGACACGGCCGAGTGACGTCGCCGAAAGTTGCGCATTAAAGACAAGAGAACCTGGAACTTTTCAGTCCTTTCCGGACGAGGCAAATGTGAAGGAAACTTCCAGCCGCGTTTATCAGAAGTGATAAAGAAAAAGATTCTTTTTATGGATAAATGTTTCTTCAGAGGGGAAATCCTATTTACGCTAACACATGACTTCCCTCCCATCCCACCCTCCACCTCCTCCCTGCCCTTTCCGCGTTCGCAAACATGATTCGAGCTAAATGCATCGAACAAATCCATCTGGGATCTTTTATTCCCCCCCCCGGCAGCTGTGTGTATGATTTAATAAATTCCACAAGAATCACACAAACGCCTTCTTCTCCGTCTTTGTCGAACTTCGGGATGACTACTGATGCACACGGAATTGGATAGTCGCACTATTGTCTCCACAACCAAAAGGAACTCCCAGGCTTTCGTTTACACATTTTAAATGTTCTTTTGAATATTTTCTTCTTCTTCTTCTTTCCCCTCCCCCACTCAGGTGAAAGGAAAACTCTACCGGGGTTCCGGCTTTCTGATTAAAGCGAAACTGCTCAGAACGCTATCCTTTTATTAAACGAAACTGAAAGTTTTGCAGTGTTAAAGACAAAAAAACAAACCGAGGGTTAGTCGTACTAAACCAAGTTTTAAAGAAATAGAAGTCTGTTAACAAACAGTACTTGTTTGATTCCGCGGCAGCAGTTACGGGAAGAACAACCGAAAAGTTCCAAAATCCGAAATATTTCTTAGAGCGCCTTCAGCGGAGTCCCAATCCGCTTTGGCCTACACGTATTACTCGCCGTAACTTCTGTGAGTTTGTTGGCGTGAATATACTTCGAGGATGTCGAAAATGCCTGCAAATACCCCTACGGTACCGGTAGGCCTACTGTAGTGATAGCTTACCTCCCTGATGGTTAAATGTACATATTTTTCTTATGGTTTCATGCACAAAATGATTTTAAAATATTGCATAAAGCTACCTGTAGGTTATATGTATCCATATGCAGTTATAATGTTGTAAATGGACTTGTGCCCAGTCCCCAGTGCCCAGTGGGTTAGCTGCCAAATGATGCCGGTATATCTATATTCCAAAATCCGAGAAATATCGGAATCCAAAACACATTCGGCCTCAAGAATTTGGCCGAGGGATTCTCAACCTATAGTATTATTATCACTATTAATTTACCGGAGATCCCTCGTCAAGGAGAATATACGCTGTACGGCGTTTACTTGGACGTCAGAGTTGTGCAAGATGGAGAGAATGCTGACATCACTACGCTGTTTACTCTCTCCTTAAAAAATACTCGAGAATAAGGTGGCGGCTGGTCTGCAAAGTATTATTATTTAACTATGTTTTATATACGTTATATAACTTGTGATTAGCAATTTTAGAAGATAAACCATGTCATGGTAGAGACAGGTGCTCGAATTGGTGTGAGAAAGTTGTTCACTTTTAGCGGCCTCCTTCAACACGGTAAAAAGGTAGGAGACGGTGCTCTGCGCCGATAATTCCCCGTGGGCGGGTGGAGTGGAGAGGAGAGAGACGAGAGAGAGAGAGAGAGAGAGAGAGAGAGGAGAGAGAGAGAGAGGATGGAGAGAGAGATAGAGAGAGGAGCGAGAGAGATGAGGGGAGAGAGAGAGAGAGGGCGAGAGAGAGGATGAGAGAGAGAGAGTGGAGGGCAGGAGAGAGAGAGATGGAGGGGAGAGAGAGATGACGAGAGAGAGCTAGAGGGAGATAGAGAGCTCGATGGAGGGGAGAGAGAGATGAGCGCTAGAGGAGAGAGACGATAGAGGGAGAGAGAGATGGAGGGGAGAGAGAGATGAAGAGAGAGAGATAGTAGAGGGAGAGATGGAGAGCAGAGCGAGAGAGATGGAGGGGAGAGAGAGATGAAGAGAGAGAGGAGAGGAGAGAGCGAGGGTTTTTCGACTTGACGGGCAAGTACGGAGGCAGGTGGGGGGTCATGGGGTCATCTATACCGGGCCATCTTCACGCAGGTTTCGGGCTGACTGCCTCCCACGAAGAACAGACGACCAGCAATGCTTGTCTTGGTCAAAGATTTTATTTCATTGAATAAATGATTATCATTATAGTTGTTGTTGTTGTTGTTGTTGAGCTCAGTTCACGTGAGACTACCATTCCGTCACAAGAACGTGACGCGAACCCGCCACACCCAGCCACGGCAGAGTAATTGATGCAATTAAAACAGAAACACTCTGTCTGTTTGTTTTCGATCTTCTGTTAATAAATCGACTCACATGAAGCGGTGATCGATTAAAGAAAAAACAACAACATCAAAGGGTACATCTGAAGATTATTAATTTGGAAGCGACAAGCTATCGAATTAATTTGCTTCAGATGCCGATAAAATCCGAGAAGCTCTTATGAGAGGGAGGGGGGAGCGAGATGCTAATGGGGGGAGTTTATTGGTGGAAAACGAACGAAAAACAGTCGGAATGCCAAAAAAACCACCGCTAAATGTTTTATATATAATTAGCAAAGAACCGAAATCGTCTTCACTCGAAATATTGTTGTTGTTGTTTTTTTCTTTATTCTCAGTATGAACCGACCTGTCGGATGGGGCGCGGCTTTGAGACCAGTCTTGGGTACTTCGTGTGACGGGCTGCTCCCCGATACCCCACTCGCCCATACTGATTTCTCCCCACACACACACTGACCGTCGTCAGTTTCTGGTGACGTCACAAAGGTCCCTTCGGACGGGCTCGACGGGAGTTCTCGCGCTGGTTTCGGTCCCTGCCGGTGCTCGTAGTTAAATCGAGGCGAACCCACCGCATCTGAGCTACTAACGGGCAGGGTGGGGTTGTGGGGGATGACGAGAGAGAGAGAGAGAGATGGAGGGGAGAGAGAGAGATAGATGGAGGGGAGAGAGAGAGATGAAGAAGAGAGAGAGAAGAGAGAGAGATGGAGGGGGAGGAGAGAGAGAGAGTAGAGACAGAAACGTCATCTGTTATTGATTTTCGGCTCAGGACGGGCAGTAAACCAACTCTGAACAAAGGGTGGTTGTAATTAAACACCGACCCCCCCCCCCTGGGGGGGTTGGTCCTTTGTCCCGGCCGGTTATACGGTCTTTCGAGTGAAACCAGATTGGAGAAGCGGATTCCCCGGCCGTGACGGTGTCCGGCCGGTTTTCATTTGAACGTCCCTCTATTTCTCGTCGAAAACGACGACGCAGATCGACAGCCAGTTTATCGGTCCTTCCTTCCGTCTGTTCTGTCCAGAATACGGACCTGAGAAAGAATGTCGCGTCCACAACAGCTGCCGGGATATCTTATCCGTACTTGCATCACCATCCGGTCAGTAGTGGTGCGGGAACAACATATATATTTTGCCGACGATGTTTCAAAGTTCTCTTTGCTTTGCTCCAGTAGCCATCCTCACCTACTAACCGCTTTAAAGTTCTCTGTTTATCACCAGCTGTACTTTATTATTATTATTAGTATTATTATTATTATTATTATTATTATTATTATTATTATTATTATTATTATTATTATATTATTATTATTATTATTATTATTATTATTATTATTATTATTATTATTATTAGTATTATTATAATTAATTATTATTATTATACTGCAAATAACATCGGCCAGTGATGTGACAGTTGTATCTGACTTTCTTGCAAATAAAATTTTTCTTTCTTTTCTTTAAAACTATAACTTAATAATTTAATTAGTTTTATAGAAAGAAAAAAGCCAAGAATTATCCAAAACTAATATAACTTTCCTCCCTTTTTTCATCAGCTGATTTCTTCCAAAATTAACTGCGGATGATTTTTCTTCTTCTTCTTCTTCTTTCCTCGTCGGTTGTAACTCCTAACCACCGCGTACCTTTCGGACACTAACCTAGTAACGTGTGGGGAAATCGTTAAAATATGCAGAACTTACAACCAATTATATATATATATATTTGCTAGACATTTCAAACTTTATCTTCGTCGATCTTCCGCATCGATCTGTCCGCGATGTCTGTAAGTCAGACTTACCTACTACTTACCTTGTCGTCTTTTACCCGCCGACGGGCTGTCTCTCATCCAGTGATGTTTCCGACCTCTGACGACACACCCCGACCGAGAACTGGTCTGTACTGTATTTCCCCCCCCCCTCCTTTCCCCCTTTTCTCTGTATCCGTGGGCCGTCTCTCGACGACTTTCGTTACGTTTTCTTTACTTGAACTGACTTTCACTACTTCTAAAGCGTCTCTTCGCTACCGTACAGCGGATCTTCATCACGTTTCCAGACTCGTAACTTTCTGCATTATTTAATATTCATACTTTTCCCTATGTTCCCACTTTCTATGATTCCACCCCGAATCTCTTAACCGACTTCAGTTGTGTATTTACCTCGTCCCTCTCCCCGTTCGGCCTGAGGAACAGTTTTCACTCCCGAACACTTCCCTTGTGGACCGAAGTCTCGGTTTTTAGGCCAGCTCAGCCACACCCCCACACGGTTTCCCCCCTTCTCTCCCCAGCCGCGAGACCGGATCTTCACGATCCTGCCGTTGTCCGACCTGTCTTCGGCCGATCAGCAGAACTGACCGGAGAAATTACTACGGGGCCAATTGGAACCCCTCCCACTTTGTCCGGGTTCCCACACCGAAAAAAGTACCTCGAGACTGAGCTGTCTAGGCTCCACCACCCAGCCCTTCTTCGTGGGTCTTGAACACATGAGGCGGACACAAAAACAACCAGACTACAGTTTAATGAATATACAACGGTTGAAGTGTTAGAACAATATTCAGCGATCTGTGGAGCGAGACCGAGGAGATACGGAGAAATCGAGAGTAAGACAAGACAGATCCTGTGCCTACATGTCAATGTGAAAAGACAAGTTACAAAGAAATTTGACGGAGTTGCCGTGGCAACTTAAAAGCGTGAAAACAAACAGATCGACGATTTACATAGTAGCTTATTTATATAATGATGTATATATATATATAATTGTTCTATTTCACAAATACAGTCTTTTCTCATTGACTTAACAAATTTTTACCTTAGCCTTCTGTCTTTGGTTAGCTGCTAATCATAGCTTCCTGGAGCGAATTAGTTCAGGTAGAAGTCATCCACGGATGCGGAAGAGTTCCAATCCATCAGTTGCAGTTTATTTAACCGACGGTCGGACTTTTAAACTGAAGCGTAAATATTCTCTTACTTTCTCTACATCATCAAGGACACTTTAAAGATCGGCTTGCTTCTTTATCGCGTAGTATACAAGGGAAGGAAGTTTTAACTTGAAAGGAAAGCCCCGACAGCGTGAAAGAGATGTCCGGTCCTGCTCTTGCAGTTCTCGCTGTGAGATAAAAGCAACTTTGCGAAAGTTCGTCTGGAATCTCAAGGCGCAGTTACATGGCTTCAAAGAAAAGTTCACCTAGGGTCCTCGTCATCTATCCGCGCGCTGATATCGTCTCCGTTCGAATCGCTTTACTTGCCGATCAGTTCCCGCAACCTCTTGGAGAAGGGTTCGACCATCGACTCGGAGTACGCACGCCGCTTGCCGAGTAGCTCCCTCAAACGTTTGCCCATAGTGTAAGCGTCGTCGAGGTTCCAGTACCGGTCATTGTCTCTCTTGCCCACCAGTTCGCGGAACCTCTTCTGCACGTCTCCGGGATAGAAGCCGTCCAGCTCCCTCTTCTTCCTCGCCACCAACTGGTCGCTCTCCGTTTCCGAGGCGGTGACTTTGTTCGGGGAGCTCGGCGCGGCCCTGCAAGGAGCCACCGTTAGAACGGCCAGACACACGCAGGCGAAAAGAAGAACAACTTCTGTCGAACCCATGGCTGCTGCTGCTGCTGCTGCTGCTGATGCTGGGTAGATGGTGCACGCACTTCTGTTCTGATGGGTATCTGCAAAAAGGAGTTAGCGCTGTCCGGCTGCCTTCAGTGGCTCTTATATAGAAGAAGAGAGGACAGGAAATTTATGTCTATTAGCAGCCACCCACCCCCACCGCTTCCCGATGACGTCCGTTCGATAATATTCCAATAAGGCTTTGATATCTGTCTGAGAGAAAACCTAATTGCTAGCTGGCGGTTGTCCTATTGGTGCGTCTGAACCTAATAAGAAAATCGATTAATTTATTGCGAGATGAAAAAAGAGAGGCGACTGGTGCAGAAGGGGCTCCGCCTCTGCCGCCGCCCCCCCCCCTGTCGGCGGTGATGGTTGGCTACAGCGGTCCGTCACACCACCCCGACTCCCACACGCCGTTCTCAGAATCCGGGCTTCAACAGGTGAAGGAACTCCGAGAAAATATCCTTTTGTAAGGTGGAACTCAGATTCGAGATGGCGATCGACCGCTCTCCCGTATAGAAGAACCGCTGACACATCTGTTGTACGTACCGGTAACTTTAAGCTAGCACCGGCCTGTCCGGCCTCACCTGCTCATAGCCGCCACCGGCCTACCTGCTGTTGTACCTACGAACAGTTCTCCTCACCTCCTTCACCGTTCTTCTGCTTACTTCGCGCACCGGGTCCGAGCCCGACACAGAACAGAAGTGATCCACTTCTGTACATTTTGTTATTTAACACAAACTCGATACCGTGGCGGTTCTTCGTTAATCGGCGAGGAAATCGTGTGGGGATTTTTTTTTTAAAAGATACATATCTTCTTTAATTTGCGTAGACTGATCGTCTGCCCTCTTATCTCCGTGTAGTGTAATTCTTTCTTTTCTGCAGACGATCCCTCTCACACCGTTGTAGTTTGTATCTCACAAGAATCCGACAGCCGATCTGTTTAAAAACAGCCTAACTACCAGAGAAGTGACAGAGTAACATAAAAATGTGACAATCAGGGTATAGCAAGAGAAAACAAATCTGATTTAAATCAATTACCCCCTCCATATTTAATTTCAGTATTCCTCGGTTTGCTTCTAAATACAAAAGAGTTTAAGAAAAGAACAAATTTAAAATTGAGGTTCTAATTTTGCATGTCTGAGCTGAAAGATTTCTTTTTGGATTACCTAATGTAACTTAAACTGAGTTCACTATAAAATAATGAAACGATTAACCACAATGAAGAGATATCTCTCGTTCTCTCTCTCCCATCCTCTCCTCTCTCTCTCTCTCTCTCTCTCTCTCTATCTCTCCTCTCTCTTCTCTCTCTCTCTCCTCTCCTCCCTCTCTCTCTCTGTACCATCTCATCTCTCTCTCTCTCTTTCTCTGTTACCGTATTGCTCATCTCTCTCTCCTCTCTCTCTCTCTCTCTCTCTCTTCTCTCTCTCTCTCTCTCTCTCTCTCTCTCTCCGACTCCTCATCTCTCTGTGTATTGACCTCATCTCTCTCTCTGTACCGACATCATCATCTCTCTGTGTATTGACGTCATCTCTCTCTCTCCTCTCTCTTCTCTCTCTCTCTCTCTCGCTCTCTCTCTCTCTCTCTCTCTCTCTCTCTCTCTCTCCTTTTTAAAAATATGTATAAATTAATGAAATAAAGATCTTCAAAAAAATACAATAAGCAAGCAGTATCATCAGTGAATACCAAAAATGAGCCTGACGACGGCAAGAGAATAAACTCAGAAACGTGACAGATAAAAATTTTAAAGACAGAAGTAATAGTTCATCGATAACTGGTTGCAGTTCCTGTCTAACCAAACCTTCGGTATAAAAATCCCGAGTAGATAACATAATTATCGCTCTTTTTATTCCTGCATTTTCTTTGGCTAACTTTAAATTAACAAAGAATGGACACCTTTGAAAGATTAATTAATGGTTCCAATTTATAATTAACGCTGTTGCTAACCAAAATAATACCAACATCAGAATGATGATATCGGTATATACAGTAGGAACGTGGACTGATAATAAAATGAGTTAATTAAGTGGTTTTGCAGTTTAGCTTTTCTTCTTTGACAACATACTATTTAAAGAAAGTAAAAGACCGAGTCTTTAGTAATTCCTCAAAGTTCCACTGTTTTTAGAAGATTAATCTTAGACTCCGACTTTGGTTTATGTTGAAGTGTTTGCACCACTACATTTCTTCTACACTTCTGACTCTGATACTGAACACTGGACAAACATGACCGCTGTAGCTTAACAGCGATTACAAACGGATAACAACGAATAATCTTCCGTCGCAAATCCCTTCATTGGGATAGTTCGGGCAGGACGTAATTGGCATTACAACGGTTTTCTGTCTTAGCTGAAAGCCGCAAGGTGGCACTGCCGGGAGTAATCATCGGATGCTTTCCGCCTGTTTTCTGCTTTCGCTTTTGAAAAGTTGGCCAAAACGATTCCTGAAGTAGATGGTAACTGCTGGGATGGGGGGCGGGGGTGAGGAAGGTTCTACTAGCTCTGTAAAATGCGAAGTGCACTTGCTGGTCCTTATTGGAAGATGTTTTGGTAAAAGCGTCACCACGTGCCCAGTAGACCAGGTCTCTTAGAACTTAGACGTCCATGACACGCAGGCGCCAAACATCACAGCTCCACCCAAGGTATGGTAAAAATGCCTGCCGACCGTCTTCCTCTTCGTATTTATTATTTTATTTCTTTATAGCGACCGGTTTTCGCTTTTGCCACAGATGAAACCCGGCGAGACAGGGACTACGTTGATCCTACCACAACTGGATTTTCACTTGGACAACGCTAAACATCTATGTGGAAAATCAGAAACGCAACGTAGATGAGCTGTACGGACACCGATTCGCGACGAGAGACATCGAGAACTTTGTTCAGTAAACAAAATATCTCTTCCTGTTTGTTTTTTTTTTTTTTTAAATTTAAAGGAAGGCGGGGGGGACTGTGCGATGAGAAATAAATGTTTATTCATTTTGAAGGCTGATAACTTTCGCACTAACATCTTTTACAACAACAACAACAACAACAACAACAACAACAAAGAGCAGATAATTTCGGAATTACCGAGACGTATCGCTTGAGGAAAGGTTGTCACATCTCCAGTGGATCGTTAAACGGAAGTAGATTTGAATTTTAGGGAAAACGAATTTATTTTAATGCATCACCACCCAAAAGAGACATTTGGAAAAAAAATTTTTTTTAAATATATGATGTGCGAAACCTTTCCTAGATGTTATCGGTTATAATTTCAAAAAAATAAAACGGAACGTGTTTTTTAATAATAATAATATTAATAATAATAATAATAATATATAATAATAATAATATAATATAATAATACTAATAATAATAATATAATATAATAATAATAATAATACTAATAATAATAATAATAATAATAATCATAATAATAATAATAATAATAATAACAACAACAGCAACAACAACAGCCGGCGTTTATTACGGTCTGGTATGGGTTAACCCAAGATATCTGTTCATTGGATTTCCATATCGTTTTCGGAGGTCGCTGTAGGAAGAATCACCACTTTAGATTGGCGATTAAAAACCGATACCTTTCAGAAGAGGGGCCAGTTACACGGGACAGAGGAAACGGTATCGTCCCCCCCCACAACAATTAAGGCTGCCCGCAGAGACACTGGGAGGCGGACAGATCGCAGGATGGCCGCCGTCCTCCGGAGGGGGTGCCTTATTTCTATAAAAGGCCGGTGTAATTCTTTTCGATTATCTATCCTGAGATATCTCTCTCCACCACACGGACAAACGGTTCGCAGTTTTTCGACAGAAAAGAGAAAGAAAAATACAAACAAAACAAAAGGCTTTTATTCATTTGGCAGTCAAATAATTTCCCGATTCTCGAGCTGGTTAAAAAAAAAGAAGTCCCGTTTCTCTCTTCTTCTTCTTCTTCCTCTTTTGCTGAGTAGATCGATTGCGGATAACAAGGGTGGGGTTAATTAGCCGTGGAGAGGTGACGAAATTAGGGCTGATGAGAGTAGAGCGGGAGAGGTGGGGGATAGGGAATATTGGCTGGTATTGATTGAAGGTATAAGTCGGAGTGCGCTGCAGAGATGCAAGCTTTGTTGCGAGCTGCTGAGGACGGTCAGAGTTGTTTCCAATGGGGGTCTGCGTTATCAGTGGTCCTAGAAGAGATTATGGAAGGGGCAGGCTGCCGGTCCTTGTACACCTGCCTCCTGACGTGGTTGTCGATGCAAGGAAGACGCGCAGGGTATATCGCCGATAGAGGCGCCACGTCCACTCATTAACAGGTCCTGACGGGCGCGAACGGGTTTCGGCGGGGTGGAAATCTAATACGTAGATTTTCGCAGGGCACGTAATCTGCTAATCTGTTAATTTGCATAATACGAGCGTAATCTTATAGGGGAGCTAAAACGTTTAGTTTGCTATTCACGGAGGCCTGCGCTTGTACGTGGCTGACGTCAGGACATCAGCTGAGCCGTTAGTGCGAGCACGTGACCCGGACCGACGGCTCGGTCACCGGAAAAAAGTCAGCTTTTTATCATTTACGCGGGGAAAAGAAGTGCGCTTAAAAAGGGGACAGGAGAAATAGGGAAAACATCTGAGGGCGCGTGAGTAAGTGTGGCGTTCCCGCCGTGAACCATTTACCACAACATTCGGATATATATATAAATTCATGGCATACAGCATCATTATTACTGATTTCGTCACTAAAGCTCGCTCGCTATCCGTGAGCTGGTGTATCAAACGGTCTCGCTTACAGCGAACCAGCGCCTTGTTTTTTCCGAAAAAAATTCTTTTTAATCTAGTTCGTGTTTCATTACGTTCATCTACTTAGAAAATAGTGAGAGACAGATGGTTTTCTTGTGACGTCAACGACCCTGGCTGTTTTGTCGTCGTTGTAGTGAAGCGCTTTCTGTTTTTACGATCTAAAATAAACTTTGTCTCTGAGTAAATGAATCAGAGATCTAACAAAACAACAACAACAAAAAAAGAAAATTGTACATAAATACCTCTTATAGCGCTCAGGAAGAGTTCTTGGTTAAAGGAGCGCTATAAGAGGGCATTATAATTTGGATAAAGAGCGTTATAAAGAAACAGTGCTGTAGGAGGTCATTATAATTTGGATAAAGAGCGTTATAAGGAGACAATGCGAGGAGATCATTATAATTTGGATAAAGAGCGTTATAAGGAAACAGTGCTATAGGAGATCATTATAATTTGGATAAAGAGCGTTATAAGGAAACAGTGCTGTATGAGGTCATTATAATTTGGATAAACAACGTTATAAGGAGGCAGCGCTATAGGAGGTCATTATAATTTGGATAAAGAGCGTTATAAGGAGGCAGCGCTATAAGGGGTGTGCCTGTATATGAATATCGTTAATCTGTGAAGAAAAAAGCAGGAGCAATGAAAATAAAAGTGTTAACTGTAATACAGTTTAAATACTGGTGTTCGTTTAGTTTTAGTTGAAATCATGTCTTTGGTTTTAAGCAAAGATGCTTTGGAATATAGGAAGTCAAATATTTTCAGTTAATGGCTGGTTTAACGCCGCCAAACTTCAGTTGTGGTAGTGCCGTAAACAATGCAATTATTCAAGGGGAAAATATTGTTGTTCTCGAATCGAGCTTCTCTGTCATGATGAAGAAACACTGCGCCACACCGAGGCCGATTTAAAGTGAAGAAGATCTCACTTTGCAGGGTACAGAATCTCGTGAAATATCAGACAGTATGAACTTGTAGGTCTCGCTGATAAATTTTAAAAATAAGTACAGCAACCAAAAACAAACAGACACAGGGAAAGAGAGACTGGTTACCAGCAGGAGGCGGAAAGTTTTGAATTGTTCACTATAAAACTTCTTTTTGTCTCGAGTTATAGGGGGGGGGGAAGGGGAGGCACCGAAGAAATTTTAAAAATCCAGAAAGACAGCAGCATTTTTCTGAGCGCAGAAGGTTGCAAATGTCGATAAAGTTCATGGAAATAAATTATATGTTAGGTCGTTACAAAAGTCTTGTCAGTGTTTATATTATGTTAATTTGGGGTTGATTCTTTGCCTGCTTGTGAAGGTGTATGTAGATAAGTTATATATCATTTTGAGGCGTGTACTTTGGCATACATTATGAAAAACATACCTTTTTAAAAATCATAAAATGGATATTTATTTCAGAGTTCTGAGTGAAGCACGAATAGAAAAGATTTTAAGTGCCATTTTTCTTCACGAATTCAAACCAGGCAACAAAGCGAGCGAGACGACTCATGACATTAAGCAGGCTTGGGGCGAGGACACAGCAAATGAGCGCACAGTACAACGATGGTTTGCAAAGTTTCCATCAGGAGATGTGAGCCTCGGTGATAAGGAATGTAGCGGACGTCCTTACATCTGTGATGACGACCGTCTGAAAGTCTCAGTTGAAGCCGATCCAAGAAAAAACAGTGCGATAAATTGCTGGAGAGCTTGACGTAAGGATTGCAACTGTTTCCCGGCATCTTGTCGCAATCGGCCAGGTGAAAAATCTTGACAGGTGGGTGGTGCCTCACGAGTTGAATGAACAACAAAATCGTCGATTGGAGATCTGCTCTTCGCTAAACAAAAACGACCCATTCCTTGACCGAATCATTACGTGTGATGAAGAAGGGGCCCTTTACGACAATTAAAAACGATCAGCACAGTGGCTCGACAGAGACAAGGCGCCAAACCTCATTCCAAAACCCAACCGCCATCCAGTGAAGGTCATGGTTACTGTCTGGTGGACTGCATCTGGTGTCATTCACTATAACTTCTTTCAAACCTGGCGGAACCATCGCAGCAGAAAGGTGCTGTCGTGAATTAAACGTTGTTCATCAGAAACTCTCCCAACAACAGCCGGCATTGGTGAATCGAAGAGGCCCGATCCTGCTCCACGACAGTGCTCGTCGTCATGTTGCAAAAGTGACTGTAGAAACTGAACAGGTCGGGGTACGAAGATCTTCCTCACTCAGCCCATTCACCAGACCTTTCTCCCACAGACCACCAACTTTCCAAACACCTCGACAGCTTCCTCTGTACGAAATCCTTCTCCAACCAAGCAGCAATTGAAACTGTCTTCCAACAGTTTATCGACTCCAGATTTTTTTTCAAAATGGTATAAATGCGTTTGTAGCTCATTAGCAGAAGTGTATCGATTGTGATGGAGCTTAGATTAAAAAGACTTCACGTTCAGCAACGACAGGAACTCTCATTGTTGCGTTAAAAAAACCCCGACAAAACGTTTGTAACAACCCAATATATATGGGAACACCTCGGTCTGCTCGTTTTACGTATTTTCGTTTCCTTTTACTTTCAAAATCAAATTCTTCGCCAGATCGATAAAATTGGAAGAAAAAATCGTGTATGGGAGAAACTAAGGAAGAGACTTCAAAAACTAAGAATCCGTTCGATGGTGAAATGTTCTGTGGCGGGAGTAATTTGTTCCTTTACCGCGTTGGTTTTGATGTTGCCCTTCCAAGCTGTGGTACTGGTTAAGGATACCGATGCTAGACGCCATTTTCATCCTTAGCTATTAGTAACTGAATTCATCTGTAACGGGTGCAAATAAATTCTAAAAAAATATATATATAAGAAAAACGTAGATGCGAGACAGATATTTATTTATTTATTTATTTTTTGGAACCGAAATATTAAAGAATTCAGATCTCCTTCTAGACCTGTGACCTTTGCGTGGTGGGTGGGGGCATCTTCACGTCTATAACGAGGTTTGTTGACGTCAGTTCAGGGTAACGTGAAAAGTTTAATTTTTAAAAAAAAAAAAAAAAAACGAAACGAAACGAAATAAATCATCGTAAATAACCACGAAGGAAACAACAACAACCCCCCCCCTAACCACGCAGCCATTATTATTTTATCTGGTATACATACCAACAGCCAGCTACCAAACCTGCAGATGTCTCTAGTAAGAGTCGCCGTCCCCGTTTTTTTGTCTTGAGGCAGATCGGCGGGAGTCCATTAAATTGATAGAGCCGGTTTTTGTTACACCCTAAACAATACACAGGCCGAAATAAGACCTCACTCGTAAACAGCTGAGACGGCCGGTCGTGGAACCGATCCAGCTACACCCACACACACATATGCAACTTCACAAACACACCCCTAAACACCGCACAACACCAAAAAAAAAAAGAGCAAAGGAAAACCGGCGCTTATATATTCGTCATATTGTAGCTGACTGGAAAGAAGAATAATAAAAAAGTGGGGGGGATAGAGGGAATGTGCAGTCAAAGAGTTGCGGTGAACGTTTTCGTGTGGAGGATTCGGGTTTTTCGGGTAACCGAGGAAATCAGGGCGGGTGAAAGCTCGGCGCAAACACGGGGACGAAAAGAAGGGATTCCAAAAATAATTTAAAAAAGAAAAAGAAAAAGGATATCTATAGATTTTCTTTTAAATAATAATAATTTTAAAAAACGATATAAAATTGCTTGAATAAGTTAAGATGCTTAAGATATCAGTAAAAGGCGCTAATGTGGGAGAAGGATATCACGTCACCGTGGCTGTAAATACCGTAAGGAATAGACGGACGAACCAATGGCGGCTACTTTACACGGCGTTAAGCGACAAAACAACAACAAAAATACCAAACGGGTCTCAGTTCTCCTGGGTCGGTCCGGCTTCTGGTGCGTTTGAATTTTTTGAGCAATATACTCGAGGTGTGTTGTTGGGGGGGGTGGGGTAAATCGGGCGTGGTGCGGTCCTGAAGTGGGCGGCTACTGCGCGATCGTGAAAGTAGAGGCTCGACAACGGAAACCGGAGAAGGGAGATAACTCTATCTCTCTCTCTCCTCTTTCTCCCTCAGTCTCTGTACTGACGTTATCTCTCTCTCTCTCTCCCTCAGTCTTGTACTGACGTCATCTCTCTCTCTGTCTCCTCTCTCTCTCTCTCTCTCTCCTCTCTCCTCCTCCCTCAGTCTCTGTACTGACGTCATCTTCTCTCTCTCTCTCTCCCTCAGTCTTTGTACTGACGTCATCTCTCTCTCTCTCTCCCTCTCCCTCAGTCTCTGTACTGACGTCATCTCTCTCTCTCTCTCTCTCTCCCCTCTCCCTCAGTCTCTGTACTGACGTCATCTCTCTCTCTCTCTCTCCCTCAGTCTTTGTACTGACGTCATCTCTCTCTCTCTCTCTCTCTCTCTCTCTCCTTTCTCTCTTTTTTTTTTGATAATTATTCCTCGTACGGCAGCCGCCATTCTCGAAACACAAAACCTCTCTGCGTCGTGCGCCGTATGTGCATCAGGGTGCGGCCAACGCACGGTTCCAAGGACATTATCCGATAGATTCAAGTACCAGGCGCGCGGTCGACCGGCTCAGCTGAATCAGCCGGAACGAAATTTGGCCGACATCGGTAAAGACTGCACCGTAGGCAGACAACTCTTCCTCGCCCTGACCGCGAACGGCAAGAGATGGCAGAGTTAAGAAAGATAAGCAGCTCTGAACGTATATATATCTTAGTAGAGCTTGTTAGCTCAGATGCTCTGTTTTATTAATGTTTGTAATGTTCTGCACTTTTTGTCATCATTTGAAGAAATCCGTGAGATTCTCTCTATTTACTACTTTCCGTGGAGAAAAGCCAGCCGCCGCCGTCCGAAAATCGGTGCAGATTCCAACGTTTGATGTTAAGGAAAAGGCTGGAAATATTTCCGTCAGTCTGGCGGGAAATGGAGTAAACAGCGTGGTCTTTTTCTTTTTTTTAAATCTGCTGCTTGGTAAGGAAATCGCGAAATAGTCGACGACTGGAGACGGACCCCCCCCCCCCCAGCTATCTCGCCAGCCAGCAAATGACCGAGCGCCGCCATCGGTAGTCTATGAATTAACCCTAAAACCGCCAGATTGCCACCTGACCTCTTGGCCGTCGGCAGAAACAAGAAACAGTATATTCAGGTATCGAAAATAAATATTAAATTTTTTACCTGGCAATTTTCTAAAAAAAAAAAAAAAAAGGTTTATTTGGATTACTGCTGTAGGATGCGTCTCTCTCTCTCTCTCTCTCTCTCTCCCTCTTCTCTCTCTCTCTCTCTCTCTCTCTCTCTCTCTCTCTCTCTCTCTATCTCTCTATCTCTAAAATGAAATTTAAAAAGAAGCTAAATATTTTTTTTTAAGAATCGTATAATTATTTTAGTGCAATAACCGTAATAGGCTATTGATTAGATAATATTCGGTTTTATTTGTTTTTTTCCACATTTTTAAAAGGTTGTTTGGTTTGATGGTAAAAAGCTCTCCTCCCACGATTTAAAGTGATTATATTTGATTAGTTAATCCATTGGATTAAACTCCCCGGTGGCCGAGCAGCCAGAGCAATAGGCCGGAGTCGGCGAGATCGCGAGCGCAGCGCATCGTTTCTGATGTCGCTCGCCGTAACTGGAGGAAAACAACCAATCCAAATAAAACTGCAGCCTGAAAGGTGCAGAGGGTCTGGAGAGAATAAGTAAACAGCGCCATTATCGAGATTAGGACAAAACGCGGTTTAATGCACTCAAAATTGAAGTTAGCGTCTAAATGGGTTTTTTTTTTTTAAATTAAAATAAAAAACCGAACAGAACAGTTTTAGAAAGTAGCCTGACATTTCGTCTGTTGTTTTCTTCTGGACTGATTCGCTTAAGAGAAGATTAATATCCCCTATATGCCATGCCGCGTCAAACACACCCAGGGAAAAGGGTTAGCAACTCTGTTCGAAAACCACGACTAAGGGCCAGTAACTCTGCACTATTTTTAATTATTTTATAGCGTACTGAATAACTTAGGTTTTGGATAGACATACTCGCTCGAGAGATACGTCGCCAGAATGAGACAAACAAGTAGGTGAAAATAAACGAAAACTAAATTTGTTCTGAGTTTTGTCGGTGTTTCAATTGCGAAAACTTTATATATATATATTAAAAAAAACAACATTTTAATGCACCTGATTTTTAGAAGTAGAGGGAGAGTCTGTACCTTTAATTTTCTAAATATTACTTTTAGTGGACTAACGAAAGTGGTAGTAACTTGATTTTTTTAAAAAATACTGCGATAAAGCGGAATTAGCTGGATGAGATGTTCACAAGGAAAATGGAATCTGACAACGTAGCTATACATATATATATATTGCAATGTGTTCAAAGACTGGCGATTGTATACTATCCGAAACAGAGCCGGAAACTGAAGCGAGTGGATAGATGGGAGGGCGATGATCGCAATACGAAACTACGTGACTAAGAGAGCCGCAAGTTGCGGGATGGCTTCCATCTACAGCCAGAGCAGGACAGCGTTAAAGGCTCGGAGTTTTTGCTATTGTTTTTTTTTTTTTAAATAAAACAATACAAACTCAGCAACAGTGACGTGTCTGAAATGATTCTCGCCTTTTTAATATTTATTCCCACCTGTATTTCTACTGCGGCTAGCGAAAGTGTAGAGCTACTTGAATTATTAATTTATCTGTCACTTCCTTGGCTTTTTTTTGTGTGCGCCTGCCACCTTATTTTCCATCTCTTGACTAAACCGCTCTCACCCGTGAAAGCCACGAAGACGTCACCACTGCCGAGTTTATCAATTTAACATTCACGAAAGAATTTCCAAGGTAATGGCAGTTGACGTTTTCTCAGCAGCTGATTACCACGAAGTTTTAATTGAACGAACTGGGATCCCATTAAAGATGACGACGTTAATTCTCTGAGACCGCGCCAGCCCAGCCCGGCACGGACCGGTACTTCATACATCATGATCGCATCTCGGAAAGGTTATCTCCCCTTTTGGTGTTTTTTTTTTTTTTTTTTATTTTAACGCAAACCTGACCCGCGGCGCCATGTTTGAATCTTTTTGGCGCCTGGATTCAGACAGTCTAATGTTATTACCCATCGTATGTTTGTTTATTTATAAGTGACCGACAGAGTTTATTAACAACACTTTTTAAATTTATTATTAGCCATATAATAAAGGCTATAAATAAGCATTTTTTAGAAATTGAATAGCTTTACATCATGGACTGGTATACTGTATTTTCCACTTTACTTACCAATCCAATACATTATTCCGGTTTATTTGAAGCGATCTCCCTATTTTTTCTTATTAACTCCAGTATAAATCCCAAAGCCGTAAGCATAAAGTTTGTAGGTAATAGTATCGATGTTATTTATGCAAACCCGATGCAAAAGAGGGCCTAAAATGTAACCTTGTGGCCCACAGCCAGCGACATGAGACAATATCATTACTTGTCCCTTTTCCAGCAGAGTGATTCGTTATTCGGGCCACAGGCGACTCGTATCCATTATTTTTTTTACCTTTTCTGCAAGTCTTTACATTAGCGGAAAGCCCAGCCAAAAGTTAAATGACCAACGCAGTTGATTATCATAACACTCCACGAGACACATCTCTGCATCATCTTTAATCTTTGCTGTAATTGAACATTACGGATGAGGTAAACTAGTGCGCTGTTTAATGGATAATAGGGGGTTGGTTATAACTTTCCAAACGTTTGGAAGATTAAGATGATTAGTGCTGCCCTGAACGGCCCGTAGTTAGCAATATTGCCGCGGACGGCTTTCTAAAAGTGACAGGGGTGTAAAACCTGCTAGCCTTTATCCGCATGGGAAAACATCTTCCGTAATTAATTAAAGTGCAGGTAAGTCCAGGTTAGTACGACTGTCTGGGAAAAAGTCGCCATCGGCTCCCGCACCTTTACCGAGTTGAAGCGACTTTAATTCGGCAGTCTGGAAGATCGTTCTTATACTCGCCGGCTCCACAACTGATATATTAAAGCTAAATATCGTATATAAGTTTTTTTTAAAAAAAAAAATGTTTACAATTAATATTTTCTGCCCTTTATAAGAAAAACCGACCTCAACTTTTTTTTTTTTTTTTTGGTTGGTCGGTTTGGCTGAGAAGCTTAATGTTTGAAAATCGTCCACGTGAGATTACTTTCAGTTTGTTGAACGGCTTTCGAGGAATGAATTTATGGCAACTCTCAGTTGATGCCGGGAACGTTTCCCATTTGTCGCTATTATCACCGCGGATCTAAAACCTTTCCAGTAAAGCTTAATTAATGGCTCCAATTAAACTGACATAATCACCTTTTGTCAGTGGGGATGTTTCTAAATTAGAATTGATATTATTTGTTGTTGTTCCCGATGCTAGCCGGGCGAACAGGGACGGACCTCGTACCTCCGGAGACCGGGGGGCCCTGCCCAGAAATGTCGGATCATCTCGCCTCCGACCGGACTGGAAAGAACCCTACGGCAACCAGGTGCGCCCACCAACAGTCACGGCGTTTACCTGCCCTGGTTACAACAAAACGCGAAAGTTAACATCGCGTTTTCTCTTGTAAAACCAGACGATCAGAGTCGGTAGATCCATTTAAAGGTCCGACTGCTACCACCCCCCCTTTAAAAAAAATCTTCAGCTCATGTTACATTTCCGATAAATAGATAAATCGGTAATGTAATTTGTCGTTTAAGACACTGAAAAGTTTACTGCTTTTGCCGTCGTTTCTCGTGTAAAATACCCGCAGACTGTTCTCTCTCTCTCTCGTTCTCTTTCGTACTGATGTCATCTCTCTCTCTCGTACTGACGTCATCTCTCTCTCTCGTACTGACGTCATCTCTCTCTCTGTACTAACGTCATCTCTCTCTCTCTCTCTCTCTCTCTCTCTCTCTCTCTCTCGTTCTCTCTCGTACTGACGTCATCTCTCTCTCTCGTACTGACGTCATCTCTCTCTCTCGTACTGACGTCATCTCTCTCTCTGTACTAACGTCATCTCTCTCTCTCTCTCTCTCTCTCTCGTTCTCTTCGTACTGACGTCATCTCTTCTCTCTCTCTCTCTCTCTAGTTCTCTCTCGTACTGACGTCATCTCTCTCGTACTGACGTCATCTCTCTCTCTGTACTAACGTCATCTCTCTCTCTCTCTCTCTCGTTCTCTCTCGTACTGACGTCATCTCTCTCGTACTGACGTCATCTCTCTCGTACTGACGTCATATCTCTCTCTGTACTAACGTCATCTCTCTCTCCGTACTGACGTAATCTCCCTCTCTATCTCTGTACTACGTCATCTCTCTCTCTCTTCTCTCTCTCTCTCTCTCTCTCTCGTTCTCTCTGTACTGACGTCATCTCTCTCTCTGTACTAACGTCATCTCTCTCTCTCTCTCTCTCTCTCTCTCTCTCTCTCTCTCTCTCTCTTTCAATCTCTCTCCATCTTTTTCCATCTCTCTCTCTCTCTCGTCCTCTCTCGTACTGACGTCATCTCTCTCTCTCTCTCTCTCTCTCTCCTCTCTCTCTCTCTCTCTCTCTCTCTCTCTCTCTCTCTCTCTCCTCTCTCTCTCTCTCCTCTCTCTCTCTTCTCTCTCTCTCTCTGCGGGGGTTTGTTCTGGGCTAAAACCTTTCATCATTTTGTCCTTAAACGACTCAGATTTTATTCGGTTATAACAAAAAACATCAACAACAATCTCCTCACCTTTTTTCTCTCCCTCGTACCATCTTATGCCCATCATCTTCGAGACTCGGCTCATCACGTGTCTAGTGTTATCCAGATTACTTTCATTGTACATTAGACTTACTTCATCAGGTGCAGGAATTAAACCACATATGCACTAGCATAACAAACAGAGATATAACTTCAAAATACATACATTTGTTCTCTTTCCTTTTTTTTGTTGCCCACACATCTATTACGATTGTTTGCTATTTATCCAATCCTCATCGTCACCGGTATTCGTTCAATTTTCATAGAAAAACCGATTTCTCTCAAAACTATAAACGTGAGCACAGTTTCGACCCCAAACTTTCCAAGTTTATCTGTTTGTTGTTTGTTTTTTTTCTTTCGAAAAAAGATGTAAAATGGTTATCTGAAAATTAAGGTGCGATTCATCTTCTGTACACAGATTCTTGCGACCGGTAAATTCGTTCCGATACTTTCGAAATCCGAAATCTGTCTCGTCGCAAGAATTCTTAAGCCTGAGAATAAGGAGCAGACCTTACATCTACAGCTTCGAATAAGATCCCCGTGCTTAACAGCGATCTTGATCGAACCTTAAAGCTACGCACTCACGTGTACATATCTAGTCTGCTGATAGCGAAATGAACGGTCAGTTTCCGCCCATTCTGAAGATGTAGTGGTTTTGGAGATGGCCACACGTCGACGGTAGCTGCATGGGCGAGCGAGGTCCTCCACTGACCGGGCTCATGAAGGAGCGGTGCAACTGGGTGCCAAAGATCACCCAAGAAGACAGGACAACTTACCACGCACACACTGGAAGCGCCATTACTCGCTAGGTTAAATCTACAGTTGCCCTGGATCAGTTTTAGATCTATTTCTTTTTTTTTTGTCTCTAGCGACAAAAGAGCTCCTCCATTTCGTAGGTTCGAGCTTCGTCGTCCTCTGAATAAATAATATTATTTGTAAACGTAAGGAAAATTCGAAGATAACACGGGGATTGGTTAGGTTGTCGTGTACCGCTCTCCGCACCGGGGAAGGGCACGACAGCGGATATCGGGTCCGGCACGAAAAAATCGGCGCACTCCGACAGTTCACCTCTGACGCCGCGACGTGGGGATAACACGTGCGCTATACTGCAAGCTAGGGGGTGCTACTCAAATATAAGCGTGGCATTGAAATACTTTGTCGAAGATCTTTAAAAGGTGCGATCGCTTTCACCGGAACAGTTTGATCGACCAAATCGATATAAGTATCGATCTGGAGCCCCTGGTGAATGGAGACAGGACTGGTTGTTGAAGGCCGAGAGACATGAATTTAAAGAAACAGAATGCGATCAGTGACGACCTCAACGTAATATGATGTCTCCATAAGGAGGAACTGCCGGAAAATAATAGAATCTAGTGTTTTTTAAATTAATTCAGCCTCTTAATGGTGCATTTACAGATCTAATCTTTTGCGAGGGTTCCCATCGCAGAGCATCTTCGGTCTCTAGACCCTCTGCATCGTCTAAAACTGGACGCAGCGGGTAAACGGTCGGCGGTGAACCTCATGGCGACAGAAAAAAGGGAAACGGGAAAGTTTGGCTTCATCTCTCTCCCCTTAGTGGTTCCAACCAAATAAGACTTTTTGTCTGCGATGCTGACCAAGTTTGTACCATCTGCGAGGTTTGGCCGCTCTCGTTCGTATCCGCACGAAAGGGAGACGGTTCCTTTATCAACTTAATAATTGAATTACTCCATCGAGCAGTGGAAAAACAAACACCCACCGGGGTCTAAATCCGTTTACCACTGTCGCCTGCTGCAGCTGTCTCCTGATTGGGCACGACACGTGTTTCGTTTGTCGTAATTAAGATGTGTTTACAGGCGGGGGAGCTAATGGGAGAACGGATCGTTTGCTCGCCGGAATAAATGTCGTGGCTTCGGTGACATTAGGACGCACAAATAAAGACACATTGAAAAAGATCAGCAGGATGTAATTGCACTGTCACATGATTCGTATAATTCACCGGGCGCTTGGTTGAACAGAGATAAGCAATTCCGTTTTGTAATGGAGAGGCTTGTCCAAAAAAAAATGATGATCAGTGTTTGCGAAAAGCTTCGAGATCGAATTAGCGGTTTCCAACCTCGCCCCACTCCTTCAGCAAAAGTAGAACCACAAGTCTATTACTGCTTTGGAATTACTGCCCACGTCCAAGAGAAACTTTCAGCTATTTCAAAACCTATAGATTCTTTTGAAGAGAAAAGTAATTGCATTTGCCGAAGATGACGACAGATCTGGCAACAGTATCGAGTCCGCAACTCACCTGCTTTGTATCTTTCTTGAAAACTCTGTCTCAGCGGGAGGCTATCAAGAAGTTTGGGATCTTTGTGGGACTTATCCGTCTACAAAATCGGGGTTAAACTGTGCGAAAACTCAGAGGGCTGAGCGAAACAATTTAATTTTTCTTCTTAAAGCTTGGAAAATGTAATAACCTTAAAGACATTCTGTTTCGCCATATCAGCTTTAAAAATTTTAATTAAAAGATGTGGAATCTTCTTCAGATGTCAAATTCAACATTAAAACGCGTATATATATTTTATCCTTAGTTGTTTATAATGGAAAACAAAACAAGCTTAATGCTGAATTATTTAGTGGACTATTTTAGTTTTAAACTTCTGAATGAAAACAAACCACCTTTGAACATAGATATAGAGAGGCTGCCTCGCCCCCTGTCTTATGTGGGAGGCTAGCAGCCATTACGCTCGTCGGCGCTGCGGTCACGTGGGTTTACGTAAACGTTTTTGCGTGAGTTTTCTTCGCGTACTCCGTTTTCCCTCCACTACTCGTCGGAGCAAGAATAGCAGATTCTCGTCACCTGGTAACGTAAGACACTTTATCCGACTTCCCCCACGAACTTCTTTCACAGGTACAAGTCCACACCCCCCCCACCGCACGTGAAAAAGGGGATAGAGGCTTTTGCAAGACGTGAATTTAAAGAGGATACTTCAAAGTTAACGGAGAGCAATAGGGAAATAACTCACGTTAACTAAAATTTTGATCAGAGATGTAAATTAAAGCAATCTGATATCCGTAAATACGAAGTATATTTTTACAAATGAGGTAAAAGAGTAGAACATTTGTTATTTTTAAAATCTCTACCGCGTGTGAACCTATATTACGTTGTCTTGGAATTCTGCACGATGCTACCAAAAGGGAGTAGGGAATAAACCAGACCGCACCATGCAGTTGTCAGTCTGGTAAAAAAAAAAAAGACAGACGAGTTCTCTAAAAAAGGCAAAACAAATTTCTAGGCAAATCATCTGATTAATTCGTTAAGGTTGGTATCCTGTCATATCAAACGGATTGTTACGGGCCAGGTATCGACGGATGGTTTATCGAATTTCAGCGAGCGGTAATAAAATTTTTAAAAAAGGAATAAAAGTTGAAAACTATCAAAGCTCTTGAGCTCCAACGGTGAACGAGTCGACATTACACCAACAAGTGCCCAAATTAGCGTGGAATCACCGGCTGGCCATTCTCTGTACTGACGTCATATCCCTCTCTGTGTGTATTGACGTCAACCTCTATAAAATGACGTTACCTCTCTGTACCGACGTCATACCTCTGTATGTGCTGACGTCATCCTCTCTGAAGTGATGTCATCCCTCTCTACTGACGTCATATCCCTCTCTGTCTGTACTGACGTCAACCTCTATAAAATGACGTTACCTCTCTGTACCGACGTCATACCTCTGTATGTGCTGACGTCATCCTCTCTGAAGTGATGTCATCCCTCTCTACTGACGTCGTATCCCTCTCTGTGTGTACTGACGTCAACCTCTATAAAATGACGTTACTCTCTGTACCGACGTCATACCTCTGTATGTGCTGACGTCATCTTCTCTGAAGTGATGTCATCCTCTCTACTGACGTCATATCCCTCTCTGTGTGTACTGACGTCAACCTCAATAAAATGACGTTACCTCTCTGTACCGACGTCATACCTCTGTGTGTGCGGACGTCATCCTCTCTGAAGTGATGTCATCCCTCTCTACTGACGTCATCTCTCTCTCTCTCTCTCCTCTCTCTCTCTCTCTCCATTATACATATCAAATATTGGGGACGTCATCTGTTTTTTCTGTTGCACTTTGGCTCTGTATTCTTGTGTCTGCGCTGTTTCTCTTCAGTTTTTATATATATAAGAATTACGTACGTATGTACATTGCCAGTACGATCTAAAAGAACAAAGACAGTAACTTATTCTGATTGTATACGCCAGGTAGAGATTACTATTAAACGCGTTCTCGCTCAGAGAAACACGAGATGTTTCAGAAGATTTCATGAAGGGATCTCTAAACCGAGATGGCAGGCGGTTCTAGACATTGGTCAAGTGTGCTGACACACCCAAAGCACACGCTCTCGTCGCACTAAGGTATCCTTTTTGTAGGGAGAATCTCGCTTGCGGTCTCAGGGCTATGCCCACGATTCAAGTAAAAAAAATTTTTAACTAAATAAACAGACAGAAAAAAAAGAAAGAAGAGAGATTTCTCTTGTTACTCTCCAAACAAACCTTAGATAGTTGCCCGATTTTTTTTAACGAAGCATTTTTTCGTTTGTTTTAATTACGGAGAGTTTGTTGGGGTTTTTTTTAATTTTTAGACTCGTGGTTTACCTCAAAGCAGGTCTCCCCTCCTGACTCCCTGATCGCTGTGGGTCCGGCTGCCAGAGCTTCGTGGAAATCCTCCTTTGTTGTGCGCTGATGGAGACAAAGGGTTTTTACAGTCGGATAAAAAAATAATAATAAAACTCTTTGATAATAAAGCGTCTGCGTGTCTGATGTATCCGCATTCATCCCAACGCTGGAAAACCAATTTATTAGGGATTAGGCTTAAATAAAGTAGAGACGGAGCTATTTCCTTAAGGGCCCGCGCAGGCTGAATCTCGTAGAGGGATTTGTGTAAACACTCTAAGCGTCTCAGCTCCGTCGGAGGCGAGCGTGATAAAGGGTCTTTCGGAAAACGGAAGTGGGCTGTCAACAAGAGATGGACCGTCCAGCCGCGACGTTTGTGCACGTGGTGGGGCAGGGAGGAGGGGACTAACCTCCCGAAAGACATGCAGACGGGGGATTTATTACTCGAAGATTACAATGCCGAGGAGATTTTATTGTACGGGACGCGGACGGACGGGGAACGATTACGTCGGTCTCACGTATCGTAGGAGGCGTCCACTCAACATTCTGCTATTTCTAATGAGTGCCGGATCGCGACTTCGGGTCCTAATGACTTGGGAACGGGAACGGCGGACTTTGGCTTCGTTTCGCGCCGTCACGCTCGGTACACTGTCGCAGTTACCTTTTGTCTACCTTCGTCAACAGAGAACGAAAAAGGGGGGCTTCGCGCCGCCAACTCTGAGAAGTCAACAAACGGCCTCTGCGATCGATGAATGATTTTCTCTTAAACTGACGACAGCGAAGCCGGGGGGGGGGCGGAGAGAGAAGAGAAATCGCTAACGGAAGTTCTGGATAATGATTGTCTTAGATGTACGCGTTCCCATAAGTCATCGCATTCCCAGTCCTGCGTATTCCTTTACTAGATATACCCTTCATAAATTCAGAATATGTTGTACCGTACCAGAAATGATAAATAATCAATTGATTATTCCCGGTGATGCGGGGGTATATTCAAAACTTAGAATACTAAATCGAAATAGCTCTTTAATAGCATGCAAAACCGCAAAGAGGAAATATAAAGATAGACTACTAACCAAAGAATCTAATGGTAAAATATTTTGAATAATTAAAATTTTCTTCTATCATTTTCCTAATCTGATAAGTAAATATATTGCCTGGTTAATCTATTATATCAAATTCACTTACTTTTCAGATTGTTAACACAAAGTTATTTAGTAGAGTAGCTTTACCTCTAATAAACCTTGTGTGACCAAACCTCGACATTCTTTAAAGAAATATATTCTTTAAAAAAATTTTAAAAAAGCAATTCTGTTTAAAACCTTCTTCTGGCGCTTTAATGTACATTTGGCATTCTGTATGGTTCTTAGATTAAATCTGATTTCTTTTTCTTATAATGCTGAAGTGAAGTTCCCGGAAAACAACGCGTTAGTTAACGTCAAAGTCTCGCGAGACACCGCAACACCGTTTGCTTTCGGTTAAGGAAAATAGATATCAGAAATTGTATTTAAAATATAATCAAAAAACTAAAATCTAGACCACAAGGAAATCTACTGCCTGTAAAAGATATATTGGAACTTCTATTTGCAAACTAAGGCACTTTTCTTGCAGAAACCGAATCTGTTATTATAAATACTAAGATTTTCTTACGATTGCCTTTTTTTTTTTGTATTTTTTGGTGATTTTTATTGTAAAAATAATTTTTAATGCAGTTTTACAAGTTTTGTTTTAACTGAGATTTAGTTTAATTATTTAAACTGTTTTTTTACGTTCTTATTATGATACTAACTATGGTTTGTTTTGATTACAACTATCGATTTGAAAGAAACAAATGTTTGCAGCTGATGTATCAGTTGCTAGACACAAAAAACAAATTATCCATACAGTTCAGATTAGGTGCTGACATTAGACTTCCACTATAACGCATTGACACTATTTTCATAGCTTTTATAGTCATAAAACTTTAGCAGATGTCGGTGCGAAAGAAAATTTCGAAATCAGCTTGTTTGAGATAAGTAAATTTAGTTCCAAGCTGAGCAATAAAAGAAATACAAGGCCGGTACAAAGTACAGATTTCAATCTGATGTTTCTGCTGCCGTACACAAGAAACAACTTTAATTGTTTTACAGGTGATATTCAGTGGGATGCAATATTGCAACCAAAATCTTCTTGGTAAGAACTACTGAAGACCGACCAAAGGGCAGACATGAACTGTTTATTGTGAAGAATAGAAGAAGACAGCCAAAGAAAAAAGAATCCACATGTAAAATGGTGTAGTTAATTTTTAGACTAAATGAAGTATTGCTGTAACTTTTGTCTATCACTAATACTATTTGACGTCTCGTGCACATAGTAGAATTATAACCACAAATTATCGACACATCTTCAGAGCTTTGCTATTAAGACGACGTCACGTCTGCTGTACGCTGTTACTAGTTAGGTTGTGCGTCACGTCTGCTGTACGCTGTTATTATTGAAACTTGACGTCACGTCTGCTGTACGCTGTTACTAGTTAGGTTGTGCGTCACGTCTGCTGTACGCTGTTATTAATGAAACTTGACGTCACGTCTGCTGTACGCTGTTATTAATGAAACTTGACGTCACGTCTGCTGTACGCTGTTATTAATGAAACTTGACATCACGTCTGCTGTACGCTGTTATTAATGAAACTTGACGTCACGTCTGCTGTACGCTTATTAATGAAACTTGACGTCCGTCTGCTGTACGCTGTTATTAATGAAACTTGACGTCACGTCTGCTGTACGCTGTTATTAATGAAACTTGACGTCACGTCTGCTGTACGCTGTTATTAATGAAACTTGACGTCACGTCTGCTGTACGCTGTTATTAATGAAACTTGACGTCAGGTCTGCTGTACGCTGTTATTAATGAAACTTGACGTCAGGTCTGCTGTACGCTGTTATTAATGAAACTTGACATCACGTCTGCTGTACGCTGTTATTAATGAAACTTGACGTCACGTCTGCTGTACGCTGTTATTAATGAAACTTGATGTCACGTCTGCTGTACGCTGTTATTAATGAAACTTGACATCACGTCTGCTGTACGCTGTTATTAATAAAGCTTGACGTCACTTGTTTATGTGTTTATACAATCATTTTTATTACTTTAAATATTCTGAATGATGATAGCGTTGATATGTTTTAGCAAAACTATAATAAAGCCCCATGTATTTTTTATTAAAGACTTTACAGATGGATAAGCAAGGACCCAAATAATGAAACTATAACATCTCTCGCTCAACACACGACACTATTACAATAGTTATTTAAATTCAAAATTAAGAGATCTAAAACCGAGTCCTTCTGCTCGATTTGTTGATGTGAAAATGATTCCTCGTTTACTTTGTTTTTTGTTCTAGCTTTTTTAATAATCTTAACTTTTGCCAATCGTTTATTTGGATCTGTATCAAGAGCCTTATTTTAGTCAACTCTTTGAAAATTCCCAGAAAATTTTAGCCAGTTTACAGGGAAGCAATGTAAATGTTACTTGTACTTTGTAATTAGTACTTCAATTACATAAAAGCTTGATAGTTTTTGTTGTTTTTTTTCCTCATCTGTGATATCGAAATTACATCCTGCAGCTAAGTTTTATGTGATTGTTTGCAAACCTTTTAAATAATAAAAAAACAATAACCTTTTATTCTAATAACAAAGAATTATGTGTATTTGGTGTCATTTAAAGCAATATGGACGATTTTTCTCAAAGGGTTTTTTTTTTCCAGATTAATTTTCGTTCCCACAAATCATTTTAAATCTACGATAATTAACTTTTTAACGAGCGAAAATATTAGTGACGCGAAAATCCATAACGTAGTCGATTTCACAGAAATTTTAGTATGGATTTTTCATCCAGTTGTTCATATAACAAGATTTATATAACATATTGCACAGTTTCGTATTCAGATGTTCACACACTCTTCGTATATAAATTTTGTTTCCATTCAATGTTGTCCAAGTATTTATAAAGTGTTCCATTCAGTTTCTTTCTTCTTTTATTTTGTTTTTGCTTCTTTAAAGGAATTTCTTATAATTTTTTAAAAAATTTTTTTTTTACCGTTTCACCTGTAGATATTTAAATATTCCTGAAAATACATGATTTAAAAACAAACAAACTGATGGTTTTATATTTTTCTACAAAATCACCAGGGCCCTTTCCACAACGTTACTGGAAATCTCAGTTATCTAGCGGGAACAATCATCATCAATGTCCGACATTCGCAGTCTCTAGGGGACTCTGGCGGAAGATTTTTAATTATTTTATGCAAAACAACAAGAAAATTCCGTTGATGTTCGATAAAAGATAGCTGCTTTTTAAAAAAAAAATATATAATAAATAAACTATACAGCAAATTGCTTTTCACGTAATAAACCAATTTGAATAGATTACTGTACATCTTATGAACTAATTCCTGTTCCACTTTTCGGATGTAGTAAATGAAACTGACACCAGCCTAGAAATAAGCATTCGTCGTTTTAGCGATCTATATTGAATAGACGATGAAGCATCGCGCACCTTCTTTTAATCCATTTACCACTAATAGCCATCTTTACTGTCTTGATTAAAGTTATTGACAGATTAGGATTGATTGGAAGCACCCTTATGTTTTTGTTTCCCCTTCTGATCTTTGTGCGTTTACGCGGAGCTCAACAATTTTACAAACATCGCCACTTCTCTAGAGAACTCCGCCGACCTGGAGCCGTAAGATGGACGTGAACGAAATATCGGGGGTTTCAGCTAATTCATAATTTAACGGTTAAAAAAATAAAATATGAAGCATCTTGGAATAAGCAACGAAGACTCTCCAGATTTCCCAACGTCCTTTATCCACAGGCAGTCGTTTTTGTTTTTTTTTGTGGTTTTTATAACCTGGTAAAAATATTTGTTTCTTATCAAGTCGGTATCTGATGGAGCAGTCTGTTTACACAGACAAGAGAAGATAACTCTTTAAGGGGGCGGGGAACGCTAAAAGGACACGAGGTTTTAAGACTGAAGTCACTTTTTTATATTTCTCGGAAAAAACGGAGTAAATAAAACTTTCTTGGTTTGTTTTTGTTTTTTTTTTGTTTTTATAACAGAGAAGGGGAGGTAACTCTTTAAGGGCGGGGAAGGGAGGTAACTCATTAATGGAGATTTGAAAAAAAAACAAAAAACACAAGATTTTTTAGAATTAGCGAATTAAAATAAAAACTGATTTCTCAAAGTGATACATAAATAGGATGTTTATCTGGGTGTGAAGGCGCACGTTATATGCAGGCTGTCTGTCCTAGTTGGGCATTTCCATGGGAAGGGACTGGCTGCTTTGAAAGCCATCTAGATTTGTAACTAGTACCCCGGCCGGGTGCTGGAACCAGACCGTAGTCAAGATCCCGAGCGCCTGCGTTGTTGTAGTCTAGCCAGCGGTTCGGGTTCATCAGTTTCTTTGGGTTTCGATTTTTAACCACTAATATATTCCTGTTTTAAACTCCCTTTTTTTGAAAATAAAAACGAAAGTTGTCGCTAGGTGTCACTAGTTTTGTGAGAGAAAAACAACAACAACAACAAACCAAAAACGGGAGAGAACAACACCAATAAAACAAGACAAACGAAACGCTGATCTAAGAATTTTAAAGATTCTATCCATGGTTTTAAATATTCCCAACTTTGGCTTTAGCGTTTATTTATTTCGTTGTCGCTATTTGGAAAAAAAAAATCGATATTTCTTTTGGGATCTTGGCTTTAAGTTTTGTTGTTGTTTTTTCCCTTTTCCCCTCTACTTCTCCCGTTCCAAGTCAGCTTTAGGTCCGGTTCCGCTTTCCGTTCTTTTACCTTAGATCTGCCGCTTCTCAGCTTCCTTCGAAATTCTAGCCGCATTCCCGCTCAAGAAGGATATAATCGGTGTGACGCCATACTTGGCTTGCATTAACAGAAGCCGTCGCGAGGGGAAGAGTCAGCCGTTAACTTCCAGTCACATCCCTTCTGCTTTAATTAAGGACTACTGACAAGAACACGAGGGGGGGGACTCTGTCGAATCCCATCAGTCCACACCGCGCAGGTGGCGTATGTTCGGCTTTTTTTCTTTCTTTGTGGTTCGGAAGATCGATCAATTTAAATGCCACATTTCCAATTATCCGACATCCGGAACCGTCTTTACTAGCAAGCGAAAGACCGTTAACTCTTCTGTCGGAGAGGAACTTCGGCTTATCCGCTCGAGAACCGTGGCGTGATGCGGGGGCTCAGTAGATGTTCGCGACGCTGAAGCTGGCGCGGTACCGGCTCCTCCGCAGCGATGGCAGCTAATCTCTTAAATTAAAGTGGAATGTGGGCAACAACAACAACAAAAAATATATATAAAACAAAAACAAAACCAGCGTCCGCGCGAAGGGAAGATCGCAGGACCAATGACAGAAGTGCAGCAACAGGTAGCCCTTAATTTACCGGCAGCGAAGTATCGCAGGGGGGGAGGACGGATACGTCTAATGATGACAAAAGAAATATGTAAAACGTCATCTTCTCATCAAAAAAGAAGAGGGAGAGGGAAAAAAAAACCGACATCGGGTAATTTACAGGTTATTTGGAGGAAAGGAAAAAAACCCCGAGTCGACATCTTTTTTTGTGAATTGCTGCCCACTTAACAGTGAGTTTTTGTCCGACGGTTCTTGTACACCTCAGGAAAAAAACGGTAATAGGTTCCACCGGCCCGACACCGTGTGTAGGGTGATGGGCAACAAGCCAGCGTTGGGAGAGACTTTCCTCAGCGGCAGACAGCCTTCCAACGCCATCAGTGCCATGGCGACGATTCACCCACCTACAAAAACAGCTCACCTATTCATCCCATCCTGTTTCCACGAAGAAGGCACCGATTAATGCAACTTTACTGTATACTGTATAAGTATTTCGCTTTACCGATGGTAATTTCGATCGCTGAAAACGTCCAGTTCTGGAAGATTTGTTATTTTATGTATTAAAAAAGAACAAAAAAAGGAAAAAGGTTCCCCTTTTTGTCGTTGAAGTAAAATCAATACGATCATTTTATGCAAATGCGTAGTTAGTTTTTGTTGTTGTTGTTGTTGTTTAGAAACAGGTTTATGGTTTATGCGATGCTTCCCGGAAAGAGAGGACGTCTGTCCATACAAATTTTAAAATGATTTTCAATCCAGTAATCACTATTATCGGCAATTGGTTCAGTTCACGTGCATTTCTTCCCACCCCCACCTCCCCCGTAGTTGTTCTGCTACCACGCCGTGGTGGTTTAACGTCTTAATCAATGTTTGGCTATGACCCCCAGGGCGGGTCATTAGGGACCTGAAAGATCTTAGTGTGGTAGTCGCACTTAAAACACATCGTACAACGAAAAACTTTGATGCATTTTATCTCCCTCAAACACTTAAAATCCAAACAGGATACAACCTGATATTTAAAATTTTCTGCCTATTTTAATTGCTTGAAAACTGAGAATGTTTTAGAGAAACCCGCGGTATGCTGGAGATTCTTCTTCTTCTTCGATCACTCATCTCGTAAGAGTGGGATGCGTGCATCCGTCTTCAGCAGTGGTTTATCCTTCTGACTTTTCCTTGTCATAGGAGACTCGCCTCTGTCATGGCTATAGAGCATCTCCCCGCCCTTGGTTCCTCTGTATGGGCGCCTACACAGGCCACTCCCCAGCAGCAACTGGAGCAATGCCAGTAAAGTACCTCACTCAACCAACTGGAGCAATGCCAGTAAAGTACCTAACTCAAGGGTCATAGCAATGTGCCAGCAGCGGGAACTGAACCCAGGACCCTTAGGTCCTGAAGCCAACACACTCACAAATAAGCCGAGACAGACAGAACGTTACTTGGACAAGCTGCAAATAAACCATCTTCTCCGAAAAGCCGGAGAACTTGGAGACGCCGCCATCTTAACAGAGGGCACCCGGTACTGCTTGCCTCCAGAGTTTCTTTGGTTAATTACACGGGGCCATCACTCCCGCCCGTCCAGGTCCACCCCGACAGGCGATCGACGACGACTTATCAAACCCCCTTAATGCGACTCGCGCGTATATATTATACACAGCCACAACAAAAATAAATAACACTGAAAAGACAGATTCGAAGCTCTATAATGAAGCAGCGAGTTATTAACAAAATCTTTTTTTTTTAATTTATTTAACAAACTGTTGTAATATTTTTAAGGTTTTTATTTACAGTTGTCTTTTTAAATTTTAAAACCGATTAGGAAAATCGCTCGTTCGAACAAACAAGAAACTCAGCCCTCATTTCTTTTATGAGAGATTTAAATGCCTCCCTAGTTAGAGAGCACCGGTAAGTCACTTTATGCAAAAATCTGTTGGCTTTCTTCTATTATCAGAAGTCATCTGTTTCGCGATCGGCCTCAGCGCGATGTCCTCATTGGTGAAAGCGAACGTGCCACCGACGATCGCGAGTTGGCAGGAACCGTCATAGAAATATCGCGGTACCGTTCTTAAATGGGAATGAAACAGCGTAAATTACAGCAAACCATACAACTCGATGGCTGTAGAATAATAACGTTGACTAACTACACTGATACATCGTTCCTGTGCTCCGACCTGGCCGACTCTAACGATTATCCTAAAAAGCTCTTACCTTTTTGGCTGCACAAACTTATACTAGTCGAATTACATCTAATAGAACCGTTTTCATAGTCTGGGAGATGTATGTGTTTCACCTGCTCGCATAGTCAGAAGCGATAACACTGTGACTGGTCTGTAAAGATAAGGCGAGACTTTCGCTTAATCCTACTTGGTTTATGAATTCACCTCAAGTTCTGCCTCAAACCCATGCATCTTAGCCAACCATCACTATCACCCGAATGCTGTCCGCAGTCAGCCAAAAAGCAAAATGAATTGCATGCATAAAAATGCTACTGAAACTCTGTTGGCAACTTGTGGGTATAAGGGAGGAGATCAGCTTTAAAAAGCGGACACAGCTAGTAGCTCAAATGACGGGACGGAACACACGCGACTTATCCATCAGTCAGAGAGACTGCTAACACTACTACTATTTGATAATGTTAATATAACTAAAAGCTGTCTTAAAGCTGACAGTAGTCTCCATTGTGTTCGGCGCGCCGACACAATGTCGGTGTTGGTTATGATAAATGTAAATTACTAACGCATCTAATAAGCCCCAAGAGGATAGTTGATTAGTAAATCAACAAATATGACGGCCAAACCGCAATATGTTTACACTAGCAGCCACAACTGTGGGCATGCCAATAAATTACTCCAGGAAAATATTTTGATAAAAAGATGTCTCGTGTGAGACCAATTCCAACAAGAACTTATCGCAACACGTTTTGTCATGCATATATTATCTAACGGTCACGTGTTAATGCGACATAACCGTATATTTAATACTACATTGACTGAGCATAAAAATGCGAAATATTTCGCGATATGACTACTTTCATTTATTTAAGCGCTCCCCATTGAGTAGTAACTTGTATTAAACGATGTTCTAATCATTAACTTCTGTGCAAATTTTAAATTCCTGTGGAACAGAGGACAAACCGAATCTCTGCCGCTCGTGGATGTGTTCTAAAAACACGTGACAAGGATGCAAGCCATGGCCCAGTTGCCCGACAACTGTAAGATCTCATTTCTTAAAATGGTTTTCATTATTAAAAAAAAAAAAAATTCATTTTTCACCTGGTTTCAGTTTTGCCGTCTTTACACTAAACTTACCATTTTCTGCGGACGAATGGTTTTATTTTTCTTTAAATAAACTTGAAGTAGAAACGGGAAAAAAAACCGCTTAGGAAAGTTCTGGTGGCAAGTGGCTCGTAGCTGTATACAAAAACCGAATCCGTAATGTTTCCGAAAAAGGGAAACTAAAGATACGTTCTCGCAGAATTAAGTTCACCGATGAAAGAAAGGATAGGCCGAGAGAGAGAGAGAGATGAATGTCGGCCCACAGAGAGTGATGACGTTATTACACAGACAGAGATGACGTCAGTAGGAGAGAGAGAGAGAGAGAGAGATGATGTCAATACACAGAGAGATGATGTCGGTACAGAGAGAGAGAGAGAGAGAGAGAGAGAGAGAGAGAGAGAGAGAGAAGAGAGAGAGAGAGATGAATGTCGGCCTACAGAGAAAGATGACGTTATTACACAGACAGAGATGACGTCAGTTCACAAAGAGAGAGAGAGAGATGATGTCAATACACAGAGAGATGATGTCGGTACAGAGAGAGAGAGAGAGAGAGAGAGAGAGAGAGAGGAGAGAGAGAGAGAGAGAGAGAGAGAGAGAGAGAGAGAGAGAGAGGAGAGATGATGTCGGCCCACAGAGAAAGATGACGTTATTACACAGACAGAGATGACGTCAGTACACAAAGAGAGAGAGAGAGATGATGTCAATACACAGAGAGAGAGAGAGAGAGAGAGAGAGGAGAGAGAGAGAGAGAGAGAGAGAGAGAGAGAGAGAGAGAGAGAGAGAGATGTTATTTGAAAACAAAATCCTGGCAAAAGTTGTAGAGGTAAAATAATGTAACACTTATGAAAATAAATATTATTTAAAAGGTTTAGCGCGGAGCAGGACATACAGAAATGGGCAACAACCATGTAGTCTCCATCAGGATGCTGTGGCTTTCCAATAGCTATTTTCTTAGCGTAATGTGCGTTTAAGTAGTGGTAGGTGATTATTATCATCACTAAAGAAACTTGGCTGCTTCCACGTCGAGACTGTTTCATTACCACTTCGCCGAACATCTTAGTACGATGTTCCAAAGTCCAGCGTAAGAACTCTCCTGTCTATAAGTCATCAAAAGCCGCCACACCAGTGGAGCCATCTGACAATTCGGTACTTGCCACGGGATGCTGGTGATAAGCACGTTCTGGCTGCTGGTCTGGACGAGTTCTACAATTTTTTTTTTTCCAAAAAACCTTGGAAGTCGATAATTTTCCGTTTCCTACGTATTTCCTCCGTTCGGAACTACCATGAATTATTTTTTGGGAGCGTTGATCAGATCGAGACGACGTGATAATTAACTATAAAACAGATCGCTACTGTTGTCGGTCTGGAGGACTATTGTTTGTGTGTGTGTGTGTTTTTTCTTCAATTTATTTGCATCAATGCAAGAATAAGGGGAACTTGGTCGTACTTCTCTTTACCAGTAAATGATACCAAAGAGGGAACCCGGTTTCTGTCCGAATACGCCTAAAGAGTGAACTTTCACACAGTACGCATTCTGAAACTATGTTGTGTTTCTGCATTTGGTAAAAATTATTGCGCCCTACCTGTGCGTCTAATAGCACGGTTATGGGATAAATCAGAAAAGGTTTAAAGTTTTCAGATAGGTAAATAGAAACTCTTTGGTCTTTCAAGTGAGGAGGCGGCATCATCAGTTCTATAGATTTCTTTAAAATTGTGTATTCACTAAATCTGAACGAACCAATTGTGCACACATCAAAACATAGAACCGGTCCCCACGTATGGTACCACTCTTTCACCCCGTATATAGTTTGCAGCCATCGTAATTTACATACCTGTTTTCAAATTGTTATGTGATCACTATTCTTATCAATTAGGAAAAAAAAAACAAAATTAAGAGAAAAGCTATTAAACAAGTTACATCTTTGGTTTTTCTATCCTATCTGTAAAAAAAATAAAATACATTTTAAACTGATTTTCTATTAAAATTGATAATTTGTAATTAATTATTCTAAATTAAAATAATTAATGAAATAAATTTACACTGAAACTTTTTTATTAACTTTTTAAATATTAAAGAAAAACTTTTTTTTAATGCAGCTTTTTGGTAAAGTCAACGCTCCGGGTAAGCGAAGTGTGTGGAAGGAGGCGAACAGTGCAACGTTTCGAGGTCATCATTCTTTCTTAAGACATCTTCTGTGAACTCTGGTGTGTGTGTGTGGCCCTTCCTGAGCGTCACAGCGAAATATTACCTAGAATATGGCAAAATAGAAAGAAACGTTCGATTGTTCGGCTTCCTGCGCCTTGTCATCCGATCTCAGCCCCACGAGCTAGATAATCGGATACAGAAACACAGCTAGTGTTCTTGTAGATACTTAGGACCTTCATCGTTGGAAGATGTTGGGCTGATAAGAAGTTGATGCTGCCTGTTGGCTGATACGCCGTCCCCTAAATGAGATACAATATGGGAAAGGCCTCTCGACGTTCCTAGGAGACACGTTTATACCATCTCGACACATTGTGGTAGAGTCTTGAAACAAACCTTTCTTTAATGGGTAGTCATTCACTTTCTACGAGCAAAGGTGTACAGATATTCATGGCGACAAATTATGGTGCTGCACAAAGTACGAAACATGAAAAAAAGAAAAAAAACATAATAAAATATATGCAGTGATTTTTTTTAAAGTATGACATCATCAGATCTAGTTGAAAATTGTGTAAAACGCCATTAAATTTATAAGTGATATTCCCAGAAAAAGGTGAATATTAAAATGGTTGATTTATTATTGGTTGCCTTGCCTTTCAGGAATTATATTTTTCTTACGACCAAGCAAAAATCGTTTGGCGGTGGCAACGAAAGAGTCCGTCTTCAGCGAGCTCAAGAACTGGAATGGACGGCTGGTTTCCGTGAATGGCTCAGACTAAAGCGTCCACTTATAACCATTTACAGCTCTAGCAGGCTTTGTACCCATCATAGCAACGCAGCAGATTTGCGGTGTGTCATCTTCTCGTAGCATCTCTTGAGGGAGGGATCTACCAGTATTACTAGTTTTTGTTCCTTAGTGGGTCTATTTCGTTTCGTCTTCCCTTAAACTATCTCGGCCACATGCGCGTTTGGGTTTCCATTGTTGATGTATTAGCCTGAACTGTCTCTCTTTTCCCCTTCGGTATTCACCAAACCTTCCCGCAGCCTCAACCTCCGTTTTTTTTTTTGTTTTTTTTTTAGGACTGACCCTTCCTGGCTCATTTGAGATGTTTGCACCAAATGAACGCCGTGCAGGGTCACCGGTGAATTAAGCGCTTCCCTCAGGAATAGTTGTTTCTTTCAATATATTGGCCAGACTGTATTGTACTGACCATAGCTCAGCAGCAACACTAAAAACTAGTGCAGATTTTATCTGAGCGTTTGCCGAGTTATTTTCACGTCATTTCCGGCGTGGATCGACGTCTGCCTCGTTCTTCTAGGGTACAGAGTATGGATTTGACACTTCCTGCTATAATTCTATCTCCGGCGGTAGAATTCTCTGCCGAAATGCCTCATACTGGCCACGGGCATTGAGTATTCGAGCAGTGGTCAGCCAATGGTCATTAAGATGCTCGGATTGTGCTTAGATCTGATCCCTGATCTCAATCTTTTCTCCCTTGAAATGATTACTTTTGAGTCTCGGTTCTTGATTTAATTCCATCTAGAGATAAGCAGGATTATTGTGGTTAGGGCTTGTTTTGTATGTCTATCAGCTGTGAACAACGTTGTCTCAGACTTACTGGGATTTATGCTCAGTATGAGATCGTTCGACCATTCTCCCATCTACTACTATGATGACACTCATTCATTTATGTAGGAAGAGGATTTCAGTGAATATGCCATTGCACGAGGTGGTCTTCACTTCATTATAAGTGATTTTCTTTATCTTTTCTTCTTTTCCATCTCTCCTTAGCAGATTTCACTGGATGGTTCGTTCATCCTTGCCTCTTGTTTACTGCTTTGATAACGTTCTACATCATCTCCAGGTTTCATAATGGAGAAAAACTCCATCCCATCGTTGCGCCTTGCTTCCAGACGTTATGTTGGCTGCATTTTCGGCTGATTATTTCCATCCAAAACTGGTGGATTGTTCTCGAGCCCAACTTTAGCAGTTTTATGGGCCTCCACCTTGTACTCTTCTCCCAAGGTCAACAGATAAAGCGTCCAATGCTATTGCTGATCACGTGCCGTTGTCGCTCTTGCTGCTTTATGGCAGGAAGAGGTCTAGATCTCCGGGTTTCTCTCCAAATTGTGTTCAGGCAGCGTTAGACTTATTTTGTCATCCGTAATAATAAAACGTGGCTTGCAAGAGTTTCCAAAATCACAGCAACGCTTGACCGACTCCTTATCAAGTAGGTCTGTGGTAGGCCATTTTGAGGAAAAATTGGATGGTGGTTGCCTCCCCTCCCAGGTAGCACTTTCCATTCACGATTTAATTTTTCGTGCAACTTCTTACAGATGTAACATCGATGGCTGAAACAGCGCCATGCTTTCGCCAGAGACAGGTTGGTGACCGATCGTTGAGAAAGACAGGGCTTACGTCAACTTGCGGTCTCCCATAAATGAATCCAACGAAGTTGCCTTCTGTTATTAAGTGAGAAAAGACTCACGTCGGCGTAAACTAGAGACGGGAATAGAATAATAAACATTCACCAGTTTTTATGTCTTTACCTGGGCGGAATTAAACTGCTGGCATCGATCTCAGAGATTCGTGATGCGCACGAATCCATGGAAGAAAAAAGGTTTGCGCCACGACCTCATCTGACAGATGGTTCCCTCAGACCCGTTCACCTTGAGCAGTCCTACAGAACGCCTGTCGCTAGGTGGCTTTCCTACGAGGGTCCACGGCAACACATCGGAAGCAGGGGCTGGGCTACGCAATATTTTACTGTCTACTTTATAGTTTTTAGTGATTTTAGCGAATAATAATAAGAAATTACTTGAAAACATTCTTTTTACTACAAAGAACATCTTGTACACTTTGGGCTTTCTATTTCATATACGCATTACCTGTCATTGGTAATGTGGTGTAGGTACAATGAAAAATCCTTTGCGCTAAGAAAGTTCTTAGTTCCCTTTCATATTACATTAAGTAATACAAACTTTTCCCTCATAGCAATATGATGCTTTACAAACTTCACCGCCTCCTTGGCAAGCTATCCTGAGGTAATTTATTAAGTGGTTAGACAGTCCGCTTCTACTGGTCTTGTTAAGAAAATGCATCGTTCGTGGGGTCCTGACTCGACCTTCATACAACGTCATCACAGAGACCAGACGTATGGAAACTACATCCCGCAGTTAATCCACTGCTACATAGAATTTTAAAAATAAATTCAAAATTGAGATACAGTCGACCCCGGTTATTCGCGGAATTTTCCTTATAACCTAACTAATAATTGTTCATGGAAACCCCCGCATATTCGCGGAATCGCAAATATCTTCCGCGATTTTTTATGGCTTTTTTCGTGGCAATATATATTTTTCACGCTTTTTAACGCTAAATTATTAACAACAATATAATTTACTAATTTTGTAATATAAATACTAAGGTAAATTCAGCAAAATATCAATATTAAAATAAACGCTATTGGCTGGAGGTTTGAAAGTAGCCAATCCGAGAGCGTTGTTCATTTCTCCTCGCTGCTGATTGGCTGCTGCCCACGAGGTGCTGTCTCAGACAGATGCAGCCCAGCATCATCCCAGTTTACCGCGTGTAGCTATCTCGATTGTTTCTCTGAGTGTTGTATTTTTTATTAAATTATTATTATATATTTACTTATATTTTTTATTATATTTTACGTTATATTTTGACGTTTATAGGCATTTATAGGCATTTTTATTGACCACGTCCAATATTCGCGGTTTTTCACTCTTTGCGGGTGATCAAGGGACTGTAATCTTCTAGTCAAGTAGTTCAGTTTGGTTTGTTTTGATTAGCACATTTTTTAATTTTGAAATTTAGTGAAATTTAGAAATATCGGTTCAAGGATCGCATTAATGTGTCTCACAGGAAGTGGCCGCTTGCTGCCTATTTCGAAAATTACCTGTTTAATTTATATGTGCGGGCGCGTCCTAATTCTAACCCTAACTCACAAATCCACACACGCACACATGTATACGGACATCCTAATCCTAACCCTAACTCACAAATCCACACACGCACACATGTATACGGACGCCCTAATCCTAACCCTAACACACTAATCCTTATGCATAGCAGAAAATGTACACCTCTATCTTAAATCTGACTCACAAATCCACACACTCATGTATACGTACACACTAATCCTAAGCCTAACACACTAATCCTAAGACCCTAACACACTAATCCTTATGCATGTACACCCCTATCTTAACTCTGACTCACAAATCCACTCATGCATATATATACGTACACACTAATCCTAAGCCTAACAGACAAATCCACACTGGCACACATGTATACGTAAATCCTAATCCTTTCCTGAACTCACAAATCCACATACACACGCACAACAACATTAATTCCAAAATTCACTTAACACTACTATCTCACACTTTTTCTACTCCATCATTATATCTGATCATAACTTTATTTCCATGATTCAGATTTTAGAAAACTACAATAAAAAGAAGAACGTTATCGCAGTAGAAATATATAAAATATTAGTAATTTTAGAGAAGTGCGTGTCTGGGAGATTTGGTAAAAGTCGATAAAAGCCATAGTTACAACAATTTAAGGGACCACTTCGCTCTCTTCGCTTAGATACAGCCGAGTGCCCGTTGACAGTTATCAAGTGCACCACACGACTGATTATATCCCGAAAATGCCGGCGTTCTCGAAATCAGAGTTTGTTTCTGTTTTCTCGGTTTGCAAACAAGAACCGATCAATAATCGATTATTCATTATTCAAAGTATCCCCTTTTTAAAGCGACATAATTAATTCATTGTGTTTTTTTTTTTTTTAATTTACAGGTAGCCGAATAGTGCTTTTCAACAGTGACCTTATGAAATATCATCAGTCTTAAATTTATCATGTGATATTAGCAGATCATTATCTGGGAAACCTCCGTGCTGAGTTTTAAGGTAGTAGTGAAAATTATAATGGCATCGGTGCATCATCACCTGGTCACCATCCTGTACGATTAGAATGTTATTTTCTATCCTCTTGACAGGAGACCTATGGCGTTGCCCTCGTGGATGAAAAATATCTCGTTTAAGTTACTGGCATCCTGAAAATTATGCTATAGGAAAACTATTACACAACAAATTCTCAAGCTCCGCGTCTCTGAAGAGCACTAGAAGTGAAAAGCATTTTATCATCTTCAAAAATGTCTTCATGCTCGCAAACCTAAAACAATTAAACATCTCACGAGAATAAAACTGATAAGATTGTTCCTTTTTTTAAAAAATTCCGAACAAAATTTAGAACATATTTTGTCGTTAGCGATGATTTGTTTTTTGTTTTTTTCTCCTTTGTTTGCCTCCTCAAAGTTTAAGTTTCAATAGTATTCGATTTTAAATTTATTCTTATTGTGCTTTCTCTGGAGCATTCGATCTTTGTTTCTTTGATAACTGCTGAATAGCGTGGATACCTCTGCTTTAATTTAGTGTTAGATTAGTTTTAAATTAGCATAAATGTTAATTTTAAATTTAAATATATATATATTTGAAAATTTATTAAAATTAAATACAGGAGCTAATTAATTTGTGGCGTCTGACTTGCCAAGTGAAGGCGAGAACTACGATTAGCTGACTGAGACAATGCCATTCTGCTTTATTTAGTATTGTTTATGGCTCACAGTGATCATCCAGTTTTAAGAGAATTTAATATATACAATTACCAAAATGACGGTTTAATTCAGGCATTTTAGCATGACTTAGAACAAATAACCACTTTTCTTTAAGCCATCTTTTTGCTAATACCCAAGAGCACTACATCAAATCGGTTTCTTCGCCCTAAACTACTACTCAAATATCAACTTAATTTTTACATTTTCCCTAGTTTTCTCAATAGGTCACGTGATATAATTTGAATTATGTTCTTAGATATTTCATCCCATAGCTACCTGGTTCTTTTCTACGGTTATCTATATAAAAAAAAAAGAAAGAAAGATAATTTATGTTCCTATGTTTAGTAGGAGGTTAATCATTACCAGGGCATTCCTTCTTGCAGTTTTGTGCTTGGAATCAGCAGCTCGGAAACAACCATAGTAGTTTGTTTTAAGCATTGTTCGTTTATTTATTGGCACCTTCGATGAAGGTGGGAATATTAAAAAACAAAAAAGAAATCTTTAAAAATCGCTTCGTTTCTTTTTCTTTTTCTATCATGGTGAGCCCAGAAGCGTGATGCCTGATATTTCTAGCGCTAATGGAATATGAGGACAAGAATATCTGCTTCATCAATGTGTATCTACTGCAGTGTAGACCCTCAAAATGTTGGCAGCCTCGATTTTAAAAAAAAAGAAAGAAAATTACACCGGAAATTTTATCAAATTGCATTTTTATTTGTAATAATTTGATTTTAAAGAGGATTTGCAATATATATATATATATGAGAGAGAGAGAAAGAGAGAGAGAGAGAGAGAGAGAGAGAGAGAGAGAGAGAGAGAGAGAGAAGTATATGCAAATTTCTACCGGGATAGAGGTAAAGGTCGAACACGTGATTTTCACCGAAATGTACTTATTTATTCTTTTCCGGAAACTCTTCTTGCACAAATGATGTATAATAAGAATTTAAGCATCGTTCGGCTCAGCGCGAGAGATGAAGCTAGTTCAGGTAGAAACACAAAGAGAAAATAAGGTGATGGAGTGACGTCAGGGTTATGGCGAGAAAAGGAATTGATTTGAGATCGATGTTCGCAGTCAGGGATAAACACCTCGACAACAAAGGGGGGGGGTCCTCCTGGCAGACGGGGACTCTTCGGCTGAGGCCAGACACACTGGAGATTAGTTTTTATTTGTCATCCTGATTTATCTCCGGAATTATTTGAAAGATGTATTTATTTCCAATTGCTCGCGTAACGCGACCTCGAGGTGTTTCGGGTCGGGCCGGCTGGGTGCACTTCCTTCATGTTCGGTAAGGAAACTCGGAGAAACCCGGAGGAGGAGGAGGAACTGGGGGAGAGAGAAAGCAAACGGGTGATTATAGACGGGGGATCGACGGACTGACAAAACGGAGTGAAATCGGATTAACAATGACTTAATCTCGCGACGCCTGCAACAGTTTAGTTCAATTGATTTATTGCATTCATCTCCCCCACCTTTAAAGTTGTTTTTGAAGACATTAAATTAAACTGTAACATTTGTGTTGTTTACTGCCAGCGAAAATTCAATTTCCTGCCATTTACTCTCAGTAATAACAACGTGTCGGTTCATTAGACAGGATTTCTAATTGCGCCACCAGCCCGCTTAACGGTTGTCGTGATTTTCACACACACACACAAAAAACATCTGTAGGCGCTGTTTCTCTCGCTAGCTTTTAACCTGATAATTTTTTTTTCTTTCTTTGTTCTTCATATTCTTTTTTTTTTTGTTGTTGTTGAAAATTCTTTTTCTTCCTGTTCCGGAAGTAAGCAACAACAACAGCAGCAGCAGCAGCAGACCTCCCGGGTCCTCGGGGCCCCCGGTGTCGAGTGGACCGGTCCGCTTGTCGGCCCGACGAACGTCTCTCAATCACGAGTTCGAAGTCCGACTCGCTCAACAACATCAACAGCCGGCCCGGTGGGGCGGGTGGTAGCGGGTTAGCTCCGTAAGGGGACCGTTGCTCCTGTACCGGGTTCGATCCCAGGCTGGGGTCGGAGGAGAGTTGTCGCTGATGATCGCCATAGCGTGAAACAGCTGTACGACATCTCCTTGGTGTCCGACGTGAGAGAGACCTCCCGGGTCCTTGGGGCCCACGGTGTCGGGGGACCGGGCCGCTTGTCGGCTCGACGAACATCTCTCAGTAACGAGGAGGACTCGACAGAGAACAGGCCACTTGTCTTTACGGGATGCGATGCCATTGCAAGAACCTCGTTCGGAAGTCCAACTCGCTCAACAACAACAACAACAGCAGTAGCAGCGCCTGTCTATTAGCTGTTTTGTAAATACAGTACTAGAAATACTTTCTTTTTCCGAATTTAATTCCAAGAATAAAGGATCAGGATACACTAAGAGTTGGTGGAACAAAACCTTCAGCTTTATAATTAACATTAAAATTCTTATTACTTATAAAAGTACAAAGACTGGTGAGGTACAGATAATAAATAAGAAAGGCAAAACTCGCGGTGCTTTGGATTCTTTTAATATCAAACCTATTATTATTATTATTATTATTATTATTATTGTTGTTGTTGTTGTTGTTGTTAGTAGTAGTAGAAAGTCAAAATGCAAATTCAAAAGTGAGTATTCCCCCACCAACATTAGGAAGTCCCCTGTTATACCGAACCAGGTACCCGCTGGATCGTTCACAGAGACAGGGACGCGACGGAGAGAGATAGTTTTGATATCTAATCAAAAGAAAAACACGGGACATCCGCATCTGTGAACCAGGAAGAATGTTTACAGCTCTACAGCACTACCTTCAAACGAAACTACTTTAGATGGACATGATTCTTACTGCAGTCCATCGTTGCTTTTTTTAATAATAGCCATTCTCCATTTATTCGTACAGCAATCAAAAGTAAATAAATAAATTTTAGAACTGTAAACTATTTCTTCCTCTTTTTTTTTTAAAGAATTTTCCAGCCATTTTAATTAGAAAACCGTTTTGTAATTATTATTTTCAAAACTGAAGAAACATAAATGAAATCCGGGTTGATGATTCCTTGAACACTTACTTCAATGACATAGTCAATTCTAAATTTTCTTTTGTTCTTGTTATTTTCTAGGTCGTGAGTTTTAAAATATGCGCTCTACAGACTTCATTCAGCTTTGATTTTACAACTTGACGATAACCAATATACTAATAATTAAACCAGGAAGTGGGGGGTAGAGAGAGAGAGAGAGAGAGAGATGACGTCGGTACAGAGAGAGATACGACGTCAGTACATAGAGAGAGAGAGAGATGACGTCGGTACAGAGAGACATGACGTCAGTACATAGAAAGATGACGTCAGTACATAGAGAGATGGTAGAGAGAGATGAAGTGAGGATGACGTCAATACAGAGAGAAAGATGACGTCAGTACATAGAGAGAAAGATGACGTCGGTACAGAGAGAGATATGACGTCAGTACAGAGAGAGATGACGTCAGAACATAGAGAGAAAGATGACGTCAGTACAGAGAGAGATATGACGTCAGTACAGAGAGAAAGATGACGTCAGAACATAGAGAGAAAGATGACGTCAGTACATAGAGAGAAAGATGACGTCGGTACAGAGAGAGATGACGTCGGTACAGAGAGAGAGAGAGAGAGAGAGAGAAGAGAGAGAGAGAGAGAGAGAGAGAGAGAGAGAGAGAGAGAGAGATTCGAACAGATTGTTACACAAAATTAAAACCTCACGTGTGTGACATTAGATATTATACGGAAACAGCCGAAGAATAAGCGTATTACACGCAGGGTTACTAATGCCTGACATGTTTAATGTCAAGAGTTTCTAAGAATGAAGCCTAAAAACTGCCTTCAGTAAACTTGACCTAAAAGCATCTCCTCGTAAACTCAGGTAATTAAAATAAAGTTGCCAAACAAAATAGTATAATGAAAATTTCCCTTATATGTTGTAGACCCCTCAATTCTTTTAAGGTTCACCCCATAACTTTGGTCGATCCTTCGATGCCTCTTTTATTTTCTGTTGTACGCTCAAAACGTCCGGCTTAGATATGAGTGATGAGAGTGGCGGGACTGTACATTATCTGAATGCTCCGAGGCTCCGTTGGTCGGGACCCTGTTAGCGGGAGTCCTACTCTTTTTAAAACAATCTTAAAATATCTCTTCCGTCGCGATGAAGAAGCTACACAAATAAATGGCGTCTACTCGAGACCAACACACAACTAAATAGAGTAAAATTACGTAGTGGTGTTTACACGAAATAAAATGCACATTCTGGCTTTTGGTTCGGTTACGGTTTTAAAAAATGAAACAGTATTTTGACGTTTTATATAAGAACGTGACTCTATATAAACCAAATCACGGGCTCGGCCATTTCTCGCGGAAGATCAGTTGCAAAATGGCGCTCGGCACGTCGATGGTGTTGCAAATGTAACCGTGCTATTGTAACACGACAAATGACTATAGCACAGCCCCGCCGCAGGGCCGGTGACACCCCGACGGGCTCGGCAGGGTCGCACCCTTTGTAGAAATACCCGTAGTAAACGGACGGCTAGAGGAATGCCCACGGAAGAAGATAACCACTGAACAACAACAACTGAAATCACTGACATGGCCAGTCACCCGGATGTCAGGAGTATGCACCACTGAGAGCAGGGGATAATAGGTGTAAGGTGGCACTGAAATGAACGGTACACTGCTGCAAATGATATCCATCCTTAACGATCGTTATAGCAGCAGAGATGTGATGATGTAGGTAGAAATCGTGGGTGGCAAGATGATCCTCCCGTTCATGTCATTGCTCAAAGTCACCTGATCAGTCAGAAACACATTGATGTGGCTGAACTACAGTCTAGACGGTTTATTAACATCTCGTACCAGAATTAGTATTATACGATAGCACCTCAGCCCACACTGGGGTTCGTCACCAACCTTTGTGAAA